>JXTB01000096.1:781858-804472 GCA_002914805.1 Parasponia andersonii
GCTGCTCCTGAGAGTGTTACAGCGAAACATCTGCAGCATGCATGATCACTAACCCGATGAAGTTCTATCAAGTCACTGAAGTGATCCATATGGTCCTGTGGATCAGTCTTCCCATCAAAAGTGTTAATGGTGGGAAGTCTGAATCTAGTGGGAAGGGCTGCAGCTCGAACCTCCTCGCTGAATGGCGACTGACGATACCCATCAGCGAGCTCATCGTCCCAGCCAGCAAGTGCATCTAATGCGATCCTTAAATTGTGAACATCGACGTTCAGAGGGAAAGCATCATTCCTTGCTGGCGATAAAAGTGACCTTCGTTCGTTATCCTGTTTCATGGCGGGTTGGTCAGGTAGAGTCTTCTGTGACCTATGAGAGGAATCCAGTGATGTAGTGCGACGAGACCGACTTTGGTCATTGTGATATGATATAGATCGATCATGACCACGTTGTCGCTCCAAATACTGTCTTAAGTCTGCAGGATCTTGTCTTGACTCCCTGCTGATTCTTTCGAAGACGCTTCTCGATGGTCGTCCTTGTTCGCCGCTCAAGTAATCCTAGCTATTAGTGGATTTACGAGAAGGTTGTATACGATCACGGTTCGTACTTGAACTTTCCATACCAGATTCCGGAGGCAAGTTTGCGACCTTGCCTTTCCCCTTGGAGATACGATCTTCATGACGCTCTTACTGAGTTCTTGGCTGGCCGCGTCTTCTCGTCTCTAGGATCTGTATTCCTTTCTCAGGTAATTGAGCAGGACGTTCTTTGGGACGTTCATGTTGTGGTGGGATCACTATCTGCCCTTGAGCAAGTCGTCACAGGGTGTCATTGATCTGGTTAGTGACTTGCTGAAGGTTCACGAACGTTTCCTCCATACGATCCTGTCTCTGGGAAAGGTTCTCCGTTACCGTCATAGTAGGTTGTTCCGGAGCAGGGGCTGCCTGTGTAGCAGCAGTACTTTGAGATTGGTTTTGGCTAGTTCCAGTGACTCTGGTAGTATTTCTAGTGCTTGCCATTATTGAAAAGGTGGAATTTGACAAATTTTTCTGTCGGAATAGCCCTCTTTCTAGCTCCAATTGTTGATGGAGGTTTTGTCAACAATAAATTTAGAAACAATTAAGAGATGTGGCTTGTGCTAATTGAGTTAATAATCAAAGCAAATAAAGAGAGAGGATTTTATAGTGGTTCAGCCCCGAAAAAGATGAGCCTACGTCCACTGTTTTTCCACTATTTTATGAAGAATTACATACACTCAAGGTTACAATGTCTCGTCTTGAAATGGGAAAAACTGAAAAGCAATTGGAATACTCAAAACTACTTCATCTTCAGAACATTGAGTCCCCTTTATATAGGTAAAGGTAACCCTATGTCCCTAGGATCCTAATTGTATAAACAGGTAACTATACAATCGGGTAACATAAATTAAGTAACAATCATAATTGGATAACCACTCAAAACAGATAACTAGTTGATCATAAATAGGAGACTTCTATTTCCCTTTCCTTGTAGGTTTCCTGTTTGACATAGCATATACTTATTTCCCTTTTCTTTCGGAAGAGGTCACCCACCACCTATATAGAAAGAGACGCACATACTTATGCAAAAAGAGACTACACGGAGAAGGTCGCAGATAACCTATGGAAGAGATCGCACATAACCATCATAGAGGATGTCGCATATAACCTGTGGAAGAGGTCGCATATAACCATCACGGAAGAGGTCGAACTTAACCCTTATGCAACCTTAGGATTTTAGACCGCACAACAATATGAATATTCATATTCTATAGCCCCTAACCTTTAGGTTTTCCAACCCCCATTTAAATCCTATTTAGTAGTGTTTTTCATTGTAACCTATATATAATCTTTTAGTATTCTAGCACTTATGGTTGTAAGCCTATAAATATGCCATTGAGTATGTATTGTATACACGAAGAAGAATAGAATAATGAAAAAATTCTCTCTATATTTCTCTTGTATCTTCTTCTTTTAGTTTTAATGTATTTTCTATTCTATAATTCGTCGGTGGTTTATAATAGTGGCAAACTAGAAGTGCTTTTATGTCCGATGGGTACAAGTATAATTGTCTTAATTAATGTGGGTGGATCTATTGCCGGAGAAAATACATGTATAGCTTTCTTTGGCGGTAAGAAAACTCTAAAAAATAGAAAAAGAAAAAAAATCGCTAGGTAACCCGAGAAAAGAGCCAAGACTGAAATTTAGCTATAAATCCTTTTGTTCGGATTAACACATAAAAACAAACATAAAATCAGATGAGCATTCACAATAGTAGCCACCGTGATTAGTTATTGAAAATCATGATACTTTACCCCTTTCTTGTTCTGATTACACCGAATCTGAACTGATTGCGGGGCCAGGGCTGCATTTGTTTTTCCTTTTCTTTTAAAAATAAAGCTTATATTGATGCATTAACTTGCTAAATAATGATTCTTTGGAGGGAATGAAGCAAACGGATGTAAAGACATAACAAGTGCCCCAAAGACTCAACCACTCTCGTATTATCTAACCTTATCGAGCATCGAAATTCCTCGAACAGAAAATTTTAAAATCTAGGGATTTTTTAAATTTTTGTTAATAAAAATTTACCATATAAATTCAAATTATTGAGGGCGCCTCCTCTATACTTGGATCATTAGCCCAAAAAGTCTCATGGGGTGTTATTAGACAAATCCATAATACTTTTGTATATAAGTATATTAGTTTCTAACACTTTTACTTATTAAAAAAAATAATTACATAAATATAAAAGTCAAGTTTTTTTTCTTAATTTTCGTATGATTTTTATTAAAATAATTTTATATTATAAATTATTATTTTATAAAAACTGATTACCGGTTATGAATTATAAACAGGTTTAGTTACCGGTGGGCATGCTTGTATGCGAGCAATTCATAAACCTAGCCTAAACAATAAATGCATGGCAATTAGCATATACAAGGGTGCCAGTTGGAAACGAAGATACAATGCATTAGCTCGTACCATATCAAGAGGACGGTGGATAATCTGATATAAGCTTCCTCTGGAAAACCAAACAACCAAATGAACAATAACTTGACGAGAGAGGATGATCCGTATAATCAATTAAAATGCAAATGAAAATACCATAATTCAAAGGTACCAGATAAAGGATCAACTTTAACCTTTGCCCGCCCACCAACACACACACAGCACACACAAGTTTACCACTTCAATAAAGGCGTGGGGTAAAGATGGATAACGAATATTTATACCTTGGAAGAAACTCATTAACGATAGGTAGGTTTGGTGATAGAGTAACAGAACCCATAAAATGGATGACGCAGCATGTGGATAATCCGTAACCATGAGATATGTAAGGTCAGTAAGTTGCAAAAGGCCTTCACAAAATTCATTTTAGATTACATGCTTTTACAAAAGTTAATGGCAAACAAATAGTGCAATATTAATGAATCTGAAAGATTAACTTATTGCTTGCTTATTCTCTTTTAAACTCATCCACACCAGCGCCTGAAAAATCCTGGTCCAAGATCTTCTTCACAGCTACCTCCTGTGATTCGTATACAACCCTTTTTAAGTCCACAATTAGAAATTATCATTCTTTTGCTTTCGCTTTTTGGAATTTTCCGTTTAAAAGTTTTGATCCCACAAAGTAAAACATAGATGCAGTTATTCAACGAACCAGGTTCCCTACTGAAGATGAAATCCCTCTTTGAGTAAATTAAGAGGAAGACATTAAGAAATAAAAATAAAAATTCAGTACAATAATAGCAACAAAAGAGTAACCATTATGAGAAGATGAAGATAGTGACTTGAGAAAACTACCAGACTGCTAATGGAGCCTTAACATCTTATCTCACTGCTGCACTTTCTTTTAAGAAAGAAACAAAAAAAGAGAGCGGAGGGGGATAGGCGGGGAGGAATTAAGTTTGTTCTTAGTTATAGTCTGCCAAAACTGCCAGATAACTAAATGGCAATCACAGACCAAATCTCTCACACATCAGCAGTAACTGTCAGCTATAACATTTTTAGGTTTAAGATGACAAAGACAAAGAAAATCACTTGTAGTCCAGAATTCTTGTACAAAATGTACAAGAAGAATAATGACATATAAGAAAGATAAAAAAATTATAAAACAAGAATTAACAGATTATAGTTTAGCAATTACATTTGCAGCAAAAATAGCCTTCCCACTAATAATTCTCTTGATTGAGAGTAAAGAATACTCTGAATATAACTCCTAAGAGAATGACAAATTGCATCAATTGAAAATGAGTTAGAAAAAATAGAAACGCACTGTGTCTTCCAATCTGCATGATATACTTCTCCATATGAACCTAATAACCATTTAAATAGAAAAACAAACAAACAAACAATTAGACTCCAGCACGAAGCATAAGCTTATTGCTATACACGGAGCCAATAGTTGATGAGGAAAAATGATCCAACTGATTAGAAAGAGTTGCTTTATTGGATAAATCTAGAAGAACAGACGCCGTTGACAAAACTTGAACCTGAAATTGTAGGCAAAGACTCTCTGGGTCTTCGTCTTCTATCTTGTACTGAACTACTAAATACCGGAATGAGCCACTTCTCCATAGCTTGAATTAATAATATTGCAAGCTTCAGCCTGAAGATTGCTGGCCGAAGTCTCGGGAGCTGCCACTGGTGCCCCCATAGAAGGAGGAGAAGGAGTAGTACACTCGGAAGGAGGAAGCTGCCAAGGCGACAAACCGGCCGAAAAGATAATCTCATCCTGGCCTAACTAGTTACTGTTGAACACTGCTCAATCCTGAACTTGATCATTATCATTAACCGCGGTTTGTTTGTTCAATAACACCGGCCTCTCATAAAAAGAAATTCAAAAGTTATGTTTTTGAAAAAATTATAAAATAATTTTAATAGTAAAATTTTCACAATTTTGTAATCATTATTAGACGTAGATTGTTAATGAAATTTATTAAAACAAACCACGCATCATCATCAGTAGTCTCACAATCTAGTACACTAATTATACAAACCGAATCTGTAAAATGGACCCTTAAATATTTTATTACAAGCCAAGATAAATAAACATAAATATCTAACAAAGTTACAAGTTTCCAACTTGGTAACTAACTTCTCCCTAAATTATTTCTAAATCTTCAAAATCATACCGAGCACTACCTGAGAAGGGAAAAGTAAGGGGTGAGCATTCACATGCTCAGTAAGAATTCAATTACTTTTTAGATAGATGCAATTTCTCAAACATACATGATTAGTTCCTTTAAATCCATTTATAAATCAAGTTTATAGATCCATGGTATCCAGATTAATTACATATTCAAAACCAAATCCAAAATCACATTATTGTATATATCATATATCAACAAGAAAATAAGTTAGCTCTCATCCTCCAATCACAGTCCTGTAATACCTCTGTAGCAGAGATACTCGGCATCATGAGACATAGCCGTATCAGCAAAAACTTGTGCATGGACCTAGGTCTCTCACCTAGCACTGCAGCAACTCTTCAGCGATCTAAAATATCGCGATGCTATAATGGAACTCAAGTGTGTGATCCTATCGTATGTACAAGATGTAATAGTATACAACAACTATGCATCCAATAATCAAATTATGCTTTAAAATCTAACTTTGTATTATTCTGCGATTTACTGTAATATGGGCAGTATACCGTTATTTTACCCCATAAACTAATAAGGAAAAAGATATGTAATAATCCACATAGTCCAATCCCTATATAACCCAATAATTAATAACAATTTCTTTAACCATCGTAAAATCACGATTTTTCATAAATAAATTTTAATGCAACTAAAATCAAAAATAGATATAAAAATCAGGTGATCGAACCCCTACCTCGATATGGTAGTAATACCATACCAATGACATTCGAACAATCCCTTGTTGATCACTCAAGTGCTTAAACGGCAGTTTCCGATTCCCGGTAAATCCACGTGAAAAAGTGACATTTCAACCAGAGCTTCAAATACAGAAACAGAGATCACCATTAAATTCAAAGCACCTAAAAGTACTAGGGTACACATATACTTTGTCAAAAACAGGTCTCAGTGTGGGACCATACCATGGCACGCAAAACAGTGTAATTTTGTACCACAAAATTCTAATTTTCGTTCTTCAACGAAACATAATAATATTTTATATCAAAATTCATGTCTTGATTTCACTGAGTCCAAATTTGAAGTCAAAACTCAATTTTGAGCCCAAAAATCCAAGAATTACATAAATACCACCTTTTGAAAATAATTAGAAAAATATCTTCTTTTTCTAATTACTATTTACCGCACTTACCGTTATCCTTTTTAATTTTACCAATCATAATTATTCATAATATTTAACCCTCTTTCACCTCATGTATTTATCTTGGATAAATAAATCATTTAACCAAAATAATTATGTAAATATCACTTTTTACATAGTTGGTAAAAACGGTAAATATGGTAAAACCTTACCGGAGAGGAATTTTGATGAGCAACTGCATTAGGCTCATCGGCGATGACAAGACGAGACTCTACTTGCTGGAGGTGTCGAAAACGGAGGTCAAACAGCACTTTGGTGGCCAGAAAACCTTATTAGAGGCAGAATATTTTAATAACTATGAAATTTATAATGATTTGAAGACTAAAATGAAATTATTTAACACTTGATTTCTCATAAATTTTATAAAATTAATATTTTATTTTTATTTCTATTAAAATTACTAAAAGTCACAGCCATAAATTCTCTGTTGTGACATAAATAGTATTAGAGCTACAGGCTTCAAATCCATCTTGGATCTTGCCTGTGAGATTTTGTTATGTAAAAGGGATTTTGGAAAGTATTTGACAAATACTTCATACATCACTTAGAAATTGGCTAGATATATTATTTTTACCTATTCGTCCTAAATTTTTCGTTCATCTCCCTAGAGTAAAGCTCTAGTATCTTTAGGATAGTTATATCTTAGGAATTCTAATCTTAGAGGTGTTGGGATCGACACTAGACTAGTGAATTCAACTCCTATCGAAATTCTCTAATTTGAATGGATATTCATTCTTGTACTCCCATGTCCATTATCATGATTAGTTATATGAACCTCTTAGATTTTGAGATAGCAATTCGGTGTCTTGTATCTTAAATATCATGAGTTGATTTCATTTGTGTGAATGGGATTGTGATGTTACTTCCTTAATTTTGGTACAATTTTAATTACTCAATTCGAGTAAACGGTAATAGTACTTGTATTAAAATGTTAAAATTAATGATATTTTTTGTATGATATATTGCTCGTAAATTGACAAGTTGGTATGATATGTTAGATCTGCTTAAATTATAGTATAGTATTAATATCATCAAGATTGGTTTGACATTTATTGTGTATTGATAAAATAAATTATTTAATTTCATTTGAGATTTCTTAGTTAATTATTTTGACTAAATTAATGAATTATGATAACGTTTCCTTGTAAGATATTTACTTGTAATAAATTGTTTTGCCTACTTGATAACGGCATGCCTAGTTTACTTATCCTTTCAAAGTGAAACTTTGAAAATTAAAATATTTTTCACGATTAACGAATTAAGAAATTTTTACAGATTGAAAATGGATTTGTATATCTAGATGTAGTTTTTATTCGGTCTTACATTTTCTTTCTGAATATATCGGCCTAGTAATCCTTAAGTAAGAAATTATGTAGTTATTGATAATTTAATCAGACATAGAATTTTCTTACATGGTTTATGTAACTTTTAAATCTTCAAAATTATTTGCATATTTTTAAATAGAATAGGTTCTTATGTCTAAAGAATTTCTTGCCTTTGATTTCAAAAAGAGTTGTGGATATTTCAAATTTAAATAATGGTTAGGAAGAAGTAATTTACTTTTTCAATGGATTTATAGTAATAAAAATTTATGGGCTATTTGAAAACTAGAATTGTGTAATCACACTATTATAAAGTTTGATTCTTGGTGTTTACAGAATTTAGTTGTAGTAGATATTTTTGGTACTTGATTTATAAGCTGAAATGTACTTTCATATGTTTATTAACCTAGAGTTGAATAAGGAATATTTATAGAAAATTTATGCGATAACTTGAGAAATAAGTTTGATTTCTTAGAAAAGTTTTGGTATGAATTAACATGGGATAAGTATAAATTTTTCAAGAAAAAATTATGAGTGTATTTGAGTTGTTATATATAATATCTTGATTGTGTGAATTTAGCAAAGTAGAAACATGGTAAAGGAATCTGATTTAGAATCATATGTGAATGAAAGGATATTAGATTCTGAATACGAGTTTGAAAATTTTGTAAAACCTTGTTGTTATGTCTTGAGATGCCTTGTTATTAAATACGATTATTTTACCAAAATTTCACTTAAACATGTGATATATTTTAATAATGTATACATGATGTTGGTGATCTTTGGATTGTTAAATGTTTTTTAAGTAATAAATGATATTTCATTAATTAAGTCAAGTTCGAATAACCTCCTTTTAGAAGTCTCAATTAGATAATTAAAAATTGGTATAATTAATTTAATTTAGCATCCTAAGTGTTGAGAACTCCTAGTATTGGAGACTTAGGATGATGTCTCATTTGTGCTTTAAATGGAATAAATTTATTTTAAATACCTAAGTATTGAAGAGACTTAGGCGGTACGTACTAATACATGACATTTTTATTAGAACTTTTAAATTCATGGAATTAGCTTTTCAAGTGAATGCAAACTATGAATTAGTATGTCTGGTTTGGTGTTTAATAGAATTGAAATCATACAAATTAATGTGTAGTATTTTCTTTGGGAACATAAACTACGTTATTTAAAAAAAAAAATCTTGGGATTAAAAATGTTTAAAGTTGGTTGGTTACATAAAAAAATTATTTTCTAGAAACATACTAGACAGGTTGGATATGACTTTCAAAGTACATGTATATATATATTATTATTATTTACTTAGATCAAAAAATTTAACAACCTTACTAAAGCAAGTCATACCTAGAGTTTTTCATAAATAAAGAATTGCATAAATGTATTTGCATATGTGATATGCCAGTTAAAAAAATGTGCTTTTGAATTTCTTGGATATATTAGAAATGTTTGAAAACTTTTGAGAAAGTTTTGGGATTTTAAGAAATCATGCTAACTGTGATTAAAAGAGAATTGATAAATTCTATTGTGACTAAAAAATTCTGATTGAAGTTATTAATATTGAGTTAAGTTTGTGATTCATTACTTGATTTGTGTTGAATTCAAGCATCATTGTGATAGCGTAAATAACAATGTTTGAACATAGTTTATTCATAAGTCTATATAGAGAGTTATTAAACTCTTCCTATTATATTTTCAAAATGAATACTTGGAGTTCACATTTGGTTTACCTATGACCAAGGTGAGACCTTATTATGAACTACTGTTATATTCTTATATGTCCCTGATTTTTGTGTTGTATATTTTCAAAAATATCTTTAAACTGTTTTTCAACTTAAAAATGAAATGAGGTTTGATAGGAGACAAGAGTTGCCATGGAAACGACCTATTCTATTGAAATCTTATTTCTGGAGTATTGTAGTATTGTTGATGATTTTACTTACATACTGGATATCAAGTCATTTCTATATGACTTTCCCTTGTAACAAAGACTTAGAAAGTCTTTAGAGGTTATTGATATTTTGAGATTATTGTTGTGATTTTGTATTTTGTAGAGGACTTATAAAGTCCTTAGATTTAAATATGATATAAATGATTGTGTAGATACTTGCATTTTATATGCGTGGATACTTATGCAATAAGCTCCTTTATTGGAATTTTTCAATCCGTCATGATTCTAGTCTTGTCTTTGACCAGATATGTTTTGTAAACTCGATTGCTTCATACTCATCTAGAGGAACTGTAAATGACTCGTCTATCTTATATGATATAACATAAGAGTATTGATTTCATTTGGGATATTTTTAAAGTCTTTGAACTCAATGATTGTTTAGGACGAGGTTCTAGATATAGACAAATAGGATTATCCCAATGTGATGTTGATTTGATATGATCAGGGGAATAATATCGCTTGTAATCAGTATTTAGTCTGTTACTCTAGTGGATGCCTAACAATCAGTATTCAGGTCATAGAAGTCTTGCTTTATTCACTCTTGGTATTGATTATTGTTACCATTCATGTTCTGTGTACTGACTTAAGGACGTCATACTTATGTATTGATATTCTTGTATTTCTTGATGGATCATCTTAATAACTTTGTGTACTTATTTACCTCATCCCTTATATGACATCAAGATATTCTAACACCCAGTGGAGGGCGTATGTTTCATACTCCTTATATAACTAGTGTTTGATTTGATTTTCCTACATCCTATTTTGATGGTTCACTATCCAATTAATTATCATCTCCAAAAAAAAAATCTCCCGTACTCTTTGTTCTATGTTTGAATTTCGGGACGAAATTCTTTTAAGAGGAAAAAGATGTAAAATCCTAATTTTTCTAAGGGAAAAAATGTAATTTTATGGGATAAAGGCAACCCATAATTTTGAATGTTTGGGTATTAAATAAATTTTTGACTAAGATGTATGTGGACACAATTAAGACTATATACATTTGGGTTAAAATGTAAATAATTCTTGAAAATGAGGGACTAAAATGAAAAGAATCTTTTAAAATTATGGCTAAAGTAGAATTTTTAGAACTTTTTGATCTAATCAGGTGATGCCACGTGTCTCACTATGAATAGTTTTTAAAAATTGCAAATAAAATCCCAATCTCTTTCTCCCTTTTCTCCCACATATCCTTTTTCTTCTTCTTATTTGCTCTTCCCCTTGCGCAGCCTACCATTGGCCACTGGCGACGACCCAAGCCCAGACTCTAACCAGTGTACCTCCCCCATGGTCGGACGTAGCTCCGCCGCCGGTCACCAGATCCCGTTGCGTCTCTTATGTACGGCGAACAGCACGCGAAGTCATGCCTAAGCCGTGACGTTTTACGGTTATTTTCCATCGTTCGCCACTGTTAGCTACCACCTACCACCACCAAATGGAAGCCCAAGCTTCTTTCTACCTAGTTGACCCTCCATCGCCACTAATTTCTAGCCAAGAAGGTACGGTGAGCTCCTAAAACTTTTTATATTATTTTCATCACAAAAAGTTGCATTTGTGCAATTATTTTTGTTATGTTCATCCAATGCTCATGAAACTTTAGGGAATGAAAATATGGTTTAAGATAAGATGAGGAGTGATGGATTTGTGGAAAATGGATGAATTGATTAGGAGAAAAATTGATCTGAAATTTATGGTATTTTTCTAAATATTTCCCAAATGTGATATTTTTATTCTTTTTGGATTTTAGATCTTAATTAATGCTCGGGACCTCGAAATTGAGTTCTGGCTTCAAATTTGGACTCAGTGAGGTCGATATATTAATTTTCATATAAAATATTACTATATTCTAAAGTGGCACAAAAATCAAGAAAATAACTCGTTAATTGCACCGTTTTACGTGCCATGAGCTGGTCATGCACCGGAACGCGTTTTCAATAAACTTTATGTCTAACCTAATATTTTGGGGTGCTTTGAATTCAGTGGTGACCTCTGTTTCTCAATCTGAGGCTCTATTTGAGAATTCAATTTTTCAAGTGAATGTGTCGGGATCCGGAATCGACCGTCTGAGTAACTAGGTGACCAATTCAGGATATTTCTAGCATCGATAGCTTGGTATTGCTACTATTTCGAGGTAGGGGATTCTATTACCTTGTTTTCTATTATTTTTAATAAAAATTGCAATATGTCATATAAAAAGAAATTTTGGTGAATTTATTTTATTAAATTGTTTTGAATGATTATTTTAGAAAACTGTGAATTTATGAAATATTGTAGACTACTCTGGATATTTTACATAACGTATAATTGGTACAAGTTTTATACTTGGGATTCAATTAAACTATTGGAATTGTGTTGTTGGATTTTAAAGTACAAAGTGGATTTTTATTTAAAAATCAAAGCATGTTAGGATATTACTGCATAATTATTTTTACTACTCATCGTATTGTACATACTATAGAATCATATATGAGGTCCATCTTAGGCATCGTGATGTTTAGTGGATAGCCATTATTCCTACCCTCGGTAAAAGCCTGTAAACCCGCATAGAGTTTTTAATTCCCTTATTCGGTAGGTGTAGGCATTCAGTTGCCCCTCTGGTTCGGTAGACATAGACACATAGGTATCCCTCAGGTTTTCTGGGATTAGGTTTCAGGTAAGGAGTAGTCGGTATATATAGTACGAGTTACTCTTGTTCGTGATAAGATGATGTAAACTCATGTGATTGTTTGATTTGTGATATATGTACTATAGATTATTTATCTGGTTTTCTGTATGGTTTGAATATGATTTTTGTTGATGATTTCAATTGGCTTTTTAGAACAGCTAACCATGTAGGGAATTTATAAATGAAATTTTCTCAAAAAAGGTAATTGAGTATCCTATTGGGCATTTTATACTCACGCCCCCTATTTCTCTCACATTTAGGTATTCGCTTAATTGAGATAGTAATCTCAACAGTCGAACAAACTACATAATTTGTACTCACTTTACTACTCTTTTTCCTTGATGAGTGTCCATTCTCTGTTAATTTATTTTCCAAGGTAAATTATTTAGTCAAGATCACTAAATCACTAAATAGATGTATGAGAATGAATTTCTTATTAATTTGAGAACTTGAATTACAAGCATTTTTATGTAAATTCTTTTAGACATTTATCTAAAGAATTCAGTTAAAACCAATTTATTAAAGTTTATGATTTCTCAATAAGTTTCTAAATGAGATAGCTGAAAATTCTATTAAAATTTGATGGATATTTTCTTAAGTATTTAAAAATAATGTGAGTTTTAATAATTATGAAATTTATAATGATTTGAAGACTAAAATCAAATTATCTAACACCTAATTTCTCGTAAATTTTGTAAAATTAATATTTTATTATATTTTCACTTAAAATTACTAAAAGTCACGCTCATGGATTTTTGGTTGTGACACCGAATCACTTGATGCATAAACATTTATATATATATATATATATATATATATATATATATATATATATTATACATAGACCACAATCCAATAGGTATTTTTTTATATTGTATTTATTTTTTTAGTCGTTAAATCAATCATTTAATTGCTACCACGATTTAAGTTGTCAGAAAAAAAAATAATTAATTACACATTATTTAATGATTTTCTTTATCTATTTTTTATTATGAAAAGACGTATGTAATGAATTTCAATTAGGTAAAAACAAAACATTCGTTAAAAAAAAAAAGAAAAAAAATTACTAGATTGGTGGCTTGTATATATATATATATAAAACAAAAACTTGATCTTGCCTTTCGGTACCTCATAGTCCCTAAAACTAAATACAAAAAATGATAAATTTCTCATAGCCAGATATTTTGATGAGGAGTAAAATGGTAATTTTCCTTCCCTTGAAATTAATTGTCTATTAAAGGATTCAAGAAATCCTCAAATTTTTATATTTTATAAAAAAAAAATGAAAACTACACTTGGTAATTTGCTGGTACAATCAAATCAAGTCTATACTTGGTCATTTGTGTTACAATCTAATCAGGTTTACCGGCATAATGATAGAGTCTTAGAATCATGAAGCAATCATGTGTAGCATGGCCTACTCTTTTATGAAAAAGACAATATTTTGAATTTCTTGTACCTTCAGGTATTGGTGGTGTCTTAACCGGAACATTCTGTGGTACTCCATCTCTTATCTATGTTTGAATCAAGGTCAAAATGGTATTTCGTGGTAGAGGTATCTCTAGGGGAACAGATAATTTTTTTTTTTTTTCTTTGACGAGGTAATTCAATTGCAGCAACTTCTCTCTTTTTATTCCAAGCAGTAGTTTTTCGGGAAATAGGGCTTTACGTATGTCTGCTACTGTTTTTTCAGTGTTCCTGACTTTGATCATCAATTCTGCAAAACTCAGTATGGTGCGATTCTCAGTGTGAATTTTGTATTCATCTTGTATTTCATTGATACATATTTGAATTAATTTTTCTTCTGCGATGATTTGCTTGCAATATAAGGCTCTTTCTTTGAATCTGTTTACGAAAGTACTTGTGAGTGACTCATTCTTCTCCTGTGTTTCTCTTGGGAGATCCGACAAATTTAGCTTATGCTCTATCACAAAATATTTAGTGCAAAATGTTGCTTCAAGTTCTTCCATGTGTAAATACTACCAGCTAGGAGATTGATGAACCATGAATATATCCGATCAGTGAGAGATTTCGAGAATTCTGAGTTTTAGTTCATGATGACTAGCATAAATGACAAAATCATAAATGGTCTCTAGTATTTCCTTTATTTCCATTGAATTTCTTGAATCTAGGATTTGTATAATCTTTTAGATATGATTTAGAAAGAATATATGCTTAATAAGGATGTTTGAAATCTATAGTTGCTGTTACTTTATTAGCCCTTTCCATCTCTGCTTTGAGTACATCATGGAGTTCTCCTTTCAGTGATGAAGGTGCTTGAAATTCCATTATCAGTAGGATTTTGATTGTCAAAAATGGGTAGGTCATTTTGGCCAGATGAGATTGAATCAAAACTTCCCACTCTGTTTTCTTTTCTATTTCCATTATTTTTTGTTTCAAATTTTCCACAGCTACCATTAACTGTTTGAGAAACTGACCTTGTTGGTCTAAATCTTCGATATGTAACGAACCTTATTGTTGCATAGCCATTTTCGAAAATACTCATTTTTTCTTTCCTTCTTTTTTTTTTTTTCCTTTTTTCTCTTTTTTTTCCTTACTCCAGACAAAGAATGAGCAAAGAATGAGCAGAGTTCCAAGATAAATTCTGAGATTTTGGAAAAGAATGAGCAGAGTTCCAAGATAAATTCTGAGATTTTGGAAATACTGAAAAAACTTAGCTTCACTTGGCTACTTCTTAGTGGAGTCGCCAATTAACACTCGGGATTAATTAGGGATAATAATAATTAATTATAAATAATAAGTTTGTAGGGGTGATAGATAGTTAAGATTTTATTAGATTAATATACTGGAATTTAAATGACAAGAGTATAAAATACTAAATTTAACGTGAACGGTTACAAACAAGAGTCATATATGTTACAACTCAGCTTGTTGAACAATTCAGAGCCATGGATCTGTAAATATTTAAAGTCATTAAAATAAAGTGAACAGTTCCAAATAATAGTCGTATTAAATAACTCAGTTTACTAAACAAATCAGAATAAGTCAGCGGGTATTTTGAAGTGTAAAATTTAAATGTTAGTACGATGTTAGCACAATATATAGTTTGTTAGTTAGCACTCTGTAAATATTTAGAGCAAATAAAAATAATAATAGGGGTGAGTAAAGCAGTATTTCAAAGTCTACATAATAATAATAATAATAATAATAATAAATAAACATAATTATAATATATATGCAAGGGTGTATGGATGGAAGTTGGATTTGTTTGGGCTTTTTAATGACGAGCCCAAAAGTAATACTATTGAATCTCACTTAAAAGTGCTAATTTGAATGTATTTTGGACTCATAAATTAACACTTAAATACTCATAATCTTTCGAGAGCATAGCCGATGTGGGGTTTGGGGCATTATAATCTCCTCCCGTTATGGGCCTAGCATTCTCGGTTGAGAATCCAAATTCACTAGCCCATATATAATCCTTATAAGCGGGGTCCACATTCACCATGATTTCGACCCGTAGCAACTTTCCAAAGTCTACTCAGGTATAGATTGGATCGGTTCTAAATACCAAATGTAATAAGGGAAATAGGCTATAACCTTGTGAATGATAGCTTGGTGGTGATAACGGGCTTTAGTGGCAGTGATTTATGCACAGGATTTAGCTGTACACATTTTAATAAGGAAGTAGGTCAAAATATAAGAAAAAGTAAATATTTAATTGTAAATAAAATAAGAACGAGAAAGAAAGATTATTATATGTATATATGCATATATGGAAATTCGGTTTGAAGTTGAGCCTCGACTAGAGAAAACAAAGGAGCAAGAGAGCACTTCTTATTAGTGGCTGTGAAATAGAGGTAGTTAATAAGCCAACAAATAAAGCATTCAGAGACCAAAAAGGCGCGGCTTTTGCTTATATTTTCTTTACTATTACAACACGTGCTCTTTTATAGTTATACTCTTACATAGTCCCAGCTTTTACATCTCCTGCTAACGAGGTGTGACGCTCTTAATTCTTGCATGGAAATAGAAATGACACCTGTTCTCCAGGTGTATCATTCTCTTACCCGGCTTTTTATCTTAATTACATAAAACATATTTTAATGAATAGTTACTAAACTCAGAATTTTGTAATGTTCTAGAAAAATGTTGAATTTGAGTTATTATATACAGAGTTATATATATTTGAAGTCTTTTTATTTGAAATTTTTATATATTTGAGGTCTTTTCATTTGAAATTGTCGTGGAGAGTATAGATATAATATATATATATATATAGGTGATAATCTAGCAGTTATTTTATTTTTAGTTTTTTTTAAGACTTTTGGATTATTTATCTAATTACTATAATAATTTAAAAAATTAAAAAATAATAATAATAACAATAAATACATATTATTTAATTAGATCATCCGAATTGTTAAATATATGATAAACTTTAATTGGGTAAAATAATACTTATATATAAGTAAAAAAAATACTTATTACATTGGTGTCCTATATATATATATTTGAATTTTTTTAAAAAACACAGCTAAAGGAATTTGTATTTAGTGAAATTCTGTACCTTCCAACTATGTATTTGGTTCAGAACATATAACTATTAATACATATATATACATATATATATATATGTTATTTTAAGTTCCCACCTAATTGAGCTTTAAGACTCAACAAAAATCCACTTTTGATTTGGGGGCTAATTCAATGGGCGACGTGGGGTGGGAATTGAGTACTAGGTCAATAATTCGACTTTCAAAATGCATGAGTTATTTTTCTTTTTTTGTAATAAATAAAGATTATTAATCAAGCCTCACATTCTTTTATATATATATATATATATAAATATATATATATATATAGGTTGCCAATCCAATAGATATTTTTTTCTTTACCTATAGGTTGGTATTTTTTTTTTAGCCGTTGGATCACCATTAGATGGTAATCCAATGACTATAATGAAGTGCATGAAAAGAAATGCATCATTAATGCTCTTTCTCTCTCTTATTTTTTACAATAAAAAAATGTGTATGCTAAATTTTCATTGGCCAAATTGATACATATGCATAGGTAAAAAAAAAATACCTACTGAATTGGTGCCCATATATATACATATATATATATATATAAGTCCAGTTTTGATTTTGAGCAAAATTTTGATAGCATAACAATTCAAATAAGAAATTCTAATTTTCCTTTGGTTATACCTCGCGGTAAACCTATTTTTGGCTTATATAGCATAGGTCATAGCAAAATCAAAACGAAATTAAAGTCTTGACATTTTTGGGAAAGATTTTGGCAGCATAACAACTGATAGAAAATAAAAACTCTAATTTCCCTTTGGTTATATGTCACCGTAAATCTTTTTTGGCATTAAGTAGTCTAGGTCGTAGCAGAACTAAAACAAAATTTTAGAGTCCTTAATTTTTAGAAATTTTGAAAGAGTGTAATATAAAAGTATATTTGTATCTTGATTATGACTTTGATCATTATTGGCAGCCTAGGTCATAAGACCTCCGTTAACTATGGATAACCTTAAATCATAAGGATAATTAAGAAAAAAATCTAGAAAAGACTAAGGAGAAGAGATGTAGGAAAAAACCATATATACTTACTTTTGTAGACTACTTTTTACAGAATTTGTCTTTAATAGAACTTTCTGTATTTGACTTTCTTTCTCTCTTTATTTTTTTTTCCTCTGTGATTTTCTTTCTTTCAAATCCTCTCATGCCTTTTGCATGTCTATATTTATAAACATGCTTAAAAGAGATTTTTTTCTTTTTTTTTTAATTTTCCTATCACTTTTTCTGAGTAGGAAGATATCCTACTGATCGTGGGATAATTGAGGGAATGATATAATAATATAGAAATTATTAAATTGGTGGAATTTAGTTGGATTTAATCTTGTGTTATTTAGTTTTGAACTTTTAGAAATTCAGGTGCTTGATTAGTATTGTTTTGAGCTATCCTTGTATTTTATCAGCATGGCACGATTGTTTCCAAATACACTAAGAACATTCCTAACATTGGAATATTAATAAGGTAAATATATATATATTTAGGATGTATGGTTTTAGAAATTTTTGGGCTACTAGAGATTTGGGTTTGTTAATTTACCCTATTATAAAGTTTGAATATTGGTTTATACTATATTTAGTAATGGTACCCAATTTAATCCTAATTTACATTTGGTAGTGATAGTTAGAAAATATTTTAGAACAAGGTAATTTTTTTCATGAACTAAAAGTTCCAAGTATTTTTCCTAATTTTGAACTTAAGAAAGACATGATAAATTGGTTTGCAATTTTTTTGAAAATTCCAAATTGACAATTTTGGTTTTGAATGAGGTAGGCAACTGCATTTGACCAATAAATTATCGTTGTTTTCAACAGAACTATATACCACTTAATTTTGAGTAACAACTAGATATACAAAATTCATATTATCAAGGATTGTATTCAAAAAAAAAAAGTGAGAGTACCATTTTGAGACTAAGTTTTGTTAAATTACCAGCATTATAAAATTTAAATAATTGATTTACTTAAAGCTAGTTGTGATACTAATGAGACTTTATTGCAAATTTAGTGGTATTAATTTAGGAATAAAGTCCTTAAATATTTTTCTAGTTTTGAATATAGTAGATACTCTTGCTAAAAATTTTTCGAGTTTCTATTTGTCACTTGATTTTGAATCTAAGGAAAGCTTTGGAAAAAAAATTAATTTACCAATTGATTTGCAAATAAATATAAAATATCTATAGAAAATTTATGTGATAACTTTTGGTAAAAATTTTGTATTTTTTTTTTTTTGAAATCATTGGTGCAATTTAATGTGGTATGCATATAAAATTTTGAAAGTTTGTGCATTTATCTCTAAAAGTCAAATTTGTAAAATTTTATTACAAGAATTTTGTGAAATAAAAATTGGTTATGCTAAATTGTGCGGAACTTAGTATAAATAGAGATATTCTATAATTTGAAAACTCATTTTGAAAGTTTTGTGAAATCTTGTTATTATGACCCTATAGGACTTATTACTTAGATCTAGTTATTCTTTTAAGCTTTTCATTATGTATATGTGACTTAACTATTTGAGATATTTATGATGTTTGTGATCATTGGATTGTTCAATCCTTAATATGCCACGAATGTCTTGATTATTGGGTAAGTAAGTTAGGTGGAATTTATAAAAACCCGGAATTTTCGACGGTAATTTGGATATTTTATCAATTTTTCGGATATAATAATGGAGAGATTAATTTGCAAAAGTTTTATGCAGAAGAACTGAATTGCAATTTTTGGGGAACTAGTTTGAAAGAGATTAGAAATTATGCGACTAATGTGCAATTTTTTAAAAAATAGCACAGTTCCCATTAAAATAAGGCCACGTGACCCTGTCATCTCTCTCTTCTCTCTCTCCTCTCCCCCTGATGCTCTCTCTCTTGCTCTTAGTTTCCTCTCGGTCATAGCCCATTGAAGGAGGCACCACCTCTCGTCATCGTCCAGCCACGAGAATCACCGACAGAGCTCGCCAGCACCGCGCTTGGGCTAATGTCGACCAGCTACGACCGCTGAAGGAACTCGCTGTCGCCAGAGAAGGAGAAAAGGTCGCAGAGGAGTTTGCCACTGGTGACGATTCTGGCCACCATTTGACCTCAAATCAAACTTGCTGGATTTGTCTCGTTGCAAGGATCGTCAAGGTATATATATCTTAACCACATACTGCCCGAATCGAAAGTTACCATTTTTGAATTTGAGTTTAAGTTTGACTTTTTAATCTGGCCGTTGGATCGTGATTTTGTTGTCNCCATCGGTCTAGTGTGGGTCCGAATCCGAATTAGACAAATTATATATCTGACCTAGCTATTTTTGATGCTAGGAATTCAGTGAAGAAGTCCTTTTTGGATATAAAGCTCTATTAAGAAGTTGGTTTTTCGTAAGAGGACGATCAACGGCCTGGAATTAGTTCCCGACCCTCCAGACAATCGTCAACGACATTGAGGATTCAATAACGTGGTATTGCTATTCTTATTAGGTAAGGATTTGGCTACCTTCGTTTTATACTATTTTTGAATAAAACTTATTTTCTGCAACATATGAGAACAAATGTGGTTTTCGAATTTCTTGAACATATGTGATAGACTATGATAGTATGATATACATATATACTATATTGCTCTGAAGATTTTTTGAGTGCAGGTTATTTTGGGTATATTAAAAATAGGGTCGTTATATGACTCATTTTTCTATAAAAACCTAATATACTTATTTTATTGAAAAACTAGAACACAATTATTTTCACACTTCAGTTCGGTATTGTACATGTCATAGAATCATACATGAGCATCGTGTTAGTATCATGGTTAACAGTGTGGCGTTGCATGCCCCACTATCAGTGTAAAGTCTGTAAACTCGCGTGAGGTTTGTTACTTCGGATTATCTCCCTATTTGGTAGGCGTAGACAATTCAGTTGCCCCTCTAGGTTTGAAAGGTGACACATGGGTATTTTCTCCAAGTATAGGCCTAGGTGTCAGGCAAGCTGTTAGGTACACTTAGTACCATCATCCTGAATTTCAACAGATGAGGAGATGTGAGCTCATAGGTATGGGTTAATTTATGTCACATACATATTGATTGATGGTTTTTATCATATTTTTTTATATACATATTTATATATATATATATATATGGATTTCCAGTTTGAAATATATGTATATGTGTGTGTTTTGGATTTAAACTAACCATGTAGGACCTCCTAAAAAAAAATTCGATCGAGGTAGTTGTTTTTCCTACTAGGCATTTTATGCTCACTCCCTTCCTCCCTTCCTCAGGTGGTGTCTAGTGCAACTTTGGAGATCAAGATGAGTAAGGGGTCATCCTAACCATAGTTCGTTATTTTGGTAATGCTTGGAGTGTGTTGTATAGTGTTTGGGCTGCTTGAGTTTTGTTTTCGCATTAAACTAAGATTACTACATTCTATTTTGGTCTATGAACTTATGTATGTCGTTTTGGTGTCTGTTCTCGATGTGGATGATGATGATGCTTGGAGTTAGATTTGATTTACATTTTTTTGTATTTATTCGATTTATGTTTAATGGTGTATACAAACTGTAGGAGAGGTTTACGGGATGAAATTTCAAATATTCTATTTAAAATTGGCCATTTTATAAAACTAAGGCTTTTTAGATGTTTTTCAAATAAATCAAAAAATTTCTCATCTTTGTGAAATCTCTTTCTGCCACTAGCCCAGGTTTTGTTGGTAAATTGACCTAACACTTAGGAAAATTATGCATGCATGCAGATATGAAAAATACATGATCATATCATGAACGCAGCGGAAAAATATAGCGGATTTAGGCTTTAAAATTTTACATAAAAACAGTTTTCATATCCATATAACACACATGCATCTCATACAGGATCATGTACAACATAAATCAAATCTAGATACAAAACCCTAGAGATGAGATTAGGGTTTACCTCTTGTAGCGTGTTCCTCCTTGATCTTCTTATTGATGATGATCAAACCTCCAACCCTAGATCTTTTTGTCTATGCTCTTACTCTTGGTTGATACGGCGAGTGGGCACCAAATTGAAACCTTTGTTAGAGAATAATCAAGAATGCCTTATTGATCCTATGGAACACCAAGATGTGAGATGGTAGGAAACTTTTTCTCTCCTCTCTTTCTCAGCCTTGGCCGATTTTTCTCCCCTCTCTCCCTATGCCTTATGCGTGTGACTCTATATGAGTTACTGTGTAGTTTTTCCTCTCATATATCTTATATATATGGGATCCAAAACTGCTAACTCTAGTCCAATTAGGATTGGGCTTGTTCTCCAATTTGGGCTTTGGGTGTATTTTTATAAATATGTCCAACTTATGAAACTTATTTATAAAAATACTAACTTCTGTGTAGAATCATTATTTTACACAGTTTCATGAAACTAATTTCAGGAATACCACCAACCAATTAATGAGCTTAATTGAGCTAGACAAGGGACCTAACGGATCCAAATAATCTAAGCTCCAATAATATGATAAATACATAATAACTCTTATTATGATATTTATATAAATATTATTAGTAAAGGAGACACTCCACTAAAGGCCCAATACTGCACTCTTAGATTAAATGTCATGCATTTTATAGAGATTTAATCAACTAATCTTGATCAACCGATCCATCTAGCATATTCTATACCACATATATAATCCCTATACAATGTCGTAGTTGGATAGGTAAAATTACCGTAATACCCCTCCAACACTTATTTACCTTTAAGTTACCATCTTTCTATCAAAGAATAATGTTGTCGATAATTTTGTTCTCAATGGCCATTTAGAAAAAATTATCAACCAATTCACAAAGTGAATACTAAGATCTTAGAT
>JXTB01000096.1:804865-816965 GCA_002914805.1 Parasponia andersonii
GGATGTATCACCATTAAACTAGATTGAAATTGATTCTATGACAAGCATTCATTATTATCACATTAACAGTTCGGCATATTGTTTCAGACTTGTAAGGATGCCTCCAAGAAGAGTTCTGAGGCACTAGTCGGGTGTCGAACCTTCTCGTCCGGATTTTACTCATCTGCTCGAGCCAATGTAGTAGGCATTTGCCCAGATGAGCAATCCAGACTATCAGCCTTTAGCTCCAAGAGAACTTCAGTTGAATCAGTATGATCATCTCCAATGGTTCATGTGTCTTCTGCCAGGGTAGTTTGATGGTAAACCATGAGCTCTCACGGTAACTACTTGGTCACGTGAGATGGTACTCCAGTTAAGTTTTGGGTTGTGTTTGTTGTTACCCGTTTGACGGGGAGTGTCATTCATTAGTGGGAGATAATGGAACGAATGCACGATGTAGTGGGTTTGACTTGGGAAGACTTTGAACGGATTTTCAAGGCCCAGTATGCCAATGAGAATCAATAAGATAAAGTGGTAAACCAGTTTGAGACTTTGATTCAAGGTAACAGAATGGTGAATGAGTACCTGATAGAGTTCACTGAGTTGGCAAGTGTTGCTCTTGGACCAGGTAAGAGTGAGAAGTACTGAGTTTCCAAGTTCAAGAGTCATCTGAATCGGAACATTTTCAATAGAATTGACACTCAGACTTTCCGTACTCTTCCTGAGATTGCAGTGGCTGCACAATGAGTAGAAGCCATCGAAAAGGGATTGGATTCCAGGAGGAACCAACGGAGCAGTAATGACAGGAAAGTCACCAGAAGGAACAAGGGGCAGTGATCAACCCAGGGCACTCACAGTGAGAGCTCGAACAGTAGTGGTTCTTTTGGGGGTGGCCGAGGCAGGAAAGTTGACAGGCTAAGCCTATATTTTTACTAAGGCAGACAACACTTAGAATTGCACCGGTCGAGGTATTGTTGACGGTATGATCCTTTTTTTACACTCTTGGGCATATGTTTTGTTTAATACTAGTGTATCCCATTCCTTCATATCCTTATTGTTTGCTCAATTATTGGGATTGGAATTTTTGGATTTGGATTATATATTGATGTTGGGTACATCTATGAGAGGAGTAGCCGATGTGTCTAGTGTGTGTAAGTCTTGTCAGGTTATGGTTGGTGATAAGAAGCTTTTCGCTGATTTGCTTGTGTTGTCGATGGGATAGTATGACGTGATATTCGGCATAAATTAGTTGTCGAAGTACCTAGCCATTGTGGACTGTTATACAAAGCAGGTGACTCTTTTTCCTGGTGATAGGTAACTTATTGTCTATTAGGCTAGAATGAGTCCGTTGAATCCTAGTCCTATTCTGAAAGTGTGTATGGGTGGAAGGAAGAAACTCGAGTGTTATAGGAAGTTGTTTGCCATTGATGGCGAGATGAGGACAGACAATCAAGACATATAGTTTCCAGTGGTTAGTGAGTATTCAGAGGTGTTCCTGAAGACTTACCAGGGTTACCACCAGATAGGGAGATTGAGTTCTACATTAAACTAGTTCTTAGAGCTCAGCCTGCTAAGATGGAAGAGTTAAGAGAATAGTTGGACGATTTACTTTCAAATGGCTTTATTCGCAGTAACACTTCTCATTAGGGTGCTCCTGTCTTATTTGCGAAGAAAACTGATGGTTCCTTAAGACTCTACATGGATTACAGGAAATTGAATCAATTGATAATGAAGAACAAGTATCCTTTACCAAGGATAGACGAGTTGTTTGATCAACTCGGTGGTTCAAGGTTCTTCTCCAAGATCGATTTGAGATCCGATTATCATCAGTTGAAGATAAGGGAGGATGATATACCTAAGACAGCATTCAGAATTCGATATTGTCATTTTGAGTTTCTAGTGATGCCATTTGGTATGACGAATACTCCTACAGCATTTATAGATCTCATGAATCGGGAATTCAGGCCATTTTTGGACTATTTTGTGGTTGTGTTCATCGACGACATCCTTCTGTATTCTAAGACTCAAGAAGAACATGTCAGACATCTGGGGATAGTACTTAAGACCTTGAGAGATCATCAATTATATGCCAAGAAATCAAAGTATGACCTTTGGATGTCAAAAGTAAAATTCTTGGGGCATATGATTTCTCATTGAGATATTTCAGTCGATCACGCTAAGATAGACGTTAGTCTAGAGTGGGAGAGACTAAGAAAAATGGTAGAAGTATGGAGTTTCCTTGGTTTGGCAGGCTACTACCGCCACTTTGTGCAAGATTTCTCGAGGATCGCCTTGCCTTAGACAAAGTTGACTAGGAAGGATGTCAAGTTCGTTTGGGATCATTAAGTGAAAAAGCTTTTGTCAGATTGAAGCAGAGTTTGACCACCGCACCGGTTCTTACTATTCTTGATAGTAACGAACCTTATGTGATATATACTGATGCTTCAAAGATGGGTTCGGGATATATCTTGATGCAGAATGGTCGGGTTATGGCTTACACTTCTTGTTAGTTGAAGCCACATGAGAGAAACTATCCCACCCACGATCTGGAGCTTGCAATAGTGATCTTTGTGTAGAAGATTTAGCGATGTTACTTTTATGGTGTGAAGTTCGATATATTCTCTGATCATAAGAGTTTGAAATATCTATTTACTCAGAAGGATCTTATTGAGACAATGAAGATGGATTGAGTATATGGAGGATTATGACTTCGACCTATAGTATCATCCTGGTAAGGCTAATGTTGTAGCTGATGCACTGAGTAGAAAGCCTTGTGGTACACTAGCTGCACTGGTGTTTGAAGATTGGAGGAACTCAGTTGCGATTGGTGACTACAACTTGCAATACTTTAAGAATGAAAAGGCTGCTTGTCTGAGCAACATTGTGATTTCACCATCACTTCTCTAGACTATCCAGCAGAGTCTGTGGCAAGACAGGAAGTTGAGGACAATCTAGAACCAGCTTTAGAATAGTAACCATCTAGATAGTTACAGCACTAATAGAAAAGGGTTTTTGCTTTTCAGTGGGAAGTTAGTTATAGGTAATGACCCTAATTTTCGAGAAACCATTCTAATTGAGGCTCACAAGTCAAGGTTCCTTGTACATCCGGGTAGTGATAAGATGTACCGAGACTTGAAGAGGCAGTATTGGTGGAAAGAGATGAAAAATGATGTAATTACCTTTGTGGCTAAGTGTTTGATCTATCAGCAAGTCAAGGCTAAACTCCAAAAGCCAACAGGGTTACTTCAGCCGTTACCAATTCCGGAATGGAAGTGGGACAAGATCACGATAAACTTCGTGATCGGTTTATCAAAGACCTTAAGGAAGAATGACGCATTTTGGGTGGTGGTCGATCGGCTGACGAAAAGTGCTCACTTTATACCGATCTGGATAGACTACTCACTTACTAAGCTCAGTAGACTATATGTAGAGAACATCATACGCTTGCATGGTGTTCCTTCAAGCATAGTCTCTGACAGACATCCAAGGTTTACTTCTACGTTTTGGAGAGCCTTGCAGAAAGTGTTGGGTATGCAATTGGATATCAGTACAGCTCACTATCCAAAGACAGATGGTCAGTCTGAAAGGACCATTCAGATTCTTGAGGACATACTATGTTGTTGCATACTAGACTTTGGTGGGAACTTGGATGATCATCTTCCTTTGGTGGAATTTTCTTACAATAACAGTTACCAGACCAGTATGGGTGTGGCCCTATATGAAGTGTTATATGGGAGGCCGTGTAGATCACCTTTGTGTTGGGCAGAGCCTGAAAAGCATGTTACTCTTAGACCTGAATTGATTGAGGAAGCTACTAAAAAGATAAAGGATATCCGGGAGAGGCTCAAGGAGATTCAAAGTCACCAGAAGAATTATACCGACCCAAAGAGGCGTGAGGTAGAGTTTGATACTAGTGATTCCATATTCTTGAAAGTGACTCCAAGGCGTGGTATGACAAGGTTTGGGGATAAGGTTAAGCTTGCTCCAAGGTATGTTAATCCCTTTGAGATCACTGAAAGAATTAGACCAGTGGTGTATCGCTTGAATCTACCTGCATAGTTCGGTCATGTGCATAACGTGTTTCATGTGTCGATGTTGAAGAAGTACATGCCAGACCCATCACATGTTGTTCGGAATGTGCATGTATCGATCTAAGATAATGTGTTCTATGAAGAGCAGCATGTTCGTTTGTTGGCTAAAGAGTTGTAGGTGTTTCGCAACAGAGAGCTTCCACTTGTCAAGGTGCTTTGGGAACATTACAAAGAAGACAAGGCTACATGGGAACTCAAGACAGAGATGTACGAGAATTACCCTCACTTGTTCAACTTTCAGTTAGAAGTTGTGTTGTGATGTAAGCCTTGACTTGTATTTTGAATTTTGGGACGAAATTCTTATAAGGAGATGAGAATGTTAAAACCTAGAATTTTCGAGGGTAATTTGGACATTTTACTAATTTTTCGAATATAATAATAGAGGGATTAATTTGCAAAAATTTTGTGTATAAGGACTGAATTACAATTTTTAGGGGACTAGTTTGAAAGAAATTTGAAATTTTGGGACTACTGTGCAATTTTTTAAAAAATTGCACAGTCCCTATTAAAACAGAGCCACGTGACCCTATCATTTCTCTCTCTCTCTCTCTTCTCTCCTCCCCCCCCCCGGACGCTCCCTCTCTCACTCTCGGTTCCCTCTCGGCTGAACTCCACTGAAGAAGGCGCCGCCACTTCTCGTCGTCGTCCAACTGTGGGAACTACCGGCGGAGCTCGCCAGCACCGTGCCTGAGCTGACACCGACCAGCTATGACCGCCGAAGGAGCTCTCCATCACCAGAGAAGAAGAAGAGGCCGCGGAGGAGTTTTGTCACCGGCGACAATTCTGACTGCCATTTGACCTTAAACCGGCTCATTGGATTCGTCTCGTTGCAGGGATCATCAAGGTATATATATCTTAACCCCATATTGCCCGAATCAAAAGTTGTCATTTTTGGATATTTTGAGTTTAAGTTTGGCTTTTTAATCCAGCCGTTGGATCGTGATTTTTTTGTCATTTTTGGATTATACTCGTAACATAAGGAAGTTTGATATATATATATATATATATATATTGCCTATGTTTGGTGACCAGCATGAAAATTGAAATCAAAGGGCTAAGAATTTTCTCGATTTGCTTGCCACCAGTCTGGTGTGGGCCTGAATCCGAATTGGACAAATAATACGTCTAACCTAACTATTTTGTATGCTAGAAATTTAGTGAAGAAGTCTGTTTATGGATTTGAAGCTCCGTTGAGAAGTTGGTTTTTCGCAAGAGGACGATCGAGGATTTGGAATTGGTTCCTGACCCTCCGGATGATCGTCAACGAAACCTTGAGGATTCAATAGTGCGGTAGCACTATTCTTATGAGGTAGGGATTGGTTACCTTTGTTTTATACTATTTTCATATATAACTTATTTTCTGCAACATATGAGAACAAATGTGATTTTTGAATTTCTTAAACATATGTTATGGACTATGATGGTATGATATACATATATACTGTATTGCTCTGCAGATTTTTTGAGTGCAGGATATTTTAGGTATATAAAAAATAGGGTCGTTATACTGCTCATTTTTCTATAAAAACCTAATATGCTTATTTTATTGAAAAACCATAGCACAATTATTTTCACACTTCAGTTCGGAATTGCATGTATCATAGGACCATATATGAGTACTGTGCTAGCATTGTGGGTTTATACTATGGCACTGTATGTCCCACCATTGGTGTAGAGTCCATAAAACCACGCAAGATTTTGTTACTTCTGATTACCTCCCCATTTGACAGGCATAGACAATTCGATTGCTCCTCCAGATTTGGTAGGCGACACATGAGTGTCCCCTCGGGGTAGAGGCTTAGGTGTGAGGCAGGCAGGTAGATACACTTAGTGCCATCATCCTGAGTTTCTACAGAGAAGAGAATGTGAGCTCATGGGTATGGGTTGATTTGTGTCACGTGCATATGGATAGATGGTTTTGATCATACTGCTTTATATACATATTTATATATATATGTGGATTTCTGGTTTGAAATATATATATATATATATATATATATGTGTGTGTGTGTGTGTGTGTGTGTGTGTGTGTGTGAGTGTGTGTTTTAGATTTAAACTAACTATGTAGGAACTCCCAAAAAAAAAGGAAATTTTCGACCGAGCTAACTGTTTTTTCTACTAGGCATTTTATGCTCACTCCATTCTTCCCTTTCTCAGGTGGTGTCCAGTAAGACTTTGGAGATCAAAAGGAGTAAGGGGTCATCCTGACTATAGTTCGTTATCTTGGTAATATTTGGAGTGTGTTGTATGGTGTTTGGATTGCTTGGGTTTTGTTTTCGTATTGAACCAAGATTATTACATTCTATTTTTGTCTGTGAATTCATGTATGCTATTCTAGTATCTGTTCTCGACGTTGATCATGATGATGCTTGGACTTAGATTTGATTTACGTTTTTTGGTATTTATTCGATCTATGTTTAATGGTGTATACAAACCGTGGGAGAGGTTCACGGGATGAAATTCCAAATATTCTATTTAAAATGGACCATTTTATAAAATTAAAACTTATTAGACACTTTTCAAATAAATCAAAGAATTTCTCATCTTTGCGAAATTTTCCTTCTGCCACTAGCTCGGGTTTTGGGTTGTGACAGAGTTGACTTTGTATTATTCGCCTCAATTGGATAATTGGACACTTGTGTGATTAGCTTTAACTTAATTTTCCAAATGTTGGGAACTAATAATATTAGAGACTTGGGATGGTATTTTATACAAACTTTGAATAAAAATATTTTAGTTTTGAATACCTAAGCCTTGAAAAGACTTAAGTGGTGCATGATGCTACATGTCATTTTCTTTGAAATTAAAATTTGAACTATTTGATATATGAAACTTAGATTTTCAAATAGATAAAACTATGGATTGATATGCCTGATTTGACGTTTGGAAAAAAAAATTGAGTATACATATAAAGGAGTGGTATTTTCTTTGAAAACATAATTTGAACTTTTAAACTCATTGAATTGTGCATATTATAAATTGATTAGCTACCCGAAAAGAGTATTTTCTATAGACAAGCTTTAAAAGATTGAGTGAGGTTTAAATATATATATTTTCTAAAATACTTTATAGGTTCTTTCAATTGTCAAAATGCCTTTTAAACTGTTTAAAAAAAATTGTCAGAGTGTGGTACCTCAAAGTTATAAATATTAAAAAAAATCTCACTTAAACATTACCTAAAGTTTTTCATTAATAAAGAACTATGGGAAATTAATTTGATAATGTGAATTGTTAATATATATATATATATATATATATATATATATATACTTTTATATATATATATATATATATATATATATATACTTTTGGATCTCTTTGAGAGACATTTTTGGAAACTACAGAAAAAGTTTAAAAAAATAAATGAATAAATAAATTAAGAAAATTTCTATTATATTTAAATATGATTCAAAAGAAATTGACATATTTTAATTGCTTGGTGGTTTAATTAGTAAACTATATATCAAGCGAGAAACTCTTCTTGTCCTACTTAGCTAGTAAGTAGAATTGGTTTATTAGATACTAAATTGATTAACTAGTGATAACAAGATTGAATCTTTTCGATGTATGCTCCCTTGGCATTAATGAGTGAGTACTACTTGTGGTACTATTTTTTTTATTGATTTTTGGGAATTATTGGAGACTCTTGCTATAATATGTATTGGATTAGAGTCATCATTGAGTTCATTTGTATTGAATTTAGCTTGTAACCCATTACTTGATTTGAAATGGATCCATATATCATTGTGGTAATATAATTGATGACGTATGGATCAATTTACTCATGAGTCTATATTGAGAGTTGTTGGACTCTTGTTATTATATTACAAAGGGAATACTTGAAGTTCAAGTTTGGTTTACTTGTGACCAAGGCAAGACCTTATTGTGAACTGGTGTAGTATTCCTATATGCCCCTAAATTTATGTCGCATGTTTTCAAAGATATTTTTGAAAAATTGTTTATGATTTCTAAAATGAAATGAGGTTAGATGGGAGACAGGCATCGCTACAGAGATAGTCTATTCTATTGAAACCTTATTTCTGGGGTATTGTAGTGTTATTAACAGTCTTACTTTCGTATTGGGTATTAAGTCATTTCTATATGACTTCTTTTTGTACCAAAGACTTAGAAAGTATTTTGAGGTGATTGATGATTTAGGATTGTCATTATAATTCTATATTAGGCAAAGAGACTTGGATAGTCTCTGGGTTTAATTATGGTATGAGTTAATACCCTATGATATTGCCTTGGATAAAAAACTTGGAAAGTCCTTGGACAATAATTATTATATGGATATTTATATTTTATATGCTTAGAATATTGTAGTTCTATTGGCATTTTTTGTGCTAAGTACTCCTACGTTGGAGATTTCTAACCATAGTGATTCTAGTCTTGTCCTTGACTAGAAATGTCTTATGTATATGGTCATTTGTTGCTTGTTATCAGGAACAGTAAATGACTTATGTCATTATACTTTTATTATCGTTTCTGACCTCTAGATGTGTCTATCTTATGTATGGTGTAATGCCAGTGTTTTGTTTCCCGTTTGAAACATTGTTGAGTATTATCCTATATTGATGAGGAATCTTGCTAGAGTCTTTAGACTCAACGATTGTTTAGGATCAGGTTTAAATGCAGATAAATGGAATAGTCCCAGTATCTAGTGTGATCTAGGGATGGTATTGTATATATCTAACATTTGGTCTATTATACTATATTGGAGCCTAACAATCACTGTTCTGATTATAGAAGTCCTGTGTTTTCGACCTCTAGTCCTAATTAACGATACTGCTTCTGTGATTAATTGCCTATTTGGGGTCATCAATTCCTAACTCGTGTGTCGAGGCCTTATGCTTATTGATGAGTCATCTTACTATTCGATGTCTTTTATGTACATCCTTATCATGCTCTTATGTGGTATTGATATGTTAGTGTAATTCTAACACCAAGTGGGAAGCGTATATTTCATACTACCACACTTACCTAATGTTTCGTTTAGAACATACAAATTATGCGATCAAATATTCACTCTCCTTCTCAGCGTTATTCATTACCATTTTGATGGTATTCTCTGTTATGCTTGAATTTCGGGACGAAATTTTTTAAGGAGGGAAGGATGTAAAAACCCATTTTTTTATTAAAAAAAAAAAAGCATTTTGGTTATTTAATAATTTTTTGGAATAAAATAATGGGGTTTATTAAATAAAAGTTTTGGATTGAAATGAAAAACTTGAAATTGGGGCTATTTCACAATTTGTAAGGATTAAATTGAAAATAATTTGAAATTTTTGGGTCAAATTGCAATTTTTTAAAAAATGGGCAGCCCATTAAACGGGTGCCATATGCCCCCCTAGCTCTCTCTCCCGATCTCTCTCGATCTCTCTCTCTCTCAATTCTGGCCAAAACGCCGAATTAATGGCGACCCTCCGATGAAGCTCTTCCTGGTCAAATGGAGTAATGCCGCCAACCGACATCAAAGGGCCAAGTCCAGACGAGCTATCCGCCACTGGTTCCAGCACCATCAGAGCACACAGCCGCCGTTAAATGCTGAAAAACACTACGGTTTTCAAAGCTCGCTGGTGCCGATTCCGGCATCTTTTCGTCGTAAAAATTGTCGAGTTTGATTCATCTCATCACGATCTTCAACATGGTATGTATATCTTGACTCAATATTGTCTGGATTGAATTGTCATTTTTGTCAATTTTGAGCTATTTTAGTTTTATATTTAAATTTTGCAATCTGATCGTTAGATTGTAAAATAAACTTCATATTTGTGATATACTCGTGAAAATAAAAATTTTGATATATATATATATATGTATATTGCCTATATTTAGTGACAGGCAAGAAAATCTAAATCTAACGGCTTAGATTGTCTTGTTTTGAGTGTCATGGGTTCGGATTTTGTCTGAGCATGAATTTGTCAAACTATATATCTAACCTAATATTCTTAGATACTCTGAATTCAGTAGTAAAGTCCATTTCATGATCTAAAGCTCCAATTGAAAATCGAGTTTTCAAACCTATCGATCAAAGTTTCGAAAATGATGTCTGACCTTCCAAACAATACCAAACTTTCTCCATAGCTCCATAATGCTATTTGGACACTCAATTGAGGTAGGGGTTCAATTACCTAGTTTTATACATGATTTAATTTAAAATTTTCATTATGACTATTTTGTGAAAAATCATGAATTAAATAATATTTTAATAAACTGTTGGAAAATCTTGGATTATTTTGGAATTAGACTATAATACTTCTATACATATTTATAAAATCGTGGTCTTGGGTGGTTTAACGGATTTCTTACCTAAGATACAGTAAATTCCAGAATAATATCAAGTGGAGTTTTAATGCATTGTTTGATTATGTTCTGTGTGGTTTTTATATATATCTTATTATATATTGTACATACCATAGGATCACACATGATATATATCTTAAGCATCGCAGTGTTGTACTAGGTGGACTAGTACACCCGCATTCGGTGAGATCCCGTAAACCCACACGTGATTTTCTAATAACTCCCATTCAGTAGATGCTAGTATTCAGTTGCCCCTCCAGTTCGATAGGCTAGACACATGAGTGTCTCTATGATCTTCTGGATAGTTACCAGGCAAAAAGTACTTAGTACACGTAGTACGAGTTACTCTAGTTTGTGATGAGAAGGTGTGAGTTTATGGAATGAGTTGATTTATGATATGTACAAATGTATATTTATAGTTTTGGTTTTGAATATATGACTATTCTGGATACCAATTATTTTATAAACTTGGTTTATAAATAGATTTTGGAAAAGGTATTAACCATACAAGTAAAAAAGAATTGCAACAATTTAAAAAGGTAATTGAATTTCTACTGAGCATTCACGTGCTCACCACCCTACTTCCTCCTCTTTTCAGGTGTTGATCTATTTTGTGGTAATTATTCTGGTGGCTTTGCAAGCATAGTTGGCATATGCTTGTAGTCTTAATCCTCTTCATTGGTTGGTTTGTACTTTGTATTAATTCTCCGTTTCTAAGCCAAATTTGTTTAGCTAATAGTAATATTTACCTAGTAGATATATGAGGATGATTTTTGCTATTAAATCGAGTACTTAGAAAATCAAATGATTTTATGTAAATTATTTGAAGATTGGACCTAGGGTTTTAAATTAAACTATTTCAGTAAACTTTATGAATTAATAAAAGTTTTTAAACTAGTTAATTAGGATTTTATCTAAACTTAAAATGAAGAATTTCTTAGAAATTTAAAACTTGTAGATAATATCATGATTATCAAATTTGTCCAAATTTGTAATTTACTTACTTTTGAGAACTAAAACTTAAATTTTAAGTTCTTAAATTTTTTTTGAAATTTTAAAAACTAATGTTTATCATTATTTTCACTTAAAATTACTAAAAGTCACGGTCTTGAATTTTCGGTCGTGACATTTCCACTTTCAAATGTAAAGTGAAGAGTTTCCTTGACATAAGCCAATTTGAAGATCTTATCCACGTCAAGGCAATTATCATCGTTAAGCCCAAATTTATCAAGTTTCTATGTTTCATCACCACTATGCCAGGTGATGACTGAAAGTACTAATCTATATACTCTTATTGCACCATAGACCACGAAACATCGGCTTTTTGGACAATAGGTGAAGGTGAACTTGCAGAGCAGATTTTTTGGAAATGGTAGAGGGAAATTTGGGAAGATTGATAACCTCAAGAGTAAATGGGTTGTATAAGTAAACTACTTGAGAAATAGGTGGATATAGGTGTTCTATTGTTTTCCTTAAAGAGTAAAAGGGGCCAGTTAGAGCTTATAACGGCAAGAGTAAGACAAAACAGTTGCTTATTGTCACGACCCTAAACCCGGGCAAGTGGCAGAAGGGGAATTTCACAAAGGTGGGAAATTCCTTAATTTATTTGAAAAGTGTCAAAAGTTCTAATTTTTATAAAAACAGTCCATTTAAATAAAATATTCGGAATTCCATTCCGTGAACCACTCCCACAGTTCGTATACACCACCAAACATAAATTGAAC
>JXTB01000096.1:823659-853553 GCA_002914805.1 Parasponia andersonii
ACAATCCAACGGTCGGATCGAGAATAACACCCAAAAACTCGAAATGACCAAAAATGGCAACTTCAATCCGGGCAAAATGGAGTTGAGATATATATACCTTGATGATCTTTGCGACGATACGAATCCAACGAGACCGGTTTGAGGCCAAAACGTGGCCGGAATCGTCGCCGGTGGCCGAATTTCCGAAAGAGCTCCAACCGGCTTCGATGGCGATTCCCGGCGAACCAAGCGACGGCGAGCGGCAAGGACGGGCAGCGGAGCTTCGGCGCAGCACGGCGAGGCGACGCCGGTCAGTGGGCGGCCCGGATGGCGGCTGGCGGCGGCTCTGCAGGAGATCGGCCGAGAGGGAGAAGAGAGGAGAGAGAAAGAGAGGTTTCGGGGGAGGGAGGAGAGAGAATAGAGAGAGAGAGGGGGAGGAAGATGTGCACGTGGCCCTCTTTATTGGGCTGTGCAATTTTTCAAAAATTGCACATAGTCCCCAAAATTTCAAATCTCTATCAATCTAGTCCCCCAAAATTTGCAATTTAGTCCATCTAAACAAAACTTTTGCAAATTAGTCCCCACAATATTTTATCCAGAAAATTGGTAAAATGTCCAAATTACCCTCGAAAATTCCGGGTTTTTACACTTATTGTATTTCGAACAATCAACAAAATATAACTTAGGTTTTACCTCAATAGTGGAGTCAATATGATATACTTCTCCGCGATGAGGATTGTAGATATCGTAACGTACCACGGGATGATTGAACCAATAATAAAACCTCACGAAAAAAATCCATAAAAGTTTATAACTATCCAGTACTAGTCGCCAATTCTTGCACACGGCGCGAAACCGAATTTGATCCTTGGAAGAAAGTCGCTTCAGTATGGAATGTAGTATCGACTCGGGGAAGGCTACACCAATTACGCACGTACTTCTCCTTCGTCATCTTCCCTCGTAATTTCTTCCCAAGAATCATCCTCACCTCCCACAAGTACACAACAGTACATAAATATGCATGCATGTATATATTATCAATTAATATTCAACTCTTAAATAATACAAGATATTATTATATGTCAAAGGAATATTAACGATATTAACATGCATGAAGGAAGCAAACCTTGGCATGCATGGTGCATAAGGATCCTCATATCTCCCAAGCCTGGTGTGCCGTACCTTCGTCAATTGATGGAGGATAAAATGTTTGAAGACGTATATGTCTAGGGTTTATATATGTGGCATTTTCTTTCTTTTATTTTTTTTTTTCCTGAAAAGAGTTTATGAGGAAAACTTGTGCCTAACAATATACCTTTCTAAATTATTCGTAAAAAAGTTGAGTCCGGATATTCTAAAATTAAATGAAATATTCCGTACGTATTTGTAGACCGTAAATAGATGACATTTTAATTTTTTCCGTGCTTATTCCTTAATTTGTTTTGTCAAGATTTCCTTAAATTTTCCAAATTTGCATATTTCCGAATTGGGAATACGGAAAGGAGAATGTTGAGAAAAATTGACAAATCGAAGAGAGATAAATGTCAAGTGACAGTCTTCCAATACCGAACAATTTCTTTTTTAGGATAACATTCAGATTATTTTAGAAAGGATATTTTGTTTAAGCTCAAATTATCTCCTAATTACTAGTAGGTAGGCATTTCTTAATTAACTCCTATGCCCTGAGGCTTCATGTTGCAAGCTCTAATTAATTTCATTTAGTAATTTATATAAGAAAGCTTCTAGTCGTGAGCCCAATATGACAATGCAAAATGAAATCAATATTGGGCTAGACTATTATATGGACGGATAAAATTAATTAATGATGGGGGCATGGGACAACAAAACATTAGAAAACGACAACAAAATTAAATCACAACTCAATAACTGCAGTACAGACTCACAAGGATAATTGACATAAGAATGGAGATCGACATAAGAATCTAGAAGATAATTGACTTAACAAATGGATATACACTACTATGTGTTTTGGATATACATGTATATTAATATTTCTCACTATATACATCTTTGAATCAAACCATTCTTTGAATTGACCTAATAATTTTGTTTTGTGGTATAAACATAATATTTCGTCACAATTTGATATTTGTAGCTAAAAAAATTTGTAACTAATAACAAGATTTGTTGTAGCGTATGTCAAACCATTCTTAGCAAAAGTTAGTTCATAAGTTAGTTCAAAGTTTCAAACTGAATGATATATAAAGGAGCTGAAAAAGAAAGAATTCGATCGAGTAGTCGACAAATATAGTAGTGGCTTAATTAATTAAATTAGAAAGAAATCGAACATCAAGGTTGTTTTTTCATTTTTTTTCCAGCAAAAGAAGATCCGATAGAGTTGAAATGGACAAAACCAAATAGCATTAGTACTACTATATTTTAATTTTTAAAGTGAAACACCCCACAAGCTTTCGTGTGGAATGCACACTCCATTCAATTTTAATATTTGAGATGTTACCGGTAACCCTACAATATCAAAATAAATAAAAGAAATACTTGAGTAAATCCTATACAGATGTTCTGTTTTTTGGTAGTGTGATGGAGCTGCCTTTCTGTGGAATTATGCGTAACTTTTGGTTTCAAGACCATCTTAATATAGTCCTTTAAGTGCTTGCCTATTCAGCATTTTTCCCCACTTTCACAAAATTTACAATAAGTTTGCATGCGCCGCATTAAAAAATGAAGCCTTTTGAAACAAAACAAGTTTTGAAGAATCAAATATTAGGCTATAGTTATAACTAGATACTCAAGTCCGAACCTAATTATAACCCTCAAGTACTTGGAGAGGAAAAGAAAAGTATATATATATATATACACAGGGGCGGCGTAGGGAGAACGGACCAGCTAGTTGGATTTTGAGAAAAAAAATTTTACAAGTATTAAAAAAGGGCGGGGAAAAGTACGTGACTCCAGTCAAAATTGACTAAAACAGTTCTATGTTCCTATTAAAAATTAATCAAAATTGTACATAAAATTCTAATTATGTTCCCAGTAAATGAACTTACTGGCTTCACCCCTATTAATATACTTGAAACTAAATATTTAACATTTATATCACTTATGGATCTAAATTTGTTGTTTTTAATAGCCTTGGACGATTAATACAAAGGTAACGTGGGTAATATAAATGTTGTCAGCATATATCAGAACCTACATAAGATACGAAAGCTTTGGTGGAGTGGACGAGACATCGATTGATAACAGCTAACAAGCTACAAAACAGCATGAGCCCTGCATTCTCTCAACTCTTTAATAAATAAGGTATATTTTATAACGAAAATGGGTCGGAAAGGAAATAATCCAAAGTTTATTTACCACTATCGATATATATATATCAAAGCCACAACTCATAAGATAGTGCTTTCCACATATTCCCCTCTGTTGATGATCACCACTTCGTTCCGTGCCAATGGCACAGTGCCTGAATTGATAGCGCCTCTGATCAATAAATACCCCAAATGAGGGAGCGTGTGTCCTTCACAAGCAATAATATTAGTCAATCCCATCTTTTTCATTTTGAGATATATCCATTTATTTGCTTTAAACAATTTCATGGCTTCCCTTGTAGCTCGTGACCAAACATTGGCTAACCATGTAGAAATTCCAGTTCACATAAACTCGATGGAGCAAAAACAGCGCCAGGAGCCTGATGGTAACCACGTTGACTACTCCCAAAGGGCACAGTGGCTTCGAGCCGCCGTGTTGGGGGCCAATGACGGGTTGGTTTCTGTCGCATCACTGATGATGGGAGTTGGATCAGTGAGAAAAGACGCCAAAGCCATGCTTCTAGCTGGCTTTGCAGGGTTAGTAGCAGGGGCTTGTAGCATGGCAATAGGAGAGTTTGTCTCTGTCTACACTCAATACGACATAGAGAAGTCCCAGATGAAGAGACAGACCAAAGCAGGCAGTGGAAGAGAGAGTACTCAAGAAGAGGATCAGAGACTTGAGAAGGAGAAGCTGCCTAACCCAGCGCAGGCAGCTGTGGCCTCAGCACTGGCATTTTCAGCGGGAGCAGTTACGCCATTGCTTGCCGCTGCATTCATAACCGATCACAAGGTGAGGCTGGCGGTGGTGGCCGTGGTAGCTAGCTTGGCACTGCTTTTGTTCGGAGGGATTGGAGCTGTGGTTGGGAAGACGCCAGTGGCGAGTTCTTGTGCAAGGGTGCTGGTCGGAGGATGGCTGGCTATGGCCATCACTTTCGGGCTGACCAAGTTAATTGGCTCTACTGGTCTTGAAATGTGATTTCGATGCCTCTTCTAGCCATTACGTCGGCCTAAGTTACCTTTTATGCTGTTCATGTTGTTCGTGTGTTTATAGTTTGTCTCTAGCCCAGGTTTTTAGCTTCACTTAGTTTACTTTTATGCTGTTCATGTTGTTCGTGTGTTTATAGTTTGTCTCTAGACCAGGTTTTTAGCTTCACTTAGTTTAAGGTGAATAACGATCTGACTGTCTAAGCCAAAAGTGAAAATCCCGTTTGGTTGCGCCAATTGCAAGATTGGTAGTAACTTACCTTCGTTTCAGACGCTCACGCTCAAACGACATGACGCATGGCTCATGAAATGCATGAACATTCACGAGATTTATATAACCAGTGCGCTTAAGTTACAAACCACGACTTTTTTTTTTTTTTTAAATGTGATTTAACTAATGATCACCACTTACTACAAATTTTAAAAAAATAATACACACGCCCTACCAAAATTTAAACATTTAATCCCCGAATTCACACACACATTTTTCAAGAGTTTAACCAACTGAGCTAGTCCTAATCGACAAAAACGAGATAAAAGTATTACTAGAAAATGCTTTCTAGAAATACTATGACTCTAATACGTAACAACCCTGAATCTTGACCAATTTAATGGATGATTAAAGAAATACTATGTGCCTTACTTAAATTGACTAGCTCTGGTGTCATTAGAGGATATTATGTAATATCATTTTCAATTTATATTCAGATCGAAAATGGTATATGAGGAAGTAATAACACAGGTTGAAAAAAAAGGCGAAAAAATAAATGAAGAGAAAGTAGTACAAGACGCACCAAAAAAACAAAAAGAATAAGAAGAGACCAGAAAAATAATAATTGTAAAACGAACATGTAAGAATTCAGAAAAATATTCATAACATTTGAACGAACGAGGCAGTAATCTGTCAAAACAATAAGTCGACGACTTTCACGATTCACACTGCAAAGTTTCAATGATACAATCCAAGCAACATATAAATATACTTGTTTCAATGATGTTTAGCAAATCATTACGGTTCCAAAACGGGGTTAGGTTTCATAACCAACCCCATTCTCACGGTGAACAAGAACCTAGATCGAATCCTTTGGTCTCAGCAAACAAAACAAAGATTGCAAGACCTGATATACATGGAAACAAAGCAAGCCCTGATTTTATTCCTCACAGGAGATAAGAAGTGGAACGAAGGCCCATAAAAAGGACAATGGGTTAGTAGTTGAAAAACTCATCAAAAGCTTCCAGAAAAGCTGCCATGCCACATGGTTACGCAGAATGGAATACTTCCACCAGTGCACAATGCAGAAGATGAGAGTGGGTTTTTATCCAAGTTTAATTGCAGAGGGACTGGTTGCAGCCGAAAAAACTTTCACAAATTTTAAGTTTAAAACCATGCATGTCCAATTAGTATCAAAGAAACCCAATCATGTATCCATAAAGACAAGTGTCCTGCCAAAATGTTAGAAATATTAATATAGCAGGAAAAATAGAAGAGCAACGAGTAGCATGCAGAAAAAGGCATGAAAAATAAAATGTTACCCGCTTGACTCCTGTTTATTAGTAAGATACTGAAAACGGAGCTCAAGTGGGCAAACTCTGAAAAAATCCCTCACCATCGATTCTTGGAACAACTAATACAAAGCAACCTTCCAATACCGCAATTGCCCATAGAGGACGGTGAATAGGAACACTCGGTAGCAATCATGGCATTTGAACTCAACAATTCATGAAGGCTAGTGAATCAAGCAGCAGTAGCGCAATTCAGGGTATAAGACCAGATTGGAACATATCACGTATCAAGCAAGCATAAGATTGCATAGGACGAAAACAGCAAATTTGATCATTTTAGGAACAAAAACAGTAGAACATTTGTGCCAAGTTCGCATTTCAAATTCTGATTTACTACACTGATTCACCCCAGACAATCATCACAAGAACACAATCCTGCAGAAGGAAACTCGAACACTTTGCCAACAGTAATAGTGAATCCAGCAGCATCAGTTCTTTATCTGCAACATAACAAACATATAGTTCCATAAGTATCAGAGTAAACATTATTGAAATGAAGAGAATAGTATATAGCTTGTATTCATGTATGCGTACCGCTAGTAGAAGCAATTACTATCCAGAACGAAAACCACCTCCTGTGCTCCGACGTTCATACGGTCCAGAACGGTCACGACTAAAACGATCAGCTCCTGAACCTGCACGACTACCACCATCTCTATTACGCCCCCCAGATCGATCTCCATTGCGGTCAGGCCCATATCGACCGCCACCACCATTTCCACCATACTTATCATCTCTACCACCGTATTTGCCCCCTCTTCCACCTTCACCAGGACACTCCCGAGCAAAATGTCCAGGTTTACCACACTTGAAGCACTCTCCGCCATTTGACCCACGCCCAGAATCACGGTCACGGCCACGATCACGACCACGATCACGGTTGCGATCACCATCATAATCCCTACCAGAACCACCTTGATGAGGCTGAGCCTTATCAACAGTAATGGTTCGTCCATCCAAATCCATTCCATTCATGGCTTCAATTGCCTCCTCCATAGCTTTCTTATCATCAAAAGTTACAAACCCAAACCCGCGAGACCTTCCAGAGAACTTATCAACAACAACCTACATAGCATAACATTTACATAAAACCTATATTCAAACAAAACCTGAATACTCAGCACCTTGTTTCCATCAAACTATATAAAAATTATGGTTACTGTTAAGTGATTGAAAGAGTAATATACACAGAGTTAAACAAATACCTTGGCCTCAACAAGCTTTCCAAACTTTTCAAATGCATCTTTGAGACCCCTATCAGAAGTTGACCATGACAGGCCACCAATAAAGCAACGATACTCCAACTCCTCCGACATTATTCCACTGCAAATTTAAATTTTTATATTTTAAAAAAATCCAAGAATTCATTATTATATAGCAGTCTAATACTTCATCGAGCATAATATAAGATACAATCTCATTATAAACAGAGAATAAATTCGATAACATAAACAAGAATCAAAGACCCAAAATTTTAATTATCCAAACTACAAACGCTATAAAGAAAAGAAAATTGAGATCTGAAAAGTACAAAATAATAAAGAAAAAACCCTAATCTTCATCAAAAGCTAAAAGAAAAGTACCGAAGCTAAAGAGAAGATCATGATTCTGAAACTCAAAATAGCAACGATAAAAATCAGAACCGGAGAAAAAGTGAAAGAGAGCGAGTACCTAGCAGAAAGAGAGAGAAGATTAGATCTCAGGGAGAGAGAGAGAGAAGATTAGATCTCAGGGGGAGAGAGAGAGGGTGGCTTCGACTGTGGTCTTGGAAACACACAAAAGCGTAAACAGAGCCAGAAACGAAGCAGAAAGAATAAAACTTTGGGGGCGTAGATGAGGATGAAGATGGTGATGATGATGAAACCCTTTGAGTCTTGATGGTAGTGGGTAGGGTAAAGACCGGGTCAATGGGTCTTGGTATCAATTTGGCCCGTTCAAACGGGCGTGGCCCGAATTTTAATAAATGAGGTGAATATTATTTTTTTTTCTTATTAATTAAATATATTGTGATACCATTTTTTTTAAATAAATTCTCGATGAATTCTTAATAATTTTAACGAATTTTTAATAAATTTTTGATATCAATGATAATCTTTACAGATTCTTGATTAATTCCTTCCCAAAAATGGTAGAATCTAATAATAATGATAAATTTAATTAAACATTTGAAAAAAGTGATAATTATCTACTTAATTCCCGAATTTGGAGCGCTAATGGGTTTTCTAGTTCCACCCTCCGCTCGCACATATGTTGTCCTTTTTTTAAATATTTGTTTTAGAAAATACAATATTTATCTTCCTTTTTTTTTGGGAATTAACATTGAATGTACATTAAATTATTTATTAACTATTTTCTGAATTTTATTAAATATCAAATCTATTTTTCTCAATCTGTAAAATTATCCTCCAACAACAAATGAAAGGACATAATTGTCTATAAAAACTACGACACTCTTAAGGCTAGGTTTATTACCACCCTTCTATACACTCTTACAACGCTATTTCTAAAACCATCATCTTATTATAAATTTTAATTCAACTTAATATTAAATTAATGTTTAATACACCATTTATTATTCCTAAATTTTCTCTCAATATAATTATCCTTTTCTCTTTCCATCAACATTCCACTAATTTCTATTATCTCTCTCCTTTTCTGCGATCCATAAATATACTCTACTATTTTATTTTCTTATCTTTTCGTGCTTTTTATATAAGCATGAATCTCTTTACTAAAAAAATAACAACAATATATTTCTCTTTCTTTTGGAAAATTCTAAAGATGTCAATTCAATAGTGTCGTACTAGCCTAGGCACATTTAGTTGAGATACATTCGTATCTCGTGTCGTGCCAGTCTGGACATGATTAGTAATTGTATCGTACTAGTCCATACATAAATACTAATAGTATCGTATTGTGTCCAGCTCATTATGTACTTGTTCCTATGTTATGCCTATGTTATACTCCTGCTTCTATGTTGTTAACATGCCAATATCGTGTTTGTCCATTTTCGTGCCTAATTATTCATATTTTCGATATTATATTATTGCCATGTCTAATCGTGCGCATTTTCCGTATTCTATTTTTCTTATCGTGCTCATTTCCAATATTGTACTATTTCCATGCCTAATCGGGCATTTTTTGATATTATGCGATTTTTATACTAATTGCACATGTTTTAAATATTATATTATTTTTATGTTTATCGTGTTTGTTTTTTATTATGTTATTTACGTGTCTCACATTGTCCATTTTTTATATCACATGATTTTAAGCCTAATTATTTCTATTTCTAAATTTTTATTGTTCTTAATCCATAATCGTGCTCATTATTGATTTTTTTTTTTTAAATTTAGTTGTTTTAATGTTATTAAACATATTTCTTTTTAATGAATTATGAATTGTTAATTACTATGTAATAGAAATAAATTAATTAAAATTGACATAACTTTTTATATAAAAACAAATCTAAATTGAAATATTAGAGTATATGTGAGAAATGATAATTAATCTAAATTTCTATATTTAAAGTATATTCCAACTAAATTGGTGTTTACTCAAATTATATCAAAATGTATAACTCAAAAGCTATAATTAGTACCTACCTAAACTATATTTTTCTTTCTTAGGATTTTTAGGATTTTTTTATTAGAGGTGAATTTTGTCTTAGATTCTTCATATTTTTAAACTCTTTGGCTCAATCTTATTAAATTTTGGAACTTTTTTGCTTTAAAAACTTAGAAATAGACGTAATATTTATAACATATAATTTTTACCTATAAAATATTTTAACTTTAATTTTTTCTATTTACTTTACATTTATTGTATTAAAATTATGCCAATAAAAATAAAATAGATTTAATTTAAGTATATTTTTTGCAAACTAATTATTTTTCTTAATCGTGCATGTAGTGCATGTTATTCGTGCTTCTCATGCTATATGTTATATTGTGCTCGCGCCGGCCTAAGTACATTTATTTATCTGTCGTGCCGGCCTGGGTATTATTATTAATTATGTCGTGCTAGACATTGTTACTAATGGTGCCATATTGAGCCATATTATGTAGGTTTGTAATTGTGTCATATCCATTTTAGCCTATTAGTGCCGACTTATTTTGATACTACTAGTGATTTCTTTTGAAATAGGCTGAAGGCGAGAGAAAATAAATATTAATCTAATTTTTTTAATGCACTTTTTTAACTTGAGGACGTACCTATTTTATTATTGTACGTGTATACATACATATACACATATATGTGAATAAGGAGTAATATTAGAAATACTAATATTTTACACTCAAAGTTTATACCATATAAGGTGGCATTCATTTCAACCATTTATTTGTTTGAATTGAGACTATACTATCATTGATATAAGTTTTTGATGTAGGATTTTAGTATCTCGTATCTTTACCCATAAATAAGAGATACAATACTTCATAATAGTTTACAATTTATTGTTGTTATTTTTTTTCAAAAGAATAGGAAGTGGTGTGAGCTGTGAAGTGAGAAATTGGACTTTTTTAAAAGTGATATTTGTTTTTCGGAGATCATTGAAGGAGTTTGATTCTTAAAATTGAAATTCACATTATATGAAGGAATGTGGTGTAAAGGATGGGGTATAAAGGTTCTCACGATAATTTAGCAAACTGTTTTCGGTTATCTATTCACCAAATGATAATTACAATATATATAAACAATTAATCCTCCAATAGCCTTAACTCATCCACTCTGGTTTTTTTTGTTTGTTTTAAGAGATTTTTAAAACCAATTATGTACTAAAACGTAATTTTATATATGGTCTTTTTGAGAATAAAAAAATTAATAGAATAAATGTGTGGAAAGAGTGAACAGAGACATGTCAATAAACCCGTCCAACCACTAATTTCCCTTAACCAAAATTTTTTAAAAAATCAAAATCCAAAATAGATAAAATTAGAAATTACATTTAAAAAATAAAATCAGGATTAAAAATATTAAGATTCCCAATTCTGCTCCTTAATTTTTGTTTTTTTAATTATTAAGATAATTATGTTATTTTCTTTTGATTTCTCTATTTTTTTATTTCACATTTCAATTTTTTTAATATACTAAAGAAAATCAAGAAAACATAAAGGCACACACCCATCTCTGTCTATACCCACCGCTAATTATCCTCCGCCTCTAGAGACCATAAATATTATTAATAAAATAAAAAAATACTCCCTAAAGAAACACGAGGAACCAATTTGCACATTAAGTCATAAAGAATAACCATAAATAAAAGAGATATTATTATTTTTATATCTTGTATTTTAATAATTTGTTTGAATTGTATTTTGTATTTTAGTTATTATCAATATTGACCATTAGATTTGAAATCTATTACAAATTTATAATCTGACACTAATTTAAAATAGTTAATTTACCAAGATGATTTAATAAACTTATTCTCGAATCAATTTTCATATGGTTTATTTTCAATTTTTTAATTAGCATCTTGGTAAATTAGCTGCCCTAAATTAATATTAGAGTATAAATTTGTAATAAATTTCAAATTTAAGAATCAATGTTGATAATAACTAAAATACGAGGTACAATTTGAATAAAGTATCAAAATATTAAATATAAAAGTGATATTATCCCTAAGTAAAAAGATAAAAAAATAAGATGCACATAACGATAACCGAACGTTCTTATTAGGAAATTTGAGGGATTTATACTTTAATTTCAGTTATTAGATTCCCAAATTTGATTATTAAGGAATTTTGGGATTTATACTTTAAAGTATAATCTTAATTGGATTAGCCAATTGGGTTAACTAATTCTATTAAAAAAATGCATTTAATTCATGTTACAATGCAATAAATTGCACTAGTCATTTATTCTCTAAAAAAAAAAAAATGTACTAGCCATGAATTTTCTAGTCACCATATAACTATTACGTCAATCTCTTACATAAAAATTAGCTTGTTGGATTACTCTTTTATTTTTAATTTTAAAGTGAAATGAATAATGAAACATTTTTTTAAAGTTTTATTTAAGAAATAATTTACTAGTTCTTCACTTTTTTAAATAGAAATAATATATCTAAAATAAGGACAAATAAAAAGAATGAAAACCCTATCATTGAATTTTATTTGGGTGGTACCATTGTCAACCTTCTTTTTTCTTTTTCCACTCTTTTTTTAAATAGAAAAAAATTAAGTATTGTCTTAACACGTACCATTTTAATCTTTCTTATTCCAAAATTGACTATCAATAAAAAATTCAAGTGAAATTTTATTTTCCACCCATTAGTTTTAAAAAATTTCTCAATCATTTGTTTTGATCTTCTTCAATATTTTGTTAATTTTTTTGACAAAAACTCATCTTATAAATCAAAATAGAGGGATCAAACTTTTGGGATTCGAAATACTCATTATTTTATATTTTTCCTAGAAATTAAGATAGAGTTCTTAAAATTAACTTTTTAGGGTTCTTAAGAACGGTAGAGAGATAGAGTTTCTTGAATTTTTTCATAGGGTTCTTAAATATTTTTTAGGATTCTTTAGAACTAAAAAAGAAAGTCATAGTTTTTTAACATTTTTTAGGGTTTTGAAAAATAAGAAGAGAGCGAGAGTTTTTGAATTATTATTTAGAATTCTTCAAAAAGAGTTGGAATTAGAAATTTGTAGCATTTTTTAACTACAACTATGAAAATTTTAATAACCTAAAAATAAATTGGTTGCTTAAGATTATATATTTGTTTTATTGGTTTATTTATCAGTTATGTTTATGGTGTGTGTGTGAAGGAAAAAAAAAGTTAAGAAAGAAGATTATAGAGATTTTTAATATTTTTTACGTTCATTATATCCTTTCATATAAGGTTATTTATGTCATTTAATAATTAACAAATTAGGGTGGGAAGAGAAAAAAAGAGGTATATATATATATTTCACAATTCACTTAAGTAATAAGTGAATTGGTATATTTAAACGGGCGAATCTAATTCTAATTCTGTAATTTTTTAATTAATTTTAAATTGGTGAATCTAATTTATATTCCGCTATTTTTTAATTAATTTTTTTAATTTTTATTACAATGGTTTACTATATAGGAATTCTTTTCAATCACCCAATTTATAAAAGAAATTGCAAAATACCATATAAAAAACCGTGTACTTAAATATACAATTCAAATGAAACTTGGATCCGACGTCGTTTTTAGTGCCCTCAAATGTGCACAATTTAGCAGACCGCGCCGAAGTAGCAGCCTTCGCCAACGGACCGTATGGCGAGCCACTGATGCAGTAGCGACTTGTACACAGAAGTACAAGCGCCAAAATCGAGGGTTTTGTGGCTTTGGGGTTTTTGCTTCCACATTTCGAGTCGAGGGTTTTGGGGTTTTTGGAAGCCAAGATTAACACAGCCAGGATCCAAAAGCGAAGAAGATGTGGTACCTGTGCGTGTTCTACCATAGATTACTAGACTACAGAAAATCAGAGGTCGAGTCTCTAGCTCAACTCTTCGGAGCTTTCGACCCGGAAGGCTTGGACCAACAAAACCCAAAAGGGTATTGTTCCTTGGAATGGAGACTCCCCCAACACCACCACCCAGATTCTCCTTTCCATTTCGTCAATCTCCCTTCCGAAGACGTAGCCCGCAAAATCGCCAATCGGAGTGAGCAGTTTTCATTACCCTTTTGACCCCTTTCATGTTTTGTTTCAAGAGTGATCTTTTCTTATTGTGGTGGGTTGATTTTCATGGTAGGTATACTGGTGAAAGGAATGTATGAACTTTGGGGAGAGGGTGATAGCTACAAGGAGCTTGAGGAGTCTATTAAAAGCTACCCAGATGAGCGGAAGTTGCCTTACTTAGAATCCGGAAGCACGTTCAAGATCAATGTTGATACTTTTGGGAAGGTTCTCAGTCTTCAGGACCAGAATCAACGCATTCAAGGGCTTAGTTACATACCCTTTAATGTTGGTAGCTGAGATTGGTTTTTTCAGTCCATTGGGTTTTGTGTGTGTGTGTGATTAGTGATGTGGGTTTTTGATAATAAATGGTGATTAACACCGTTCTATGAGTTTTGCTTTTGACTTTTGGTTCAGATACTTAACTGGGATTTAATGAATACTTGCTTGTTCCACTGTTTAATCTTTCTCCGAAATTTCATTATTAACTGTGGCTGTCATTTATTTTTTCCAGCTTTCTTTTGCGTGGAAATTTTCCTCCTGTCATGCTCCATTATCACAATGCTTATTGTTATAACGAGTTACTGAAATTTTTTAATGTTTTCTTGCTATTATTGTAATTTACATGATGGTAGCTCAGATAGAAATTATTGTAACTTCTGAGTTTTGATAGAGAATTTTGCTTTCATACAGGGTCGTGTTAATTTGAAAAACCCAGACCACAAGTTCTGGCTTATGGAAACTGATGATTATGGGTCTAATAATGGGCTTCCGCCAATAGTTCAAAGAAGAATCTTTTTTGGCCGGGAGATTGGTGGTGCTGATAGAAAACTCATACCAACTTATCAGTTAAAGAGCCGCACCTATCTTGGCCCAACTGCCATGGATGCAGAAATGGCTTTCTTAATGGCCAATCAAGCGCTGGCGTTGCCAGGGAAGCTAGTCTACGATCCCTTTGTTGGCACTGGGAGCATTCTTGTTGCTGCAGCTCATTTTGGGGCAATGACAATGGTCTGCATTTCTTTCTTTACTCTGTATCTCTTTCATTGTTTAGTTACTTATCCTGTTTTGAGGTTTGTTTGCTTAAAAAGCAGGGAAGATGATTTTTTCTATTTTTCCGTTAAGTTAATGTCAGTCATGGAAATGACTTTCTTTCAGTTTGAACTGATGTAAATTCTTCAGGGTGCAGATATAGACATCAGGGTGGTACGTGATGGCCGTGGTCCTGACTGTAATGTCTGGAGCAATTTCAAGCAGGTGAATCCACTTAATAATATTGGTCTGTTGTAAGTGAAAATAATGTTGCAATAATCACCAGCACTTTGAGCTTAAATTCATCATAATTTAACATCTCAAATTGTTTTATGAGGTTATGACGTGAAACACTTTCTGTTCCTTAAATGTTGGTAGACTCATTTCTTGAGGCTCGATGGAAAAATCCTGCAAGTGGTTTATTTTTGTTCTTTTTGCAGTATGGATTACCAATGCCAATTGCTTTGTTAAGGGCAGATAACAATCTTCCCCCTTGGCGCCCTGGATTAAAAGAGGTAAAGTTTCTCCTGTTTTTGTTGCATATTGGAGTCAGAAAATTTTCCCCAGGTATATTGTTTCATTTTCCATTCAATCTTAGAGACTTTCTTGAAGTAGCATAAGCCTCACCCTTTCTACCCCGGATGTTTTTAATTTGCCCATTACTCTGCTATACCTTCTAACTAAATATATACATCAAATCACTTGTTTTCATGGGCCAAGAGTTTGTTTCTTAATTCAAGTTATTTTTGCTGCTCGTATAGGTATTTGATGCCATAATTTCTGACCCTCCTTATGGAGTTCGTGCTGGAGGACGGAAATCTGGTGGCAGGAAATTGCTAAAGGGGGCTGTAAGCCCTTATGTTGTTCCTGATGACAAGAGGACGGACCACATACCATCAACTGCACCTTACAGTTTAGTAGAGTGCGTACATGATTTGCTTGACCTTGCTGCCAGGTTGATTGTTATGGGTGGCAGGCTTGTTTTCTTCTACCCGGTACTGAGGGAAGATGATTATGTAGAGAACCATTTCCCCGAGCACCAGTGCTTCAAACTGATCGCTTCTTCTGAACAGATACTGAGCTCGCGATATAGCCGAGTTTTACTGACCATGGTTAAGATTAGTCCCTACACGGAAGAAATTGCGGACGCAGCTAGGATAAAACATATGGAATTCAGGGAGAACCATCTAAAATGGTTAGAAAATGGTAACCTTCATTCTGTTGTTTTTAGTCCTGCCGATTCTAATTCAAATGCATCAGGTGAAGGGAAACTGAGTAAAGAATCAAAGCCCAAATACAGGGGAAAATATGTCTAGGCTTGAGTCTTGACTAAAGGCTGCTCTATCGGGCTGCTATTGGCTTTGGCAATATGCCCCTGATATAATTATTCTGGAGATTGAATTTCAGTTTTAGGACCGTTAATGTATTTGTCATTTTCAGAGAGATATAAGGAGTAAAGCACTTCAAGGATAGGTGTTCTTGAATTATGGTGGATAATTATGGTGTTCTTGAAAATGATTTTATGAAAATAGTTTTCAGAATTTGATTCCAATGAATACTGGCACACTTTATATCCCTCTCTCTTTAGCCTATGGCAATCTCGGGAACCACCGAGTAGTTATAGGGGCCCGACCTATACCCTTCTTGTATTGTCACTAGATGCCCATACCATCTTGGGTATCCCATGGCCCACATACTAGGATAGTTCAACACCCATAACAATAACAGGGAGTGCCACTTTTAAGGTTGGGACTAGACATGCAAACCATTTTTTAAGGTTAGGACTGGAAGTGCAAACCATGGGGATCGAACTCCTAAAGATAACCAAGAGGAGGGTCCTCAGAAAGGCTTCTTTACCACTATACCACATACTCGATGATGATTAGATAATCATCTTAATATTATGAAGATAACTTCTAATCTTGAATTTAAATTCAAATTGGAATAGATTAAGTAATTATCCCTAATTTAACATTACCTCGCCCATGGAGGTGGTCGGAGTGGTTGCGACTCACTCATTGGGGCTCTAACTGAGGTAGAGATCCATGGTTTGAGTCCTAATCCACTCTCTTGGGTCCTAGGGGAGTGATGGTGCCATCCTTGACCCCTTTTATTCATTAAAAAAAAAAATTATCCTTGACCCCTTCTATACTTCAAAAGGAAAAAAAGAAAAAAAAATTCTTTATTTGGCGGAGACTTTCCCAATCAACTATTATGCTACTAGTCGATCGATATTTATGAAGAAGGATTATTTAAAGGAGGCTCTTTAATCAATTTTAATCAAGCATTAAAATTTGTATCATTGAAACTTTATGAGTGGCTGAATTTCTGTTAATGCTTAATTTCCTCCTCTTGGTGACACGTTAGGGAAAAGACATTTAAAAGAAGTTAAATCTATCATATAATCATAGTGTTTTATTATCTTTATAAATAGGCTTCCTCGCCTCTCTATCTCTCTCTCTACTTGCATTTCCTCCCAACAAAAACGCCAGCGCTATCCCGCATAGAGGCCAAAGATGAGATTTTCCCTTCTTCTTCTCTGGCTTCCTCTCCTCACTCTCTTCTTCCTTCTCCTCTCTGCTTCTTTTTTTTTTTTTTTCTTTTTTAGTTTTAATAAGTTAAGATCTAGATTTGGTTTGTAGTACTATATTTTATGTAGATTTTAGTCCAATTCAGATCTTAAATATGAGATTTTTTTCTCAGATCTGGATCTGTTTAGTGGCTGGTTTTAGTTTTGTTTTATTTTCCACAAGCATGGATCTTAATTTGTACTGGCCTTATATAGTCTACCTCGCTAAGAATGCAGCTAAGGCCATTTTTAGTTTTGTTTTCTTTTCCACGGGCATGAATCTCAATTGATGCTAGCCTTATATAGTCTATCTCGCCATTAATGCAGTTAGGAGCAAGTGTTGAAGACAAAATATTGATGGTGATCTTTGTTATCTCTTTCTCTTGAAGAATTAGGGTAACACACATATTTGTTCGTAGTTCTATTTGTGATCCATTTTTTGTCTCTTTTTTCTGAGGAGTTTGAAATTGTAATCTCTATGCTTACTGTTGACGGAGATTTTGTCAATAATGAATTTAAGAAATTACAAGATGTGGCTTGTGTGTGAAAAGGGTTGATCAATCAAAGCAAATAAAAGAGACAAGAATTTTATAGTAGTTCGACCCCAAAAAAGATGAGCCTATGTCCACTGTTATTCACTATTTTCTGGAGGATTACAAGAGTTTCGTTAAGTTTCTAGGAAGTAATGATAAATCCCCAAAGTTCTCCCCCAGAAGCCGAAGATCCCTCACAATAGCATTGAACTCCCTTTATATAGGTTAGGGTGGCTCAACGTTTCCCAGTTATGAAAATGGGTAAGTGTATAATCAGAAAATACAATTTGAGTAACAATATAACTGGGTAATAACTTAAATGAGATGACTGGTCGATCTTGAAAGAGAAACTTTTGTTTCCCTTTCTTTGTAGATTACCCATTTGATGAAGTTTGGTCTAGTTTCCTTTTCATTCTGGTCGCACTTAACTCGTTCAGAGAAGATGACAATTTATTCGGAGGAAAGTCACATTCGACTTACTCGGAAGAGGTCGCACTTAACTTACTTGTGTGATTTGACACGTTCTCTTAGTCGCTAACTTTCTATTTCTGGCATTAACTAACATATAGGTTTTTAGACCGCATAAAAATTGCCTCCCAGTTCTATTAGTTCTTTAGGACAAAATGGAGCTTCCTTCTATTATAAGTGCGAGCTTTTAAATGCGACGTCATGATATTATCTTGAGATCTTCGAAGAGTCGTCAATTTTCAAATATCTTTTCAGAACCACACGTACCTTCTCCTTACAGATGAAATCACATGTCACTTTTTCTCAGCAAAACTCGAGGAGACTTTTCCATTTTTTGAACAGACACAATGATAGCGATGACGCCAGTTGTTGTCTTAAATCGAGTCATTTCAAATTTTGAAAAGATACCGATTTAATTTCGAAAAATCAACTCCCACGTGAATTTCAGCCTTTGGATCTGAAAATTAAATACCTTGATTTACGACTGTGATTTGATGACACTCGACATATATATATCGAAAAATTTTATCCGCCTCTTCTTCAAAACTCGAAACCTATCGCCCTGTTTCTCTCACTTCTGAAGCCCGAAGCGCTCATAAGGAAAATCCCCACGATATCCTCTTTTGTTTCATAGCTCGCATAAATCCGTCATCTTCTCCGACCAAGTTATCACCGCAATCCTTCAGAGATATCTCGATCCTTCAATCTTCGAAGAAAGGTTAGTATATATCCTCTCTCTCTCATTGTTCTTCGATTTTTCCGAAAACTCTCAGATTTTATTTCTAGAAATAGGGACAAATCGTAGAGCCTAAATACCCTAAACAAGAACTTATCCCACACTCGGATGGAATGAAAAATGGTAATTTTTCAGACCCACTCCATTAATTTAGAATAGAACATTTTTTTGATGATCGATGAACTCTATTAAGAATTTTAGGATCGGAATCCTTATTTTTTTGAAAACCATAATTATTCGAGTGATGAATTATCGAAGAACTACTCGAACACTTTTTATGAATTCGTAGATCGATTAGAAAAAATCCGATGAGCAGCTTGATGATGCAATCCTAGGATGACCCCCAAAATTGCTCGCATATAGTGAAGATCCATGATGCTCGCATAGGACTAATCCCATCCATATTTCTTTTTAGATATCTAGTAGTGAGGATTTTAGGGAAAGGAATGCATTCTTAGGAGAATCTTCCAATACCAGTGTTAGCTCTATAAATCTCAATGACTACCTTGAGCCAGAACCTGAAGTAGAGATAATCGGGGTTAGGCAAAATAGTTCTCGCATAGGCGACCTTCCTCTGGACCAATGGCCTCGGCATATCAGGAATGCCCATACATTCGCAACGGGTTACCAATATATGGAGGGGGATTGGTCATGTACCAATATAAGAACGAGATGCACAACAAACAAGCTCAGCAAGATTGTATGCAACTACATGATCGCCATCCCTCTTCGCCTTCCCATGGAGTTTAATCGACCAAACACACCACCTCGCGGAATTGCCCTATTCTCTGAAGTAGTTCTTAAATGCGGTGTCTACCTCCCACTTCATCTATACATAAAATCAATCGTCGATTACTATGGAGTCATTCCTTTCCAAGTAACTCTAAACACATATAGATATATGGTAGATTTGTACATATTATACCATAAATTAGGTTTAGAAATCCCCACTCCTGGAGAGTTCGCTTGGTTCTACCAAGTAAAATCAAACCTGTCAGACTTTGACTTCTTCTATGCGAGCAAGTGGTTGAACTAAGCCATAAAAACTATCTACGGGGTCTGCAACAACATGCGAAAATGGAAAAATCCATTTTTCCACTTTGACTACGCAGATAACGGATTTTTTCAGAACCCTGGTAGGTAACTTTCAGCTTATTGCCTTCTCTACAGAAATATATTACTCTAATTGCATTCATATGTCATCGCAGAAAATAGGGAACGACCAGGTCTCTCCAAAGAGCAGCTTGCAAGGGTGTATAAAATAAATAACCTTCCGATCGAAGAATTTGATTGGAAGAAACTTGGGACGTCCAAGAACTTAGTTGCTTGTGGACTGCTTCCAAGGGGAGCCACCTTTCCAGATTCTACCCATCGTCCAACCAAACCCTCGAGCTCGAAAAAGAAGCCAAGGAAGCAAAAAGATAAGAGTGCCTCATCTTCCAAACCTAGGAAACGAAAAACACCTACCACTCTTACGACCTCGAAACCGTCATCTTTAGAAGCCGCATTGCCACCGATTTCTCAGCAACAAGAAGGTAGTTATTTTTCTCTTCTTTTTGTCACATCGTACACCTTGTCTGCTAACTAACCATCTATACAGATATGAAAATCGGCAGTGGACTATGAGCACCGCTTTCAACTCTGGGATTGATGGCAAAGCCCAAGACACCAGATGGCACACCACCTTCATTGAAAGGAAAAGAGAAGGTCGATACTTCAAAGAAACGAAAGGTCGCCTTTGAAGACATCCCAACAAGCTCGCCTCTTCCTCAGCCTCCACTAACTGTGAACCAATCTGAGCCACCCAAGGAGACGACTACTTCTGATGAAGGACTGAGCCAGGTCGATAAAGACGAGGAGCTTTTTGCACTCCTTTACCAACTGCCAGAAAAAGCTGGTATGAGCGCGACCTTTGTCGACCGTTTTACCACTGAGGATGGCTGGGAGAGAATGAAACGATGACCAGCCAAGATCGCCTTCAACTCTGCAATGAAGATATTGGCGAATGTAAGTATCCTCTATCTTCACTCTTCAACGTACTTTTCTGGTATAGATGTGTTATATTTTCAGACTGCTGCAGATGCTGTCCTGATGCATGATCCAATCCTTGAATGTTTGAAAAAAGCCAAAAAAGTCGAAGAAATAACCCAAGCATTTGAGGACTCAGAGAAAGCTCACGAGGAAGAGAGAAAAGCCTTCAAATTAGAGAGACAGTAGCTGCTTGAAGGTCTGACCAAGGAAAAGCTTGAAAAGGAGAAGCTCGGGGAGAAAATTAAAGAACTTGAGAAGATCATCTCCGAGCATCCGGATCGCATGAAAGAGGCGACAACAGAGGTGGATCACAAGGCCTTAGAAGAGTTCAAGGCTACTGAAGGCAAGGAGCTCGAAGAAAAAGCTAGTGAGATTGCCTCATCGACTATAATATATAATAAATTCTGCGAGCATCCGGACTTCGACTTTTCCATCCTTGGTGAAGATATGGTCGAGCTTGTCTAGAGTTGGACGGAAGTGGAGACTGCCAAAACTGAGATGGTGGACGAGCACATCTGCATAATTTTTTTTTTAATTTTAGAACAATGCGGGCTTGGTCCCCTTTTTGTTTGTAATACTTTGCTTATGTATGGGTGCGAGCTTTTATCAATAAATGGTTTATTCCTGCAAAATAATTAAAACACTGCATTGTAATATAAAGATGCATAATTTAACCAAGTAGTCAATCACTAGGTGACTGATCGGTACACTATTGCGATTCGAATCCAACAAACTTAAAATGGGTTTTAAGTGTTAGGATATGTTAGGTCGCTTAAGAAAACAGTAAGTATGAGTGATGCGAACTCAATACTGTTTTTCAAAAGTTCTATAGCAAAATATAATATAGCAATATATCACATCGAATAATGAACATTTTGCTTAGTTACTTTGTTTTTCGAGGAGGGAAATTGTGTAATACGACATGCTATGGCATGAAGCGAGGAGAAAACCCTAAGATTTTCTTGAAGTTTTAGAAATTCAGCAGCGATCTCTAAATTTCCAACCTCTAAATGGACGTTTGCATAGTCCCTTAGGAAGCAAGTAGGAGATAATATTCTGATCCCACTGCCCTCCGAGTTTTATGGTGTTCGAAGACACCATAAAACTATAAAAGGTGAACCAAATCGAATGATCGATGAGGAGACATCCTTATTGATGATGACGAATGGCGAATAACAAATGATGACCAACGAATGATGAATATAAGTAGTTATCTTTATTGACGAATAACGAACACAAGATGCCCTGCAAATGACGAATATATGAAGATATACATGAAGATTTACTGATAATAGCGACGAAGTTGTTCTGCATTCCAAGTATGCTCGATCTTTTGTCTACTAGTGCGAGCTAACTTATATGTCCCAGGTTGAATAACGGCATCAATAACATATGGTCCTTTTCAAGAGGGTCCAAATACACCAGCACCGTGCTCTTTATTATTAGGTAGAACCTGTCGAAGAACAAGATCATCAACTTCAAACCCTCGGCTTCTAACTTTATAGTTATAATATCGAGCCATGCGCTGTTGATATGATACGATCCGAAGCTGAGACTGCTCGCACTTTTCTTCTAAAAGATCGAGCTCAATCCTCATCAGTGCACTATTCTGATCTTGCTTATGGGTAGATCATCGTAGAGAGCTCGCACTAATTTCTACTAGTACCATTGCTTCGTATCTATAAGCTAAAGAGAATGGACTTTCTCCAGTAGTGGTTCGTTGAGTGGTGCGATAAGCCCATAATACTTCAGGGAGTACTTCTAGCCAAGCTCCCTTGTGCTCTTCCAGCTTTGACTTTATATTCTGTTTAAGTATTTTGTTTATAGCCTCGACCTATCCGTTGGCTTGTGGATGAATAACAGCAGTGAAATTCTTCTTGATGCCTAAGTTGTCGCAGAAGTTACAGAACTCATCGCAGTCAAATTGTTTCCCATTATCAGAAATTATGGTAGGCGGTATACCATAAAGGCAAATTATAGATTCGTAAACAAAATCTATCATCTTCTTTGTGGAAATGGTACTCAAGGCTTCAGCTTCTGTCCACTTGGTGAAATAATAGACTGCGACTACCGCATATTTCAATCCACCTCGCGCCAATGGAAGTATTCTGATAATATCAATTTCTCACACTGCAAATGGCCATGGACTACTCATTGGAGTTAGACGAACATGTGGCATTCTAGGAATAGTTGCAAATAGTTGATATTTGTCACACCTCTTAGCAAATTCCATGGTATTCTTCTTCATAGTTGGCCAAAAATACCCTTATCTTAGAACTTTGTTCGCAAGTGTCTGCCCCCCGGAATGGTTTCCACATATTCCTTCGTGAATTTCCCTCATAATGTAGTGTGCGTTTTCTTCATCGACATATAATAACAACGGCGAACTAAAACTTCTTCGGTAAAGCTTCTCATCATAGATGACATAACGAGTTACCTTCATTCGAAGTCACTTTGCATCGTCTTTGTTTTCTGAGAGGTCGCCATTTTGTATATACGTCATTATAGGATCAATCCACGATGGTTTCTTGTTAACCGGCATAGTTATTTGGGGTTCCACTTCGATACTTGGTTTTGCAAGAAATTTGACAGGGATCGCTTTTAGTAATTCAGCATCTTTTATTGAGGCGAGCTTAGCTAGAGCATCTGCCTGAGTATTTTTAATGCGAGGAAGAAGTTGAATGTTATAGGCAATAAATGTCGAGAAGAGTCTTCATACCTCCTTTAAATAAACCATCATTTTTTTCTACTCTTGCTCGATAATCGCCGATTATTTGACAAACCACTAGCTGGGAATCACTGTATATCTTAATTATTTTGACCTTTATTTCTCATGCAAGCTTTAGCTCAACTATCAATGCTTCATATTCTACCTCATTATTTGATGCTGAAAATTTAAAGCGAAGTGCACAATGAATATTGTGCCCTTCAGGAATGATTAGTACTAAGCCCGCACCGGCTCCATTCTCGTTTGACGATCTATCAACGTAAAGTTTCCATAATTTTGATAAATCTGTAGCAGGATTTTCGATTAGTTCTATGGGAAGATTGACATCATATGTGAATTCTGCAATTAAATCTGCGAGAGCTTGCCCTTTAATCGCAGTGCGGGGTTGAAAATTGATGTCAAACTGACTCAACTTAATTGTCCACTTAAGTAGTCATCCTGAAGCTTCAAGTTTTTGCAAAACCTGTTTTAACAGAAAATTCGTGAAAACTTTGATGGAGTGCCCATGAAAATAAGGTCGAAACTTCCTGGATATGACGATGAGTGCTAATGCCAACTTCTCCATCTCTGGATATCTTGCTTTGACATTGAGCAATCTTTTACTTATGTAGTATACTGGTCATTGTATCTTTTCTTCTTCTCGAATTAATATAGCACTTGTTGCATATTTGGAAACAGCGAGGTATAAATACAATTCTTCTCCGGGTTTGGCTTCGACAAGAGTGGAGGAGAATCTAAGTGTGCTTTCAATTCTCGAAATGCCTGCTCGCATTCTTCCATCCACTCGAACCTCTTTGAACCCTTCAGTAATAGTTGACACTTATCTGTTGACCTAGATACAAATCGACTTAATGCAGCCACTCTTCCTACTAGGCTTTGAACATCTTTTGGTTTGCGGGCGGATTGCATATCGATTAGTACTTGTATCTTCTGGAGATTAGCTTTGATTCCTCGTTGGTTAACCATGAACCCCAGGAATTTTCCAGATCCTACCCCAAATGTGCACTTCTGGGGGTTTAGCCTTATCTGATATTTTTGAAGAATGTTGAGCATCTCATCAAGATGCTTGATGTGATCTTCAGCTCCCTTCGATTTCACCAGCATGTCATCAACATATATTTCCATTGTCTTGCCAATTTGTTTTGCAAATATCATATTGACAAGACGCTGATAAGTCGCTCCCACATTGATGAGTCCAAAAGGCATTTTTTTGTAACAATAAAATCCTCAGTTAGTGATGAATGAAGTATGCTCATCATCAGGCTTGTACATGGGGATTTGATTATATCCAGAATATGCGTCCATAAAGCTTAACAGTTCATGTCCCGACGTCATATCTACGAGTTGGTCGATTCTCGAAAGGGGAAAACTGTCCTTTGAGCATGACTTGTTGAGGTTGGTGAAATCGATATAAGTTCTCCACTTTCCATTGGGTTTCTTTACTAAAACTGGGTTTGCAAGCCAGTTTGGATAGAAAGATTCCCTAATGAATCCAATCTCGAGCAGCTTCTCTATCTCTTCTTTCAATGCGACGTAGTGTTCTGGATTCATGGCTCTTCTTTTTTGCTATACAAGCTTCCTCGTCGTATCTATATTGAGGCGGTAACACATGATATTCGGATCAATCCCTACCATATCCGAACATTGCCATGCGGAGATATCCAAATTTGATTTTAGAAAAGCGATTAATGAAGCTCGCATGGGTTCTTAAAGCTTCACTCTGATTTTAAGAACTTTCGAAGACCTATTGATTGGCAAATCTTCCAAATCTTCTATAGGTCCAGTTTTGACCTCACCATCAATTTCTCGAGGGTCGAGGTCATCGATTAATGTTCTGCTTGATGCTTCGCCTGACACTTCTGATGCTTTCCTTGATGTTTCTCCTTGTAGCTGGACCATCATCGTGCGAGGTGTCATATCTTTCGTTGTGAGCTTTATTGAGTTATTATAATAAGTCCTCGCATCATATTGGTTGCCTCGCACCTCACCTACTCCTTGTTGAGTTGGAAATTTCATAGCGAGATGATAGATCGAAGTTACTGCTCAAAGTTCCCTCAGTGTCGGTCTTCCTAGTACAACATTAAATGCAAAGGGGCAATCCACAACTAAGAATTGGGTCATTACTGTCGAAACCCTAGGATAAGTTCCAACATTGATCATTAACTCAATCATGCTCCTGGACATTATGCTGTTACCAGTAAATCTATAGAGTGGGGCGACAACGGGCTTCAGGTCGCTTTCACTCAACCCCATCTTCTTAAAGGCGTCATAGTACAGGATGTCGACAGCGCTGCCATTATCGACCAATACTCACCATAGCTGCGTGCTTCCACAGTTGATCTTTATGACCAGTGCATCATTATGCGGATAATGGACCTCCCTGGCATCCTGCTCTGTAAAGGTAATATCCATATCCGGTACCCGTTGAAGCTTTTGTAGTCGTTGCTCGAGATGCATGACATTAGTTAATGGTTGCTGTCGTGCTTCTCATGCGTACCTATCTTGCGCTCTCTTCGAATTTCTATCGATGTGCAGGCCTCCAAAAATAGTTCGCACCTCGAGTTAAATTTCTGGAGGTCACTGTCGGTCTTCTTCTGGCCTTTTATTGTTTAGTTTAGTGTATTGCAGCAGCCGCCCTTCTTTAATTAATCTTTTGATTTCATCTTTCAAGGCAAAGCAGTTATTGGTATCGTGTCCAATGTCATTGTGATACTGGCAGAACTTGTTGGGGTTACGCCTCGCTTTATCTCTTTTCATCGTTTCTGGTTGACAATACCTCTCCTACTGGTTTGTAACCGCATAAATATGTTCTATAGTGCGTTCAATTCAGTATAGTTGTTGAACCTCATGGGAGCTTTTGGAACCTTCTACTTTTTCTGCTGGGGCTACTTTTCAGTCATTTGTTCATTACTCCTTTTATTCGACCTTTTATTATTGTTGTTGTTTGTGGTTGCATCTTTAGCAGCATCCTTTCTTCCTTCCTTTATGACCTTATGAAGATTTTCATGTGAAGATTCCACCCTTAGATGCCAACCAACTCCAGATAGAAGTCTTCAAGGGTTCTGAATTCTCGCTCAAGTAAATCTTCCCAGAGTTTGGTTTCTGGTCGCATCCCAGCTATCATTAGAGTTAAAACTCCTCCTTCAGGTGGGTTGTTGACATTTGTCAATTCTGAAGTAAAGCGATTTAGGTAAGATCGTAGAGTTTCCTCCGGACCTTGCCGAATAGCAGGCAGACTGACCAGTGGAACAGTGAAATTCTTCGTAGCCTGGAAGTGTCTCAAGAATGTAGTCTAGAGTTATTGTCAGGACGAGGTTGAGCCGAACTTTAGTCTTCGGAACCACTTCTTCGCTGCTCCCGTGAGAGTTATAGCAAAACATCTACAACGTGCAAGATCATCGACACGATGTAGTTCTATCAGGTCGTTGAAGTGATCCATATGATCCTGCAGATCAGTTTTCCCATCAAAAGTGTTTATGGTAGGAAGTTTGAATCCGGCAGGTAAGGTAGCATCTCAAATCTCCTCGCTGAATGGCGATTGATGATACCCATCAGCGAGTCATCGTCCCAGCCGACAAGTGCATCTAATGCGATCCTCAAATTGTGAACATCGACGTTCGGAGAGAGAGGGAGAATATTATCTTTTGCTGGTGGTAGGGGTGGCCTTTGGTTGTTATCGCGATTTAAGGCAGATTGGTCAGGCAGGGTCTGCTGCGACCTTTGTGGTGTTTCCATTGAAATAGTACGACAAGATCGACTTCGGTCATTGAGATGCGATGTGGATCGCTCTTGACTACGTCACTATTCTAGATATTGTCTCAGGTCTGTAGGATTCTGTCGAGATTCCCTACTAATCCTTTTAAAGACACTCTTGGATTGTTTTTTTTGCTCGTTGTTTAGACCATCACGATTGATGGTCGCTCTCCAAGAAGATTGTCGACAATTACGATTTGTGCTCTAAATTTCAGTTCCGGATTCCAGGGGCAAGTCTGCGACCTTGCCTTTTCCCTTGGAGGTGCGATCTCCATGACGCTCCTGCCGGGCTTTATGCTGGTCGCGGTTCCCTATCTCCAGGATCTGAATTCCTCTCTTAAGTTATTGAGTAGGACATTCTCTGGGACATTCGTGCTGTGGTAGAGTTAGCATCTGTCCCTCAATAAGTCATCGTAGAGAGTCATTAATCTGACTTATAATTTTCTGAAGGTTCACCAGTACTTCCTCCATGCGATCCTGTCTCTAGACAATATTTTCTAGTGCGGTCATAGCAGGCTGATCCTGAGTAAGATCTACCTGTGCGGTAGCAGTGCTTTGGGATTGGTTCTGGCAAGTTCCGGTGATTCTGGTAGTATTTTTGGTGTTTGCCATTATTGAACGAAGCAGAATTGACAAACTTTTTTGCCGGAATAGCCCTCTTTCTAGCGCCAATTGTTGACGGAGGTTTTGTCAATAATGAATTTAAGAAATTGCAAGATGTAGCTTGTGTGTGAAAATGGTTGATCAATTAAAGGAAGTAAAAGAGACAAGAATTTATAGTGGTTCGGCTCCAAAAAAGATGAGCTTACGTCCACTGTTATTCACTATTTTCTGGAGGATTACAAAAGTTTCATTAAGTTTCTAGGAAGTAATGATAAATCCCTAAAGTTCTTCCCCAGAAGCCGAAGATCATTCACAACAGCATTGAACTCTCTTTATATAGGTGAGGGTAGCTCAATGTTTCCCAGTTGTGAAAACGGGTAAGTGTATAATCAGAAAATACAATTTGAATAACAATATAACTGGGTAATAACTTAAATGAGATGACTGGTCGATCTTGAAAGAGAAATTTTGTTTCTCTTTCTTTGTAGATTACCCATTTGACGAAGCTTGGTCTAGTTTCCTTTTCATTCTGATCGTATTTAATTCGTTCAGAGGAGATCGCACTTTATTCGGAGGGAGGTTACATTCGACTTACTCGGAAGAGGTCGTACTTAACTTACTCATGCGACCTGACACATTCTCTTAGTCGCTAACTTTCTCTTTCTGGTATTAACGAACGTATAGATTTTTAGACCGCACAATACTTAAATTGTAATTTGAAGCTTTTGCTTTTATTAATGATATTCTCTTGAGAAACTTGTATATATCAAAAAAAAAAAAATAGCCTTCCCTGCATTAGTTGAACCCTAATAGATAGATAACATAACCACATTATTCCAAAAGCAAAAGAAAATAATGACGTTAAGCACCATAGAGCATAAGTCATCATGGACCTCCGACGACTACAGATCATGCCAAGGTATATATTTCATACCCAGTTTAAATTTTGTTAATTTCGTTTAGGAAAACTAAAAGAAAACCATGATTTAAGTCATTGAGGGTTAAGGTGCTTAATTTACTTATCTATTTTTCTTAATAATTCTTTTACTTTTTTTTTTAAAAAAAATAGATATAATGTTGGACTATTATTCTGAAAGTCCTATTCGGCACCATAGTGATATATGGCCTAATACGAGTGACTAATGTGAATAAGAAATAGTCAACATAACGATGCTTTATTTTCATATATTTTATCATTATTAAATATAATATTAGAAATTAATACTAGAAATAGGAAAAAATCTTATTTATGTACATATATGCTCTACTAATATGAATAGGAAATAGTCAGGCTTTATTTTCATATATACTATCATTATTAAATAAAATACTGGAAGTTAATAATACGTATCTGATAAGATATTTGAACGTACTTAATTTGAATCAGCACTGTCTCCCTTCTCTCTGCCTAAAGAATTCTATTGAGTGCGCTTAAGTAGTAAAAATCGTAGCGGTGATTCTTGTAATATCACTCAATGCGAGAATTAAAAGAGGTGTCTTTCCACAATAAATATGAGGCACCGAGGCAATTTGAGACTAACGGTTCATTTGAGGATTTAACGGGCACCATAACCACCTATACTTCTGATATATATATATATATATATATATATATATATATATGCTACTAATTGTTTATACATATGATTACTCTCTTATTAAGATGTATAGTTGCGGATATATAAAGGTTTATTCATGGATTATTGTGATTATATATATACTTATTATAATCTTTAGCTGATTTAAGTTTTCCTGTTCTGTTTTTTTACTTTGCGCTCCAGTTTTATAGAGTGTTAATTATTTGGATGGATGGAAGGAAAGAATTCAATACATCTTTCCACAACAAATGTGAGGCACCGAGGCAATTTGAGACTGACGGTTCATTTGAGGATTTAACGGGCACCATAACTACCTATACTTCTTATATATATATATATATATATATATATATATATATATATATATATATATATG
>JXTB01000096.1:853587-898678 GCA_002914805.1 Parasponia andersonii
GGATATATAAAGGTTTATTCATGGATTATTGTGATTATATATATACTTATTATAATCTTTGGCTGATTTAAGTTTTTCTATTTTGATTTTTTACTTTGCGCTTCAATTTTATAGAGTGTTAATTATTTGGATGGATGGAAAGAATTCAATACAAAATAAAATTTATGGATTATCGATGGTAGAGAAAAAAGAAAATTTAGAATGTTTCGTCACTTTAACCCTAATTTTTATTAGAAAAGAAGGAAAGAGGAAGAAGGAGAAAGAAAGCGAGTAATTAATAATCATTTTCTATTTGGAATTTTTTTTCGTTGAAAGGTTGATCGGCTTCTGAAGTTCTATTTATCAAATTAATTTGCATGTAATGTAATTGAAGACTGAAGAGAGTGAATAATCACGCACATGTGTGTTTGAAAATTTTCTTTATATTTATTTTATATTTGTACGCAACTTTTTGACATTATAGTATTTATAGTGTTCATCAGCTTACGAAGTATAAATAATTCCTAAAATAAATGCACGTATATTTTACTTGGTGTATGTACTGTACACTTATTACATCACATTGTATACGCTGAGGTCACTTAGAAAAGCAAAAATCATCATTTAGTGACAACTTTTTCATCGTAGCAAAATTTTTTATGACCAAAACTTGCATTTATTATAATGACAATGACATTATATTCTTTCAGTCACGACTTTTGTTGTGACTACGAGTGAAGTTATTTTGTAGAGAGTATCCAGATGTTCTAATTTGAGGGTACTCCTCATATTTTACAGGGTATTTTTATTGGGTAAGCATTTTTCTCCGGCAAGTGTCTCCAACTTCTTTTTCTATGTTTATAAGTAATAGCCTTTAACTTCGCTTTGTTAGCATTTTCTTAAATATGGGCTTGCATATTTATATATGTTGTACATGGGCCCGTTGTCTATATAGGAGCCCAAAATCAAAGTGGTCTAAATAAGTTAATAAATTAGGTTTATGAAACATTAGCATTATTGTTAAATTTTTGGTATGGGCTAATTATGTGTAGAAACCTAGTGTCAAGTCCATTATACGTGATGGGCCTATAATGGATTAGACACACTTAAGACGGGTATGGCCCCAGAGATACAGAGCATTAAAAAGGTTTAAAAAACTCTACGACAGTTTTCTATCAAGCCATTTTGAAAACTCTCTCTCTACTCTCTATCTAGAAAGAAATTAAGAGATATCCTTGCTCTATTATCTCAAAAGACTAATCACCCAATGATTACTATACCAACAGATTTTGGTACACTCCCTTAATCTTTTCTTTCAATTTTAACAAGTATACTTAATGATTTACATGTGTGTCCTATTGTATATCTATGGTTTATGTTCTATATAATATTGATGGGTATTCATATAAATTATATGCCATTATATGTTTTATGGATTAATTATTGTAAAAGTTTAATTTAACAAGTAGTATTAGAGTGTAACATATTAGATCATTACATTCATATATGTTGAAATTGGCGATCTATGAATGTATGCTATGAAAGTTTATATGTGGTAGAATTTTTGTTAAGAAAAATTGCCATAAATCTATGAATTTTTAGTACATGATTAGGTTTGTTTATATATTTTTCTTTCTTTGGGTTATATTGATATTCTGAGTTAATAAGTATTCAATTTTAGGGTACGATTTGCCCAAGTCTGTAAATCGCAGAATTTTACAGTTATTTTTTCCCGGAGCCGTAGCACCAGGATTTGGTGTCGTGATAATGCAGTAGCCCAGCACTGCGATGCCAGTCCAAAGTAATACTGGTGCTGCTGCGATGCCAGTCCAAAGTAATACTGGTGCTGCAGTGCTACTTTGTGGCACCATGACACTAGTCCAATGAAGATGAAATTGCCATTTTTTTTGGTAATTTTACTCAATTTTCTTCAATTTTTGATGTTTAATATTTTATTTTAGAATAAATTAAACTAATATATTACCAAAGTAGCCATTATTAGGTAGATTTATCTACTGTGGAAATGTGACCATTCTAAATCTATGTGATAATATAGTCGGCCTAAAGGAACATTATTTTATTAGCCAGATATAGGTTAAGTAGTAATAAATATGTGATGACCTTATAGATTACCATGTATACAATAAATAGATCTAAAGAAAGGCATGTGGTATGGCTGGTGTTATTGTCAATATTTATTGCTATATTTGAGAGTACCACTTACAAGTTATTTCTGTCTAAAGACTAAATAACAATGTTATGTTAAGTGTCTTATGATGGGCCCACCTACATGTGTATATGATTTATTTGTATTATATATGCATAATTTGTTATTAATTGTGAGCTAAGTTTTGTTCTATATTATGTCAATGCGTCTTCAATTTCTGCTAATGTGAACAACATTTTGATACTTAATGGTGCTAACTTCAAGAAATAGAAAGAGCATATTATGATAGTGCTTGGCTGCACAGATTTAGTCTATGCGATAAAGGTTGAGCACTCTCCTATTTTGACTGATGAGAGCACTCCTGCTCCAAGGACCGCTTTTGAAAAGTAGGAGTATAAGTATTCAAACCACATAAGTCTGATGATCGTGGAGAGTTTCTTGATAATGATCATGAAGCACTCCATTCCTGAGACTATTAGGGGTACAATATCTGAAGAGGAAAATACCAAGAGTTTCCTTAGCCAAATTACAAACTGTTTCACTAGAAATGAAAATGTCAAAATGAGCACTATTTTTAATAAGCTCATTTCTATGCAGTATAAAGGCAAGGAAAATATTAAAGAGTACATACTAGAGATGTCTAATCTTGTTACAAGACTTAGGGCACTCAAGCTAGAGTTGTTTGATGACATACTTGTGTACCAAGTCTTGATTTCTTTTCCTACACAATTAAGTACTTTCAAGATCACTTACAATACCTAAAAGGAAAAATAGACTTGGGTGAGCTTATAGCTTAATGTGTGCAAGAAGACGAAAAATAGAAACAAGAGAAGGTTGAGAATACTTAGTTAGCTACTTCTTCTCATGACAGTGCATCTAAGAAAAGGAAAATAAACAATAAGGGAAAGGAGATTGCCAACCTAGGGACTTCAGGGCATAAGAGCCAAAAGAAACATGATGTTGATTTTGCATGTTTCTTTTGTAAGAAAGCTGGCCATGTGAAGAAAGATTATTCCAAGTACATCAAATAATGTGCTAAGAAAGATATGCTTTTTAACCTTGTTAGTTCAGAAGTTGATTTGGCTATAGTGCCTAATGACACTTGGTGGATAGGTACCGGTGCTATTACTCATATTAGTGTCACTATGTAAGGTTTATAAGGAGATGACTGCTAAATGATGGTGAAAGATACATCTTCATAGAAAATGGTAAGAAAGCTTAAGTGGAAGCCATTAGAGACTTTATGCTTGTATTAGGAACTAGTTATAATTTAGTATTGGAAAATACATTCACAGTACCATTCTTTAGACATAATTTTATTTCAATTTCATGTTAGGACAAATTTGGTTACTTTTGTTCGTTTAGTAATAAAACTTTTAAGTTTTTTCGAGACTCAAATTTGATTGGCACTAGTTCTTTAATTGACAACTTTATTAATTAGATGTCTAATCTTCCAATAACAATGAAAACTTTCATGTTAATACCACAAGCATAAAGCGTAAATTAACAAATAAGAATTCCTATACACTATGGTATAAACATTAAGAACATATATCCAAACAACGAATAGAGTAATTACATTCACAAGGAATTCATGATTCTCTTGATATAACAGACTTTGATATTTGTATACAGTGCATTAAAGGGAAACTAACTAACAAAAAAAAAAAAGATGCAAATAGATATAGTGATGTCTTAGTGTTCATTTATATAGATATTTGTGGTCCATTCCATACAGCTTCATAGAATGGACAACAATATTTTATTATCTTTATAGACGATTACTCTCATTATAGATATTTGTATCTTATTCATAGTAGTCACAATTCTTAGATGTGTTCAAAACTTTCAATGTCGAAGCTGAGAACCAATTAGACAAGAAAATTAAGGCCGTAAAATTTGACCTTGGTTCTAAATACTATGACGGATATGACGGTTCAGGAGAACAACGTCGAGAGTCATTTTCCAAATACCTTGTTGAAGTAGGAATCGTATCTCAATATACCATGCTAAGGGCTACAAGCTAAAATAATATAGCTGAGAGATGAAACTAGACCCTAAAAGATATGGTGAGGAATATAGTTAAGAATAATCACTTTAGGGTAATAATTTAAAAACTGAAGTCTACATCCTTAATCGAGTACCAAGTAAGGCAGTGGCAAAAATCCTATATGAGATGTGGATAGGCAAGAAGCTTAGTATTAGGTACTTATATGTCTAGGGCTATCTAGCTAAAACTAAGCCTTATAGGCCTAATGAAAAGAAATTGGACTCAAAGACCGTTATTTTCTATTTTCTTGGCTTCTCAGAAAGATCTAGGGGATATAAATTTTATGATCCCTCGAACAGATCCTTTTTCGAAATAGGAATGCTAAATTCATTAAGGATAGTGGGAGCACTAAAATTAGGGAGAAAGTCTTTGAGGAAGAATGTGATAACATTCCAACCACAATTACTATAGTAGCAACTAGTTAAAAATCAAGATGTTATTATAAGTTCGGAAACTCATGTGCCACTTTCGATATAATTGGTACAACTATCTACTTAAGTTAATGTACCATCACTAGTGGTTACAAATATACCTCAAATAGAAGTGCCAATAAGGAGATCTAACATATAAAAGAGCAAGGCAATTTCTGATGGCTATGTTATCTACTTCTAGGAGCATGAATTTGATATAAGATTGGAAGACGATCCAAAGTCTTTTAATCAAGTAAAATTATGCACCAACTTGTAGAGTTTCCTAAAGAAATAAAACTAATTGGTTGCAAATGGGTATTTAAAATCAAATGGGATTCGAAAGGCAATATAGAGAGATATAAGATTTGCCTTGTTACTAAAGGATTTACTTAAAAGGAAGGCATCGATTACAAAGAGATCTTTTTACCGGTTTCTACAAAAGACTCCTATAGATTAATCATGGTACTTGTAGCTCATTATGATTTTGAGCTATACAAAATGGATGTCAAAATAACGTTTCTCAATTGTAACATTGATGAAATGATATACATGATGTAACTAGAAAATTTTGAGTCAAAATACTCAAAGTACCTTGTATGTAAGCTCAAAAAGTCAATTTATGGTTTAAAATAGGCATCCCAATAATGGTACCAAAAATTTGATCAAATAGTTACCTCCTTTGGTTTTAAGGAGAATATTGTTGATCAGTGCATATACCTCAAGATTAGTAGGAGTAAATTTAGTCTCCTAGTACTATATGTAGATGATATTCTACTAGCAAGTAGTGATATAGGACTATTGCATAAAACCAAAAGATTTTTTTCAAGTCACTTTGAAATAAAAGATCTTGGTATTGCTTCTTTTGTATTGGGTATACAAATTCATTGAGATCGATCTCGGAGATTATTAGGATTCTCACAAAAAGCCTATATTGATAAGGTACTTAGTAGACATAGCATAAAAAGATGCGCACCTAGAGACATACCTATGGTGAAGGGTGACAAATTTAGCTTGCTTCAATGTCCAATGAATGATCTTGAGAAGAAAGAAATGGAGAAGTTTCCTTATGCATCAACAATAGGAAGCCTTATATATGCATAATTATGTACGCGTCCAAACATAGGGTACATTGTTAGAATATTAGGTAGATATCTTATTGACCCAGAATTCGGATCATTAGAAAATAGCAAAGCAGGTTATGTGATATCTACAGAGAACTAAGGACTATATACTTAGATATCGGAGATCCGACTATTTAGAGATTATAGTATATTCAGACTCCGATTTTGCTAGATACCAAGACAGTAGGAGATCCACTTAAAGCTATGTCTTTATTATGGCTAGAGGAGTTGTTTTATAGAAAAGTGTCAAATAGACACTTGTAGCTTCTTCCACTATAGAGGTAAAATTTATAGCATGTTACGAGGTATCTAACCAAGGAATATGGTTGTGAAATTTTATCACTAGGCTACATATGATATTGAAAGACCATTGAGAATCAATTGTGATAATAAGGCTGTAGAACTATATTCCAAGAACAATTTGAGCTCGTCAAAGTCAAAACACATTGATATTAAGTTTTTGGTTGTCAAAAAAAAAAGTTCAGAGTCTTTAGGTGTCGATTGGACACATTAGCGCCAACTCCATGATAACGGATCCGCTCACAAAAATTTTACTACCCAAGGTGTTTCATGAGCATGTTGCTCATATAAAAGTAGTCCATGTTGATTATATATCTATTTAGTGGGAGTTGTATTTGAAACCTTTATATATATGTTATTGACATATTATTTTATGTTTACCTGATTAGACTAAACTTTATGGCTTAATCATTTAAGTTTGAAAACTCTTAATAAAGTTAAAGATTTTCTATTGTTGTTTGGCATTTGGTTTAGAAAGTGTTTAGTAAGCTTTTTTGAGTCACTAATTAGGACTAGTTAGCAATAGGCATGCTTAGATCACACTACATATAATTGCCATGCTACACATCTATACTTGATCTATGTTGTTGGTTATACTAGCATTTTGACTATTGATGGGTTGCATTATGTATAATTATAATAAAGGCCGCTTTGATCTTATATTAGTACAATTAATAGACCAGGTTATTAAAGTGATGTTTCTAATTATAGATAGCAAAATATAAGCTCAAATTAAATATATCTATGTACAAATTTTCAGCTTAAAATATATAGCCAAATGGGAGATTGTTAGTATATTCTTAAATATGGATTTACATATTTGTATATGTTGTACATGGGCATGTTATCTATGTAGGAGCCCGAAACTAAAGTGGTCTAAATTAGTTAATTAATTTGGTTTATGAAACATCAGCATTATTGTTAAGTTTCTAGTATGAGCCAATTATGTGTAGAAACCTAGTGTCAAGTCTATTATATATGATGGGCCTATAATAGATTAGACACACTTAAGACAGGATATGGTTCCTGAGATACAGAACATTAAAAAGGTTTAGAAAATTATCGTATAGTTTTCTATCAAGCCATTCTGAAAACTTTCTCTCTACCTTATCCAGAGTAAAATTAAGAGAAATCCTTCCTCTGTTATCTCAATAAACTAATCGCCTAAGGATTACTGTATTAATGGATTTTGGTTCACTTCCTTAATCTCTTCTTTCAATTTTAACAAGTATGCTTAATGATTTACATGTGTATCGTGTTGTATACGTATGATTTATGTTCTATATACTATTGATGGGTGTTTATGTAGATTGTTTGCCATTATATGTTTTATCGATTAATTATTATCAAAGTTTAATCCTACATGCTCTAATAACTACCAAAGTTTTTTAGTAGTTTATATGGCTAAAAATATTTTTAACACTTGAGTAATCTAATTTGACAAGTTTTTCTTTCATAGCAATTAATATAACACACTTTGTTGTTGTTTGATCAGATGATAAACTTCAAAACTAATAGACTAATATACTTTCTCAATTACTTTCCCAAGCCATTGATATTCAAGTTGGCCAATAGAACACATGACGGCAAATTATATTATTGCCCTTGGTCTGACCTTTCCATAGAGATACTAGGCCATATCATTGGATATCTCTGTAGCTAATATACTTTCTTAATTACTTTCCCAGGCCATGGACATTCAAGTTGGCCAATAGAACATATGACGACAAATTATATTATTGACCTTAGTCTGACCTTTCCATGGAGATACTTGGCCAAATCATGGGACATCTCTATAGCGTGGACCGAATTCCGTTCCGCACTGTCTGTAAAGTTGGCAACTAATACAAGGTATAAAGTCAAACCACAAATCTCCTTGGATTCTTATATTTGAAAGCTCAGTGGATACATACTGGCACTCAAATCACTTTAATCTAAAAAAGTACTACCCCTATGATCCTTCTACTAGAAAAGTATATACTGTTAAGAACCAAGTATAATACAACTGTCTAAGTTATCCTCGTAAAATACTTGGTGAAATATGTTATTGTCTAGCTGAAAAGTCAGGCTGGTTGCTTCTAAGACTTTTATGATTATACGATCTTCTTCTATAACTCCTTCACTCATGAGGTTATCGATCTTCCTAAAAGTATACTTATTACAAAAGATAGTATTTTCACATTCAGCTATTGTCATAAATGTCAACGTTTTGTAGTGTATGTCGTCGACATTGCTCCTTTTAATAAGAAAATATCACTAGAAACATGGCATACTGGTAATGGGGTGTGAGATACTTACAAGTTTAGGATCGCTGCTGATTATATGACGGAGGAATTTTACAAGGTTAAGTGTGAACTCTTTATTATGTTTTCAGTAAGGGGACAGTTAAGGCACTTTAATCCTGATGCTTCAAATAGTGAAAAGTGGATTACTATGGTTGCCAATAACTCTACAAATTTCCGAAAGAAAATTGAGCTATTTGAGTGTGAAGAAGAACTTTTCGTAATAGCAAATGACATTTCTACTCCTCCTCGTCGACACTACAATTAGCATATTTTGAAATTACATTTGGTCAATAGGAAATGACTTGAGGAAGTTGATCATAGTTTTGGCAAAATAACACTTTGTTTTCCCTATGAGCCCTTTTCCTTAGTTATGATTTTATATTTGAAAATAGTCACAAAGAAGCATGTAGGCTGTCACAACCCAAAATCCGGGTTAGTGGCAGAAGGAGAATTTTGTAAAGATAGAAATTCCTTGATTTATTTGAAAAACATCTAAAAAGTTTTAGTTTTATAAAACAAAGATAAAATATTTAGAATTTCATCCTGTGAACCTCTCTCACAATTCATATATACCATTAAACATAGATCGAATAAATACCAAAAAAAAATATAAATCAAATATAAATCCAAACATCATCATCATCTATGTCAGAACAGACACCAGAATGACATACATGAGTTCACAGATAAAAATTGAATGTAAGAATCTTGGTTCAATGCTAAAACAAAATCCAAGCAATCTAAACACCATAACAACACACTGATACGAACCCCGCCAACTTGTGATGAAACTTGAAATAAGAATGATACCTAGGATAATTCTACAATCAGATTCGGATGGAAAACCTCGACCCAACACCTATAAAGAGATGTGACCTTGGTATAAAGGAAGATACCACAATCAAGGATAGAAAACTCGATTGATAAGTTAATGAATGAACGCCACAAAGAAATCTGATAAGTTCGAATAGGTTCTCAAAGAACCAAAGAAAAATTGCTCTTAATTTTAATGAATTGTGATCTGCTCTTGTCATTTAGCTAATGGCTATTTATATACATAAAGACCACGAAAATTGGCTGCTAAAAATATCTAAAAAGATGCTCAAAACAAGAAAAGGAAACTAAAATAACCTAATTCAATTCAGAGAATTGATTTCCTACAATTACCCTAAAAAACATGTCTATTGCATAATAAAAAAAAAAAGAAGGAAAGTATCTAGACTGGTATGCAAGCCTTACAACTCAGCAATAAAATTTATAATAAATAAATAAGAAAGGTAATTGAACTTATAAAAAGGTAATTTAACTAATTGCAGCCAACTATTCTCTTTGATGAGTCAAAAACGGGTAAGTCGCTAAAATCAGGAAATTAAGCTTTAATTCACACACCCTTGAGCAATCCTCTTGTGAGAGTCTTTTCTAGATTATTTCAAAGCTTGAATAATAGAAATCTGACCTTGTGGATCATGCGGAACATCATCCTTGAGCCTCTAAGAATTTATCTCAGTCTAAATGCTTCGAATCAGCCCATTCAAATATTCCTTGAATCTTTTAGCTCGAGTACTTCTAACCGGTCCAATTGGAACTTGAATTGGCTCTTTTGTAACCGTGCCTGGATTTGCATCACACACTCTAAGTATTACCAAGAAAACAAACTACAATTAAGATGACTCTTTACTCCTCTTGATCTCCAAAGTCGTACTGGATACTACTTGAGGAAGGAAAGAAGGGAGTGAGCATAAAACGCCTAGTAGGAAAAACAGTTATCTCGATCGAAAATATTTTTTTTTTATGATGGAAAGTTACTACATGGTTAGTTTAAATCCAAAACACATATATATGTATATAAATATATATTTCAAATCGGAAATCTACGTATATAGATATATATATATATATATGTATATAAAGTAGTATAATCAAAATCATCAATCCATATGCACATGACACAAATCAATCCATACCCATGAGCTCACATCCTCTCATCTGCGGAAACCCAGAATGATGACACTAAGTGTACCTAACAGCTTGCCTGACACCAAAGCCCATATGCAGAGGGGACACCCATGTGTCGCCTACCAAACTTGAAGAAGTAAGCGAATTACCTATGCCTGCCAAATGGGGAGGTAATCAGAAGTTACAAAACCTCACATAGATTTACGGACTCTATACTGACGGTGGGACACGCAGCGCTACACTGTAAACCCACGGTGCTAACACGGTGCTCATGTCTGATCCTATGACATGTGCAATACAGAACTGAAGTGTGAAAATAATAGTACTTTGATTTTTCAAGAAAATAACTATATTAGGTTTTTTATAGAAAAACGGGTAGCGTAATGATCCTATTTTTTTTTATATACCTAAAATAATCTACACTCAGAAAATTTCCAAAGTAATACAATATATATGTATATCACACCATCACAATCCATCACATATGTTCAAGAAATTCAAAATCATATTTGTTCTTATATGTTGCAGAAAATAAGTTTTATTCGAAAATAGTATAAAATGAATGTAACCGAATCCCTGCCTCACAAGAATAGCGATATCATGCTATTGAATCCTCAAGATGTCATTAACGATCGTCCAGAGGGTTGAAAACCAATTCCAAATCCTCGATCGTCCTCTTACAAAAAGCTAACTTTTCAACAGAGCATTAAATCCACAAACGGACTTCTTTCAATTTAGTTTCCCAAAAATTATAATTTAGTCCTTCTGCACAAAATTTTTACAAATTAATCCATCTATTATTATATCCAAAAAATTGGTAAAATGTCAAAATTAGCTTAGAAAATTCTGGGTTTTTACATAGGCCGTGTCATTCATGGTTTGCTCAACGTATGGGAATACAATATCTCTTTTATAAGCAGTAAGTTTACTATAGGTGGTGGTGGTGAGATTGATGATCGAGACCACAACAATAATGTTATTACCGGCTGAGGAATTTTGTTGCCTCGTGAAGTGCTTCGAGATGTTCCACAGCCGGTTTTCATCTACGTGCAATTTGGATCAAACCACCAATTAATGATTCATCCACATGATACATAATATTAGCTTGTTTGATATATGCTACATTTAATATTGGCTGCCATATATTTATTTAGGATTTTTGGTATGTTTGCTCCCTGAATTCATCGTTGATTGGCAATTGAATCCTTGAATTTTTTTTTCTTGACAATTAAGTTCTTAAATATACAAATCAGTTGCAATCTTATCCTAACTGTTAGTATCAGGATGGAAATTACAAGTGTACTGCACTTGAGTCATTTATAAAAAGCATATTACGAATTTTGGAAAAGGCCAGGTGATTAGATGAAAATTAGGGATTTTAAATTAAAAAATTCAAATGTTAGTCAAATTCATTGGTGGTACGGACATTTATGGTTGCCAGGTCTTGACTGGAGAGGAACTTTGTGCACACTGTGCAAATTTCACCATCTTCATCGGAAGCTTGGGATTTCACTCCAAATCTAAATCCTAATTATAACTCTGGGTTTCATCATCCTTCAATACCCAATTCTATAAACCTTCAGTGACATCGTCCCAAGCTTGGGTTTCGAGTGAAGATTTGTACCTCCCACTTGGATTTTTTTTCTATGAAATTGATCAATGTTGAGCTTTCAGAGTCAGTAGAGGCAAAGGGTGGTTACCCTCTTTAAGCCAGCCATGTTTACATCGTAGCTTTCGAATCAGGAGCCTTATTTCAGTCTCTGCTTGGATTTCTCTCGCACAGATCTAAGTGGCAACAATTCGTTTCAATGTTGTACTGAGTTCCTTGGTTACCTTATCAATGGTGTCTGCAAAAGCAATCGAAGCATAAGATTTTGGTTGAAATTAGGTTGTGTGTCTTTGACTGATTTGGTGTCGATCACTATTGGGGTTGATTTATAACACTGTTTTAGATGAATCTGGTTTGGTGTATTAATTGAAGGGGAAAAATTAATATCAGTTTATCAAAACTCTTGTGCCGAACAAGTTTATAATGGGATTCAAAAACGTAGTCAGTTGGTTCGGCAGAACTTTCAATACATTTGTTTAATTTTTAAATTAATTTGAGTGAGTTTTGGATATTTGTATTAAATTAGGACAAGTTCAATAAATTCTGATTAATTCAAACTATATCTTAGTGATATTTGAGTTTTTAATTTAAAATTTCTATCTTTCCACAAATCTATTTGTCACTTCAATAAATGTCCTCTATGAGTCACTCATTTGCAGTCCACTTGTAATTTCCATCCACAATTTAACAAAAGTTAACGGCTGCTACAAGATTGCAACTGATTTGTAAATTTAAAGACTTGATTTTCAAGAAAAAAAAAATTCTCACAGAATAAATTGCTAATCGACGATTAATTCAGGGGCACATATGCCAAAAACCCATTTATTTATGCCTTCTCCTTTCCTGCTTTTCTCTTTTGCTTGATACTCATCAAGGAATAAGAGGGATGAACTCTTTTTTATTTACTTCGAAGTTGAAATTAGAATCAATATTAATTTTCTTTTCCAAGTGTTTATATATATTACCAATTTATGAATTAGAATCGCAATAAATTAATTACTAAAATGTATACAGCTGCAAAAACAATATATGACAATATGAAATTATATTTTAAAAAAAAATTAAAATGTTAACTATTTTTATAATTTATTTCATTGGGGATGGGGGAGGGGGGAGGAGAAGAGAGGATTTATGTTCTATCTGTTGGTGCAGTTCTTACTAACTCTCCACGTGTCTCTGAACTGCTGATGCTGTATCTACTAACTGTCCATGTATCCTCGCTATCCCAAGGTACTTTTGACTTCAAGTTGGATCGGAGAGACGGGAGTGGCTACCTGCATAGACTCTCCGATGCTTAAGTCAGATATTTATCCCTGAGATTAAGTAACAAAGATCAAGTTTTTTTCTTGCTTAAAATTTTTTATGTATCTCTCTTTGTGTGTGTAGATATCTCTGTCCTCAGAGGAACGTATGGCTCATATATATAGTCCTGGAACTGAGAACCTTCTGGCTCTCAGTCCCAGGATCGAGTACCTTTTTTCATCATAACTTACTTCAGAAATCACAGGCCGTGGTTACCGTAATCTCCCTTGCATCGTCGTGACCTGCTTTCCGCCGTCCCCTATGGCTCGAGCCCAGCGGGGGCGAGACTTTGACAAGCCGCCATTCTGTCAGGACGGTTTGCCTAATGCATACACCTACCCAAGATTGCATTAAATGCCATGTCTAGGTCTGGAGCAGTGCACTGCCTCCAATAATCTTCTGACAGAAGACCCTCGAGACAACTGATCCCCAGCTGTCGAGGTGAGAATTGGACTAGGCCGAACCCGTCTAGGGTCTGGGATGGATTCGGCCCTGGCCTCCGACAACCCATGGGCCCATACGGTATCACATCTGACTCGCGTAGCTTGTAAGCGGTCCCTCTAGACACGTGTTGGATAGTGTGCCCCCCCTGTGACCTATTCTGCCACTTAATCATTCACGTGGAACATGATCTAGGAATGATCCTTACAACTGCCCCTATTTCCCTATTTGATGTATTCGCATCTATCAAGTGGGGAAATCGTGCCCCCAGTCCGCCAATTTGAAGGGTACACGTGGCTCTTTACCATCATTTTTCTCCAATTACTGACATTGGCGCACGCCAACCCGTGTCACGATTTTTTTAAATTTTGAAATTCTAGTGCTTCCATCTCCTTTGCATTGTTCTCCTCCAGGGAAGACTCTTCGGCTCCTCCTCTATAAAAGTCACGCTTGTGCTCGTTTATTCCTTTACCAAAATCTCCAAGTATTCCAACTTTCTCAAATCTTAGAATTTCTGAATCTTCCTTTTTCTAGAACCTTTCGCTCTTTTCGATCGCATCCAAGATAATGGTCCCGAACCAGAGTCAGAAAATCTGCCCCATCACAGATTATGAGTTGGGCTCATTAAGGAGGTATCTCTACTTCCTTGGCGGAGTTACTTTACAAAGGGTCAAGGGCCCGGTAGACTGGTACCTTCGCCCCTCTGCCCCCGAAGGCTCCATCGTCTTAGGGAGGAGGCACCTGGAATAGCTGCGATTTCCTCTTCCTCCCCTGGTCCATCAGTTCTTCAGCCTGTGGGGATTCACCCGATGCAACTGAATGCTAATAGGATCATGATCCTGATGGGGCTCTCTGCCTTATCAGTTCTCCTCAACGTACATATCGACCTGGAGGTGGTTTTTTACGCCTACAAGCTCACCTTCATCCCCAAAAAGAGCTCTTACTCTACTTTCTACCTCCAGCTGCTCCTGAAGCACCATGTTTTTTTGGAGCTTGCCGAGGTCGGACAAACAATGGGATTCCCACTCTAGGCTATACGCCGTCGGAAGGGCGTGGTGCTCTTCTTGGGTGAACGGAGAGCGTTTCCAAATTCTCCTATTTTTCCTGCAAAGTAAGTACTGAATCATGATTTTTGGGTCTGCATGCACTTTATCCATTTTTACTCATGATATTTTGCTCTGCGCAGCCTCTGTGGCGGAAAGCAGGTTCGAGCCGTGGCTGTCAGTAGCGCGGCTTAAGGAGATGGAGGGAGTTGTTATCTTTGGATCCTCTGGGGATTCGACACATTCAGGTCGTTTTGAATCCCCAAGTGATAAACACGATGCCGAGGATGGTCTCATATCTCCTCTTTCTGCTGGACATGTTGGTCATCACCAAGCGCCTTCGGAATCAGCTTGACGCCTCGGCTCTGAATAGGTTCCGCCGGGATGAGCAGAGTTGCATCACCATGGTGGGTCATTAGGTCACGGCCTCGAGCCAGCTGGTAGGTCTCAATGATTTGGTGGCACCAATCAGTCACGAGATCGAAGAGGCGGCGAAGCTCGTGACCGAGGAATGCATCAGGCTCTGACAAGAGAAAGCCGCTGCCCCCAAGAGGGTTATGGGTGAGTTCATTTGGTGCCCTAGGGCTCCATCGATCAGGTCAAGGCTGTGTTCTAATCATGTTGTTTGCTCTTACAGGTTCGGATGCAGGCCCTTCGACAGACCCCTCTCTGGTCAAGGGAGTGCTGTTGCACATAGAGCCCGATCCAAGGTCCTCGCTGGTCGGCGTCTAGTGGTGTCCTCTGAGGACGAGGCCGGGGGACAGGGAATTGTCACCTCAAGAACGGGCTCGGACGATGACCTGAAGGATCTGTTCATGTCTAGGGTAGAAACGCACGTGGTGCCTTCTCCCGAGGTGGGTGGGCTCGCGACTCAAGAAGCGCCGACCATAAAGATCGTGTATGGCAAAAGGGCGCCTTCGAGCCTGCAAGGAGAGCCTAATACACCGACTTCCTCTGCCCCTAGCTCTAGTTCGAAGGCAGGTGTGAAGTCCGGCACTGCTCGCTCTCGTGGGGAGATTGTCGACCTCAGTGGAGGTCCCCTCCTCCAGTCCCTATGAACCGGGGTCGCGAAGTCGACTCATCAAGGGGAAGGAAAGCCCGGTGGGGAAGCAAGGCATAACTGCCCCTTCTTTCGACAGCGACGATGATGTGGCTACCCTGACTCTTATGAAGAGGAGGAGGTCTGCACGAGGCGGCCTTTCTGAGAATGCTGGTCAAGATAAGACCAAATAATTATAGCCAGGTGGGTCTCCGAGAGAGGTGGTAGCCGAAGCAGTCGCCGTGGCTTCTTCTGTTGAGGACGCGCCACCTCCAATTGTCACCGAAGGTACACCTAGCAATGTCTTGCTTTCCACAGCCCCTACCTTCGCCACTTCGAGAGCGTCGAAAGAAGCTACTTGAGGGCGCTTGGTGGGGGGTGACGCTGTCCTCGTAGTCGGCGGCCGCAGAGTTTGAGCTGGAGGTGCTCTCCCTACAGCATTGCACAGGTTTGGCTCGTCTGGCCGTCACCTCCATGTTTTTGGTATCTTTGCTGAACACTAACTCTCCTTTCTTATATTCTGCAGCTAGCCGCCATCCAGTCCTTCTATTCCTCTCGTGTCGGCGAGCTGTGACGGACGAGCGGAGCAAGACCACCCTTGCCACATTGAGGGTAGACTTCGACTTGTACTGGAGCCTGGACGAGGCCAGGGTCAGTAGTGTAGTGGCCTACACTTTGAGCGTCGAGAGGGTCAGGTGTGAAGAGCTAGTCGCCAAGTTAGTTAAGGTAGAGGGGAAGGTCCGGTCCCTCGAAGCCAAGCTCAAGGTTAAGGAGCAGGATTACGGGTAGGTTTCCCGACACCAGGTATTGGGTGATGGGTCATATCCAGCCTTCGTCTTCAGAGTCAGTCACAAACACGTGGTGCGCGAGGGTTTCTAAAGGGTCTCTTGTATTTTCGCCTTCTAGCAGAATCTCTGTGTGCTCAGTCGTCCCCCCGATCGACATGCTTCTAGCTAGCTTGTCGACCTTTTAGTTCATCTCCCTGGGGATCTGTTCGATATCGAAGCTACTAAAACAGGCTTCACCCCCATTATCCTGGAGAAGTACCTATGTAATCTTGGCACTTTTACTTTGAAGTCTCCCCTGACCTGATCCACGATAAGCTGCGAGTCAGTCTTTACCGCGACGTTCTATACTCCGAAGTGTAGAATCAGCTCAAGGCCTTGCAGCAGCACCTCATACTCTACCTTATTGTTCGTTGCTTGGAAACCAAGCATCAAAGCTTTCTTTATCCTGAGTCCTACTGGGGTCTGCAGGACTATTCTGATGCCTGACCCCAATACATTCGTAGATCCATCAGTGTAGAGAGTCCAGGCTGAAGGGATGTGAGACGGAGACGTCTAAAGTGAGTCATACGGCTCGCCGAAGGACTAGATTTCCACTAGGAAGTCTGGTATGACTTGCCCTTTCTTTACCACTCGAGGCTGATACTCGATGTTGTATATCCTCAGCTCGATGACCCATTTGGTCAATCGTCCCGATAGGTCCAATTTGGCCAAGATTTGCCAGATGGGGAATTCTGTATATACTGTAACCGAGTGTGCCTCGAAGTATTGCCTTAGTCTTTTCTTAGTGTTGACCATCTTAGCGTTGACCAAAGCGAGAACCAGTTTCTCTGCTATACTGTATCGCGTCTCGGCGTTCAAGAGCATGTGGCTTACATAAAATATTAGCTTCTGCTTGCTGTCTTCCTTGATGAATAGTACGATGCTGATTGCTACTTCGAACACTGTCAAATAAGCATACAGGCGCTGACCCTTTATTGGGGAAGCCAAGATAGGCAGGTGACTTAAATATAGTTTGAACTCTATCAGTGCCTTGTCCTGCTCCTCCCCCCAGATGATTGTGGAGCTTTTCTTTATGCGCTAGAAGAAAGGTTTACATCGGTCAGACATTTTGGAGACAAACCGGCTGAGTGCGGCTATCTTTCTAGTTAGGGGTTGGACCTCTTTAATGCTCGAAGGTCTCTATACATCTATGATTGAGGAAAATTGGGTCGGGTTAGCCTCAATGCCCCTTCTGCTCACGATGTGCCCTAGGAATTGGCCGGAGGACACCCCGAACGCGCATTTCTTAGGGTTCAAATGCATTCAGTAGTGCCTTAGAATCTAGAAACATTCGTCCAGATGCCCCAGATGGCCCGAAGCTTCTTTGCTCTTTACGACCTTGTCGTCAATATAGACCTCCATCGTTTTCCCCAGTAGCTCAGTGAACATTTTGTTCTTGAGCCTTTGGTAGGTCGCCCCCGTATTCTTCAAGCCAAAAGGCATACGTTTGTAATAATACAGACATCTCTCCGTAATGAACACCATGTGGATCTAGTATTCCTCATATATGGGGATCTGGTTGAATCCAGAGTAGGCATCCAGGAAGTCATCTTGTCAAATCCCGCCGTCGCATCGACCATTTAATCGATCTTTGGCAGGAGAAAACTGTCTTTTGGGCAGGCCTTAATCAAATTGGTGAAATCTATGCAGGTCCAATCATCGTCGTTTTTCTTCTTTACCACCACCAGGTTGGAGACCCAGCAAGGGTATATGCACTCCATGATTAGGCTATTTTCTAGTAGCATCTCGACCTCCTTGTTGATTGTCCTATTTTTTTCCGGCACGAACCTTCGGGGTTTCTATCTGACTGGGGGAAAACTAGAATCTGTGTTCAGTCAGTGGCAGGAGTGTGCGGGGTCTATTCCGGGCATGCCATCATGGGATCACACGAAGACGTTGCTGTTTTGCCTAAGGAATTCTAATAGCTCGTCTTTTCCTCTTTGAGCAGCAGAGCCTCGATCAAGACTATTTTCACCGGTCCTACTTCTTTCAAAGGGACTGCCACCAGTTCCTTAATCGTGATTTCTGGCCCATCAGACTCCTCTTCGATCCGCTTCATGTATGCTGGCAGGCGGTCCTTTGATTGATATTTGTCCCCTGTCGGGACGTTCGTGCTCGTGTTGGTCCCCCTCAAAGCAGTCGCAAAACACCTCTTTGTGGAGGTCTGGTCTCTTTTGATGTCTATCGTGTAGGTACCATCGTTCGATTGACATCTCAGGACCTGGTGGAGGGTGGAGGCGACCCCATACATGGCGTGGATCCACCCTTTCCCCATGATGACGTTGAAGGAGGACTGGTAATCGATGACGACGAAGTCTGCGTCCAGGCACCTCTCCGCAGCACAGACCTTCAGAGTCACGACGCCCAAGGGGCTGACCTTAGTGCTGTTGAAGGCGAATAGCAGCTGACAGGTTAGCCTGAGCGCGCTCTGATTCAGGCCCATGTTCTCAAACATGCTAAGGAACAGGACATCGACGCTACTCCCGCCGTCGACCAGGACCCTTTCAACTAACGCGGAGTCGATCTGCAGCTTAATCACTAGGGGGTCATCATGAGGTAGGCACACCGTGGCCAAGTCTTGCTAGGTAAAGGCGATGGGGGCGGCTGAGGTGTAGTATTCTCCCATCATCAGGTGGTTCACGGAGTGCCCCATGCCCCTCAGGTGCTTCATCCTTTCTTTAGTTCTTTTCTGGCATTTTTCCTTCTCCTCCTGACTCTAGGTCGGCTCTGATATGCCTATGACCATCGGTACTATCCTCAGAGCCTGCTCTCCCGACCTAGAGGCTTGGGTCTGCTTCTCTTTTTCGGGCTCGACGGCGTCCTCCTTAGACTGGCATTCGCCCGTCTTCATGTACTGCTTCAACTTGCTGGCTTGGATCGCCATCATAACCTATGCGTAAAGGCTATGGCAGTTGATGGTATCATGTCCGTGATCTTTGTGAAAATGATAGTATCTGCCCCTATTCTTCATGTGCTCAGGAACACCGGATTTGGGCGGATCTTTGAAAATACCCTTGTCTTTGTTCTGGAGGTAGATCATACCGATCGGTGTGTTGAGCTCGTACTTCGGCAGAGGGTCCTTAAACGTCTTCCTCCTCTTGTCACTTTCTTGCCTCTTTATTCCTTGCATGGCTGGGGTTTGGGCCGGTGTTATTGTTATCGCGGCGGAGGCCTTGGGCATTTTCTAATGGCTTTCTAGCACCCTAAATACCCTTTCCGATTTTGCCTGGATGTCTGTCATTTCGTATGGCAAATTCAAGAGCAAATGGTCCGATAGCATCGATCCTGGCTGCAGGCTCCTGACGAGCGAGCTCGCGGCTTGGGCCAAGTCGGCATTGTGCACTAAGGATATTACCTTTAGGAAACATGAAAAATATTCCCTTGGAGACTCGTTCGCGGATTGCTCCAACCGATCGAGATCTCGCATGGTTTTCTGCTACCTCTGAATGCTCATGTATTATTTTAAGAAGAGTTTTCAAAACTCTTCAAACCCATTTATAGACTTCTCCCTAGTCTCCAGGGTCATCTTCAGCTGAAAATGGTATATATGGTCGAGGGGGTTAGTCTTTCCCTCAAACGGTCTGAAAGTTGGAGTTGTGAAGTCCTTTAGCTTAGGCTCCAGCTGGATCCAATTGGCAAAGGCCATCCGGTTGATTCTTTGCACAGTCTGTTCTGCCAAATCGTTAGGGGTCTGGCTGTGATGGGCCCCGAGCCTCTTACTTAGCTCCGTCATCATTTCCTATTTCTAGTTGGGAAGCACACCTTCCGGGCTCTTCTGGTGCCTTTAGTCCACCACCGCTCCTGCCCAGAAAGGCCTTGTCTGGCTTTTTCGTTCCCCTTGCATCCGCGATCTAGATAGCACGAAGACTTCCCTCGGCGGTTGACCCCTATACTCTTGCTGGACCTCCTTGTCGAAGTCCTCCCTTCACCCGCTCTTAGCTTCGCTTGCCAACAGCCTTTCAAGGCAGGCATTATCTCTACGAACTTCTGCGACTTCATCTTTTAAGCCCGAGATGGCCTTGTGGGCTATCTCCGCCTTCTTGTTTGCTTTTGCTAAGGTAGCAAGCCTTTGGTCCAGCTTTTGCTCCAAACCTAGTCGCGCTTCCCGGGAGCTTCTTTCAGCGTTTGGACGTGTACTCCTGGTTGTCATTCTTGAGAGTATCATCTGATGTTGTATGGCTTTTTTGTTCAGGGAAAGCGTTGTAGTGAGACTCTTACTCTTTCTCTCGTGCTCAACGATTCCCACAGACGGCACTAAACTGTTGGTGCGGTTCTCACCAGCTGTCTACATGTCTCTGAACTGCTGATGCTGTATCTACCAACTGTCCATGTATCCTCACTATCCCAAGGTGCTTTTGACCTCAGGTTGGGTCAGAGAGACGGGGGTGGCCACCTGCAAAGATTCTCCGATGCTTAAGTCAGATGTTTATCCCTGAGATTAAGTAGCAAAAATCAAGTTTTTCTCTTACTTAAAAATTTTTATGTATCTCTCTTTGTGTGTGTATATGCCTCTGTCCTCAGAGGGACGAATGACTCATATATATAGTGCTGGAACAGAGAACCTTCTAGCTCTCAGTCCCAGGATTGAGTACATTTTTTCGTCATGACTTAGTCCAGAAATCACGGGTCGTGTTTACCGTAATCTCCCTTATATCGTCATGGTCTACTTTCTGCCGTCCCCTATGGCTCGAGCCCACCGGGAGCGAGACTTTGACAAGCTGCCGTCCTGTCAGGACGGTTTGCTGAATGTGCACACCTATCTAGGATTGCATTAAATACCCTATCTAGGTATGGAGTAGTGCGTTGCCTCCAACAATCTTTTGCTAGCGACTATTCTAGCGACTATTCTTTCTTCTCTCCAGCTGATACCTCCCCTTTATCTTTCTCATGAACGATTGGCCTATTCTAGCGACTTTTGCTAGCAAAATCACACCCATTTGGCTTAAATCGCTTCATTTAACATGAGCAAGCTCTATATATTTGAAATTTTTAAGATTTGTTTGTATTTTAACAATTATATTTAACCTAGAATTAGTTTAGGAAATTTTATGATTAACCCCTGCAATTCCTAATCAATGTGTATCTAATTGTTTTTCGTGTATTTTTTTTAGTTGATCTATGTTTCAATTTAAATGAGTATATCAATTTTTACATCAAATTTGGAGTATTGTTGCATTTTAGGTCACTTGAGGTAATTCATTTTATTATTTATAATAAAGCTAAAAATTACATTAATTTTAGAAATTTAAATAAAATGTATATTGTTAGATGATGTTATATTCTTTTGTTAATAGATATTAATAATTATAGCTTGTTAAATTTACTACATTCCATGAATTACTTAGTTTTATATGATTTACTATATGTGTGTAATGTGTATTATCATTGATTTGAGATTATTTAATTTATTAATTTTATATAGTTAAGAGTTTGTATTTACATAATTTATAATAATCATTAATAAAATTAGTTAGTTGCTGAAGTACTAACTTTGTTAAGATAATAACTTGAATTTGAAGGTTTATAAAGATGAAATATGATACACTGAGCTTGTTTAAAGTCTAGATTGGTGGCATATTTGTTTTTTTTTCGTTGGGTTAGTTTTCAAGGGAAAACTCTGTCACATTTTGAGCTTGTTTAAAGTCTAGATTGGTGGCGTATTTGTTTTTTTTCTTTGGGTTAGTTTTCAAGGGAAAACTCTTTCACATTTTAATTAGAATTTTAGTGACTAGTAATGGATAAAAGTTAGGTGACAAAGAGTGGGTTATCAAAAGAATATGAAGATGGGGTTGCATATTTCTTAAAATTTATCAAAGAAAATGGTATAGATCTTAATATGACTCTATATGTATGTGTTAAGTGTGGTAACATTAAATATATGAAAGATATTGACATGAATGGACATTTATGCATTAATGGAATGAATATATCTTATAAGAGATGAATATGGTATAGAGTACCCGCATATGAAGAAAATTACCCTAATAAAATAGTTTGAAAGGAATATATTTTCAAGGAATTCGAAGATGATTCGGTAGATATTATGAATGATGCTGAAGAAAACTTTGCTAACCGTCCAGATGAATTCGTGAAAGTGGTCAAGGATACAGAGAGAGCTCTCTATCCGGATCAAAAATCATGAAATTTTCAAGGAATTCAAAAATCATTCGATAGATATCGTTAATGATGCTAAAAAAAACTTTGCTAATTGTCCAGATGAGTTCGTTAAATTGGTCAAGGATATAGAGAAAGCTCTCTATCCTAGATCAAAAATCACGAAATTTTTAGTTTTGATTAGAATTTACAATTTAAAAGCTCAGAATAGGTAGAACGATAATAGATTTTCTTAGTTACTTTCATTAATAGAAGATGTATTACCAGAAAATAACAACACACCTATTTCTATAAGGCAAAAAAAACATTGTGATCAATAGGCATAGAGTATGAAAAAATACATGCTTGTCCAAATAATTGCATATTATACTGTAAAGAGTTTATAGATGCAAATTGTAGTCTTTTGTGGGAAAATTTGAGATTGAAGGTTATTAAGAGCTCTAACCAAGAGAAGAAAAAGGACCGCTCAAAAATATTATGGTATATTTCGCCCATTCCAAGATTTAGACGGTTGTTTCAAATGAAAAACATGCCAAAACTTTGATATGACATAATGATGTGATTATTACATAATAAATTAAAACCTTTATATTCCTATTCTAGGTTTACCTAATATAGTGGTAGTAAGGATCGATCCCACAAAGAATTGGTCTAGTTAACAAGCTATTAATCCTAATATTTAGGGGATTTCTAACTAAAACCAAAACTAACTAAAAGCTAGGAAAATATGTAAAATGCAAACAATAATAAAATAAACAGGCTAAAGAATCACTCTCCGCTACTAGACACTCTTATTAAATTAGTTACCTAAATTTTATAATCAACTACTATTTAGAATTACCAACTGTAGATATCAGACACACGCTTACTATCTCGTACTCTATCAACTATCACTAGACAAAACAAATTTTTTATCTGGATTCTATTAGCTAGATAATATCATATACGCTCTCAATTAGTCTAGACTATCACATTTAGAACTAGAGTAGATTGAATATGAGTAATAATCACTTGTACTTAACTTAGAGTTATATTTTTACTATAGATTAATTTAATTATGCAATCTCATTCTCACTATGATCATCCTATTACTATTAAAACACTTAGATAATTACAGATCTGGAATCTAATATAGTCCTAGAAATCTATCATGTATGATCTAGTTGTGCGCCTTAATATACAAAATAGAAATCATAATCATTAAAGCACAGAAAAATGATAATAATTCTGAAAATATAGCAATTGATATATGAAACTGAAAACTAATACATATTCATGTTTAGGCTTTGGAATCACCCTTAACCTAACCTAAACCAATCTAATAATATAGAAAAATGTACAGAAGAAACGTGATGCTAGAAAACTAAAAATAAAAGGAAAAGGAAACGAAAAGTAAGAAGATTAAAGATGGTTGCAGCTCCCGCCTCTAAGCTCCGCCCCTCTCTCTCTAGCATTTAGCTGTCTCCAATCTCTTCCTCAAATAAATTATAGACCCATATTTATAATAAAATTGATATATGAGATGTTTTAGAGGTTTCTCGTACGGATTCAGAGTCTCGAAATTGGAAAATACTTAAAGTTAATAGACTTTGCACATCTCGAACATTGCAGTGCATGGGTTGCATTGTCGAGGCCCTGATTTTCTAAGACTCAAAAACCTAACTAAAAATGAAAAATTTAAATCACAACAAATAAAAACTCCTAAAAGCTAATTGTAAGCATTCTCCCAACACTTAAACCCTACATTATCCTCAATGTAATATTAATCTCTAACGTAAGGCACAAGCATGGAAAGAAAAATGAAAAACAACTAACTAAAAATAAAGATAATTAAATAAAATAAATTAAAAATAGAAATTGATTAAGAAAATCAAATCCGGTTTGTGGTACGATCCATATCTCCCTCTATTAGGTTGTCTCCTATCAAGCATTTAGTTTCACATCCTTGCCTAATACATGACCACTTTAAATAGTGGTTTCCTTCTATATATTGTATTATAAAATACAACAAATAGGTCTTCATTACATTTACCCACAAGATTGGTGTAATAGGAAAAATTATGGCCTGTTGCCTCAACTTGACACCTTTGGAATTTGTTAGCTTAGTAGAAAAACACCATTCTCCGATTGAGTTCTTGAACAATAAAGTAGAGGAATGGTGGCGAGAGTGTATGCACTAGTCGACTAGCAGTGGTGGGTTACACAAATCAAGTGGAAGTGGTTGGTTCATTGTTGGAGTTTGAAATCTTTCCACCATTAATAAAAATTCATCAATGATGGCATTGTGTTGCTCGTCTCTCAACTGGTTGCATAAGTCCTTGTCATTGCTCCACCCTTCTTCCATCTCTAATAGGTAATACCATCCACCATCTTTGTTCTCCCATAGTACCTCTGTCTCTTCCTTGTGAGCTTCCTTAGGTGATATAAACACTTCAAAGGTAGTTGAGAGTTGTTGTAAATTCTTCATGTGTTGGTTTAAATTCTCCCAACTTCTTTGAAAGTTGTAGTGCTAGTTATTCGTAATATATCTACAAGGTCTCTTAGTTCATCTAGTCTCCAATCACTAATGTTCCTTTATCATCTTATTTCTCTTTACTTTCACTACATTAATGGTCTTCTTCAGTTTCCCAATTGATTATAGTTATGGATTAGGAGAATGTTTGGCTATTAGTTACGTATCTTCATTAATTATTTAACTAAGGCTATTTCCCAATTTCTTAAGCTTTACTCTCACAACTTCTTAAAATTGAAGTGAAAGTGAATTAATAGCCATAGTCTTAACTATATCTTCCAATGATGCATCCAAGTATGGTGGTGGTTGTTGAGGTTAAACTGGTCGTTGAACTAGAAATCCACCACAATCATTAGCATGTTCGTTCCTCGCCATAACTCGGAATATGGGGTGCATATGGGAAAAATGTCTTGGCATATGACAAAGTCACAAGCCATGCTTCATTGGATTGTATGATGAACGAGAGAGTTTAATGTGGCCAATTATTGCTCAATATTTCTTGCCACATCTTCCTCCTCATACAGAGGATACTGTATAGAGTGTATGTTACTCCACCAAGCATCAAATAAAGGCAATGTGTCATGTTGAGCAAAATTTTAATGTACTTGGCGATTAAATATTTTATCTCAAAAAAGAACATAAAACAAAAGAAATCAAAATCAAAACTAAAATTAAAAAAAGAAAAAAAAAAAGATTAATAGCAAATTAATTAGGAATCAATTTCTTAGTAATGATGTCAAAATTTGATAATAGTTAACAAGTTATTAATCTTAATGTTTAGAAGATTTCTAACTAAAGCTAAATCTAAATAAAAATAAGAAAATAAGTAAAATACAAATAATAATAAAATAAATAGGATAAAGAATTATTCTCTACCACTAGATACTCTTATTAAATTAGTTACTAAAATTCTATAATCAAGTACTATTTAGAATTACTAACATTAGGTAGCAAATATGCCCTCACTAGCACCGCACTCTATCAAATATCACTAGACAAAACGAGTTCTTCATCTAGATTTTATTACCTAGGTAATATCAAATATACTCACTCAATTAGTCTAGACTAACGTATTAAAAGCTAGAGTAGGTCAAATCTACGTAATAATCACACGTAAATTACTTGATTTAGAGTTATGTCTTCACAATAGAATAATTAAATTACACAATCTAATTCTTACTATGATCGTGCTACTACTATTAAAAAATCTAGATAATTACGAATGTTGAATCTAATATAGACCCAAAAATCTATTATATATAACGTAGTTACGCAATCAAACATACAAAATAGAAATCATAATCATCAAAGGACAAAAGACAAAAGAATGATAACAATTCTAAAAATATAAGAATTGATATATAAAACTGTAAACTAATACATATTCATCTCTATGGCTTTGAAATCGCCTATAACCTAATCTAAACTAATCTAGCAGCAATATAGAAGAATGAGCAGTAGAAACATAAGGCAAGGACAGTGTAGTTCCCATCTCCAAGCGCTCTCTCTCTCTCTCTCTATCTAAACTAATCTAGCAGCAATATAGAAGAATGAGCAGCACAAACATAAGGCAAGGACAGTTGTAGTTCCCATCTCCAAGCTCTCTCTCTCTCTCTGTGTTTAGGTCTCTTCATTCTCCCTCTCAATTGACCTAGAGACCTCCTATTTATAATAAAATTTATGTAAGAATTAGAGGTTTCCTGTATGGATTCATAGTCCTAAAAGTAGAAAATATCTAAAGTCGGTGGACTTTCCATATTTCTAGTGTCGCAATGCAGGTTTCTAGCACCAGGGTGCTGAGTTTCTGATTCTTGGGACTTAAACTTTAGTTTTTCTTCATCCTGAAGCTAGCGCCATGGTGCACAAAATAATTATCATGTAAATAAATAAATAAAAACAACACTTTAGAAGAAAAATTATTTACCCATTTCCACTATCATTTCTTTCAAAGGCTATCTAACATTGACACATTTAAGATTTAAAAGAAAAAAAATACTACCAGAAAATCTATTACTCATTGGTTGGAAAAAAAAAATGGCTCAATTTGGGATTGATTCTTAAGGCTCTTACACCTCTTCCTTAGTAAGCCTTAGCGCGTTAATTAACTAAAAGAATTTCCGCTATTTATTTTTTTTCCAAGGGACTTTTCTTGTGTAATCAAACAATAACAAGAAACAAAAAGTAACACCAAGGCCTCTGCTTATTTAAATAGAAAATACTCATCTAATTTAAAAATATTTATTTATCGTTTTGACTTATTACCCTTTTAACGAATTTTCATATTTTGTGAAAATTCCATATTTTCCTTCAATTTGACGTGTGACCATTTCCCCATATATATATATATATATATATATATATATTTGGTATTTACATTATTGAACAATTTCCCCTTTTAATTAAAATTACATATATATATATATATGCTTGTTGTATATATAGCCAGTTTCCCTAATCGTTACTTGGATCTTTAAGAATATGCTTGTTGGTGTATGTACATGTATATTTATATATTAGTTTAACCTTAGAAATTCCAATTTTTCAAGGGAGAGAATATAACAGGGTTTTATCTTTATTCATGACATCTTGAGCGTGATCAATAGGCAGAAGTACTCGTCCAGAGCCGGCAAAGCTATGCTTATAACATAACCGTACCAATTAATAATAGAGGAAATTTGATTAGAAAAATCCGGTATTTTGAAGTACTTGGAAAAATTTTGCATTTTAATTAGTTATTGCTTTAAAAAGTATTTAGAAAAATATCACTTTTTATTAATTGAATAGATAATTAAAGCAAGTTACCTTGTACAACTTGATTAGTTACTTTAATTAACTAAAATGATTATCTTGAGTTTCATTTAAAAATACCAATTTAAAAATATATATATTTTTCTAAATATTTATTCGAAGTATTATTTTTCTAAAAAAATGTTTCTAAATGAATTTGAGATTTTCATCGAGAATTTTTCAATTTTTATAAGAAGCCCTTAATAATACTATACAAACCAACGCAATAAAATGTTTCGAGACCATTCCTGAACCTATTCTTCTAGACAGAGCAATAACAACACAAGGAGTATATGTTATTTTCTTAAACTCTTATTGAATCGTTATTTCATCATTTTTTTTTTCTCAAAACTCAGACCAAAAATTTATAGTTAAATGTCTGACAAAAATAAAAATACAATATATTCCATTTCTGACATTTTATAAAGAATGGATATTTAGCTATAACTTTTAAAGTATAAATATATACTTTAACTAATTTAAAATTTGATTATTTGCCTAATTTTCTCTTTTTTTTTTGGATTCGTTGGGAACTTTTTTCCTATTTTTGTTTCAGTACTTCGTTGTCATGAACTTTATAAGCCTAGTGTGTCCACGTTACAACACGATAAATCATTTTGATTGAATTTCTAATTTCTTTGTAATATTACAAGATTTTTTAAAACTAAAATAAGAACAGAAAAGTTAAATTCATGTCGTCCTTTGAAAATTTCGAATTTATTTAAAAATATATAATTTTTCTTAAAATTTTATTTACAAAAATAATCTTTTAAAAAATAGTTAGAAAATGCCACTTTTTCTTCAAAATTGGTATCTTTGAATGATAGTCGAGATAACCAATTAAGTTACTTGGGATAACCAATCTAGTTATTTAAGGTAACTAAACTTGTTACCTCAAGTATCATATCAATTTATAAAAAGGTATTTTTTAGATATTTTTAAATGTGATATTTTTCTAAATAAATCAAGAATTTTACAAAATTATTAAAAATCTGGGATTTTTTATTGTTTTTTTTTTTTGAAATTTTACCATATAAAATCAAATTTTCTCGATCTTTTTAGTACCAAATAAGTGCTAGTTATAAATTTAAATATATTTTATGTTGAGAATTAACGAACGGTAATCGATAAAATAATGAAAATAAGAATACACAGATTTAAGTGAAAAACCCTAATCGGGAAAGGAGAAATTTTTATTATATCGAAAATAAGGTACAAAAGATAGAGTATTACACAGTTAAGCCAAAAATACATAGAATTCTTAAACCCTAAAAGACATACGTAAACGGACGAAAATTGGGCGAAAAAATTAGCCCAATAAAATATATTTTATGTTGAGAATTAACGAACGGTAATCAATAAAATAATGAAAACAAGAATACACATATTTAAGTGAAAAATCCTAATCGGGAAAGGAGAAATTTTTATTATATCGAAAATAAGGTACAAAAGATAGAGTATTACACAGTCGAGCCAAAAATACATAGAATTCCAAAACCCTAAAACACATACATATACGGATGAAAACTGTGCGGAAAAATTGGCCCAATAAAATAGGTCCATACCGGCCTTGAGCCCCCAACGAGATTAGTGATGGGCTTCGAGATCGAGTCTATTAACCCAATCTCTCTGCTTCTACTACAGATCTCAAAAAATTCTCTCGATCACAAAACACCACATATATTGTACTGCAAAGCTTTGGGGTTGGAGTAAATAGAATTCGGATCACAAACTATAACATTTTTAGTGCGAAATTATCAAACATCTGGATTAAGAAATGTAATAAGTTCTAATTTAATAATTGAATGGTAAAAATCCACAAACACAATTACTTTTTTTTTGTGGCACTATTGTCACCTCTTTGTCTACTCTCTCGAACTCTTTTTTTTTAATCAATATTTTAGTTAAAATTTAAAATATAATTGAATGTCGATATCTTGAATTGTCACTTCGTAAATAAGTAATACTACATAAGTCTAATTGATTGTTTACGTACCCAATATTGTAGCATATACTATTATTTTATGGGGATAATCGGCTATAGAGTCTGTGGTTTGATCAAAATCGATTGTATTTGAAGGTTGAAGCAGAGACAATTTTGACTAGAAAGATTCAACACTCAAACATGGAGAATATTAGATAAAATTGAATATGTAAACATTAATAACATGACCAAATAAATTTCCATGATTGAATTGTGATGAATAACATATTATCATCATCGTAAAATTTGTGGTTGGATGAAAATCGCATATTAAATCTCTCCTATAAGGCCGCAAAATTCGACGTACTTTGCGAGGCCACTTGAATTCCCACTTATCCTCATCACCTCCTTCACCTGGACTTGCTAGTTTAAGACACTTAAACGAAACAGAGAAATTGGAATGAGGAATTCTATGCTCATAATAATAATAGACATAGCTTGCTACATTCCCTATCTTCAATTTTGGATCCAAAATCAAAATGTGGACGAAAGATACAGAAACCGGAGAAAAATAATGCTCGTTTACCGAAATGATCGGCTTCCATAACCCATGCATGTCTTGTTCGAAATGTCTAACTTGAGAATGAAAGACAATCTACCAAAATAAGGCAGGCTGTGGAATTATGTTTCTTATTAGATTCATTTGAGAGTTGACGATGATCACTGTCCATGTTTTGTTGCTAAAGACCCCCAACTGTCCCATTCTCGAAAACACAATGAAGATCATTTCCTTTGACACATGCACTTCTATAAAAATCCAAGTAAATGCATTGTACAAGATTGAACCTCCACAGCACCGATAGTGTAGAAGGAACCAGCCATCAAGACAGCTTTTGCCGTCATAAAAGGTAGGAGGTATACGGCCAACGTCTAGATGTACTACATCATGTTGTACTTCCTCTTAACACACTATATTTTTTCGGTGGAGGGATTGTAGAGATTGTACTTTGATCGTTTGAGAATTGGAAGTTTTAAACCTTGGTATATCAAAAGCCACGGAAACTTGTCGCTGGGTTTGATACCATCTATTAGTCGCCAACTCTTGCAGACAGAGCGAAATCGAATTTGGTCTATGAAACAAAGGCGTTTCGCGACGCAGCCTAGCTAGTATATCTTGGGGAAGGTCAGACCAATGCCTGCTGTTGTCATTAGAATTGGTTTTGAAAAGGAAGACTGTATTTTGTGTGTATGTGTGGGGATGGAAGGAAGAAGTAGCCACCAAATCTAAGGGTGTATAGATGAGTTTATATTCATGTTTCAACTACCCCTTTAAATCATGACACATCATAGTTTCATTAAAAAAAAAAAGATGATACATTAGAGTTCCATTTAAGTTATGGACGGAAGGTATGAATCTTTTCTGCAATAAAATAGTTCAATGGGAATTCTTGCAATGAAAAATGATAGGGGTAAAATTCTAGGTAGGCGATAATTTAGGAGGAAAAATTATAATTTATCCTATAATTTATAATAAAGAGTAGGTCGAGTTCCTCACCGAACAACTTCAGATACCACCTTATAGCATTTGCATATCGTTGTCACTTTTCCCTTAAAAAAAATATATAATCATTGTCAATTCGAATCAATTACTCGCTCTTATATCGAATGTAACATGCCATGTTGGAAAACTATTATAGATGTGAAACTCTAGACATATAAAATCCCGACGAATACTGAGATATGCTGAGATGACTACAATGCAATTAAAAACTCGTTTACCCTATAATGCTATAAAATAAAATAAAATAGTGCTGTTAGTGTTCGTCTGGCCTTTAATCAGTAGAACGATAGGTAATAAAATGAAATATTAACAAACATATAATGGTAGCAATCATTGGTTTGCCCATTTGGGCACTAATTTCATATTATATACGGAAATATTTTTCTTACATGTATATAAATATAATATATATATATATATATATATATATATATAGAATTTCAATTCAGTAGGTATTTTTTTCTATTTATATATAAATATTTTTTTTAACTGTTGGATTATTATCGATGATTATAACAAAATATATAAAAAAGACTTATATTATTAATATTTTTTTATTTTTTAATATAAAAAATGTGCAAAAAAAATTTATTTGACTAAAATAATATTTATGTACATATATAGATAAAAAAAAATATTGATGCCTATATATATATATATATAGAGGTTGTCGATCTAATATGTATTTTTTTTAATTTATGAATAGGTTTTTTTTTAATCGTTGGATTACTATTTAACGGTGATCTAATGATTATAATGAAGTGCATGAAAAGACGTGTATTATTAATATTTTTTTTCTCTTTTATTTTTTACAATAAAAAAATATACATGTTAAATTTTCATTAGCTAAATTGATATATATGCATAAATAAAAAAAATACTTACTGAATTAGTGCCTATATATATATATATATATATATATATACGTATTTAACGTTGACTGGACGGCAGAACCACCTACTAAAATTGATTTCATATCTTTTGTTCTAAAAGTACTTCTTTTAGTATATCTTACTTTCATGGTAAATTATTATCTCTTTTGCTTTATTCTGTTTGATGGGAATAACCGAATAAGGTCACTATCTGTTACTTATTTTTTCGTACATGGCACTTCACTTTGAGTTGCCTATTAATATTCATATCTATTCATATACGGGTTTATATATTCATACATATATGCAAATTAAGTCTCACAAACCATTATGGGAAGATATTTTTTTCCGTACTTATTTAATCAAACGACAATAATAATATATAAAAATATATATATTATTAATATTATTTTTTTATTTTTTAATATAAAAAATAATACATAATAAATTTTTATTAATCAAATTAATATCTATATATAAATAAAAAAAATATTACTGAATTAGTGCGCCGGTTTATTTAAAAAGAATAGAACCACTCAACTTTGAAAGATTAGCCAAATTCAAAGTTCTTTTCTTTTTCCCTGAAAAACCAAATTCTGAGTTGAACACCTATTAATTATACATTCTCATTTCCTGAACACTTTTTTATTGTTGACAATAGTACAATTACTTATGACCACAACCTTTTTCCATTATTAATTCTCTTTTTGAACATCGCTATAGAGACACAATACCCCACCATGCAAATCAACTTTATTTATTTAAATCTAGGGATATGCGATACAAATATATTAACATCGTACGACTTCATGAAGCTATAATTATCTCATTGCTGCCGAATGATTATGATTTGACATCATATTTAAATTCTCATTCCCTACTTTTTATAATCTATCATTTATTTTTAAGTTTTCAAAAAGAAAACTATCATAAAAATAAACATTTATCCAATATTTCTTACAAATGGAGTCTTTTAGTCTCGTGGATAATGAACGTAAAGGGTACGATTACTTCATTGTACTCGTTGAAATATTGAGAGACGGAGAAAAAAAGCTCTGGCTACGATCTAAAGTGGTCCATTGACTCATGCATGCATGGCAGCCTTCTCTTAATTTGGTCTCTCCTCCTGATCACTTCAACTTTCGTGGTTATTGGCACTGATACGTCTCCAATTAACTTTCTTCAGAATAAAATCTTGATGTTCAGAGTTTGCTTTACTGACCTGAACCTATTTTAATAGATAGCTCTAGCAAAGGGGGAAAAAAAGGACTAGGCTGCATGTGTTCCAAAATCTTTTTCAAAACAATAGCTTTTGTTTGTATCTCCATGTCACATATTCTTCAGCCGTTATTATAATACTACATATGTATATTATAAAAAAAATGTAGTTATCCACAAATAAACATCAAAGTTTTTATCCATTATATATATATATATATATCAGCTGCTAAAGTCGACGATTCGCGCATAAGTTGTTAACCTCCTTTTTTTTATTTTCTATTTTCCTTTGGTTATGATCATTATTTTTTATGACTGATGATCAGTCGATCAAACTATGACTTAAAAATGTAGTGACTTGATTAGAAAAGCGTCTTCTTCCGGACTAAATTTATATACAAAGATGTTATTAAATGCTTTCAAAACATAAAATAATCTATAGTATGCTTTGACAAGTGTCACGTAGAAAGGATCATATAAGAAATACTATCTCATAAAGTCATAAAGTACAATTATATTGTACATGAGTGCTTTCATTATAATTTAGCAGAGAAAATAGATTGATCAATATTTAGTACGGCAGCAGCATTGAAAGATTAGTTGATTGATTGTAAACACAATCGACCCAAGATGATATTCTAGTCTATAGTCCATTTAGGAACATACCCAATGATTTGTGTTAGTCGGTTGCTGGTCAGGAGGAGTTGGTGAGCTCAACTCTCAGAGTATATATTATCTTATCACGGTCAACACTATTGAATTGACCAACATTTGTTTGTGTGGCCAGGAATTCTCTGCTTACTAAATTAAAACGTGAAAAGAGAGAGAGAGAGAGAGAGAGAGAGAGAGAGAGAGTTAACTCATTAAGAAAAATAAAGCGAATATTAATTAGCACAAAGGAGGACGAACACTTCTCGAGTTCTCCATATGATTATTGCAAACCAAACTATCTCGGTCTCATACTACAAGTGAAACAAAAGATAAAGTTCAAAAAAAAATTTATATGAATGCAAGAAACATCAATTGCATGCAATAACTAATTTGGTTACAGCCTAATTAAAGCAAATTAAGAAGTAATAACTACCCATGATATGGTATATGATCATGATCTTCAACAATGCTCATAATAAGGGAACCAAGAAACAGAGCTATAACTACCAAATTCGTTAAAAATAAGACCAACCCAATTTGATCAATTGGCCATTAATGTCTCTTCTTGAATTCTAGCTATGATCTCATACACAGCCGTAGCTATTTCGTCTACTGAACTCAACTTGCAGTCATCTTCCACCTGCTCAAATCCATCGATCCATGCCAAAAATTAAGATATGGGACTATTTTACACTCCCAAAATAAAATTCCAAAAAAAAAAATCAATTACGTACCTTGACGCTGATTGAATATAGAACGATTTGATCTTGGGTCGTAACATTAAGGTGAAGCACTGTGAGTCTCAAAGCATGTAACCCAGAAACCAGTTTCACCAACTGCTTTGACCTTTTCCTTGACCTTATTTTGAGGTTGGCGTGACTCTCCACCATCGTCACCTCAATGTCCGCAATACCGGTCCTCCTCTCTCCGGCCGAGGCAGCCGGATAATCTCCTGCCACGGCTACCGAGTTATCATGATCACAGTACTGAGTCGAACTCGTCGAGTACTGTGGGAAAGTGAAGAACTCGGAGAAAGGCATCAGATCTCCCTGATGATGATCCACGCTTTTGTTAATCTCTTTCTGGGCACCAAGGAACTGTACTTGTTGCTCTAGCTCCTTAACGAAATTTATGGCTCCTCCAATGATCGACGCTTGGTCACCCTGAACCCCAAAACAAAATCCCCTTTCTTATTTTCTATCTACTGTTTGGGAAGGAAGAAAAAGAGAGAAAAAAGGGATAAGAGAGAGAGAAATATGAGTACCCTTTGGACGTAAGAGTCGGGCATTAAAGACCGAAGCATGGAGAGGTATTCATTCATTTGCTTCCTCCTGTTTCGCTCCACGGCAATGTGAGTCATCCTCTGGTTCTCAATGTCTTCCTTGTTCTTTCTGCTCCTGGAACGGCGTCGTTTTGAACGAGTCATTGTAGTTGGCACGGTGGTCAACCCATCGAACGGTTGGAACTCGCTGGGAGATATCGGGCCGCTGGCGTCCAGATCAGATGGGTTATTATTGGAGAGGTGCAGTTCGTTGAAGTGAGGCACCATCGAAGAAGGCGAGGGGTTCCAATCCCCGTAAGGACATGTGGTTTCCGTTTGGTTCCCGAGAAAATCGAAGGAGGAGGGAGCAACATCAGCTTGATCTTGATCATGAAGATCGGTGTTTTCTTTCTCTAAAGTGGTGAACTTGTCGTCGTTGTAGCTGACCCAGTTGCCTCCGAGCATGTTGTAGAGGTCCTTATTGGCACTATAACAGAATGGGTTTTGTGAGAAAACGACAGCCTCTAGTGCCATTCCTCTGTCGTTTTGGTCTCTCGATATGGCCGGAGAAGTTAAAGCTTGTTACTCAGAACCAAGCTGAAGATCGGTAGTACTAGTACCACTAGCAAGTAGGAGTAGAGAGAGTCGATGATACTCTCAAGAAAAGGAAATTTAATTGGCTTATGGGTCCTCTCTTTGGATATTGGATGACCTTTTTAAAGAGCACCACGATAAAACAAAACCTACAGCGCACATCACACGTGAATTAAAGTTGAACTTATTGCGATAGGAAAAACATGTACAAAATCTATAAATCATCATATGCTTTCAAGGTTAATTATATCTTGTAATCAATTATATATGAGTGGAATACTACTATATATGGAAATTGATTTATCACTAAAAAAACTATTTATGTCTATTAGAACTAATTAATTAATTAGTTAGTTTTATTATATGGATATTTAATGACGTGAAAGTTGATTTATGGAAATTTATGCATATTTACGACCTATATTTATAAATTAATTAACAATTAGGAATTAACAAATTAGTCATATGAGGAAAAAAAAAATAATAACAAACAAGTTAATTGGCTTATGCTTCTTGCAAATTCAGCAATTAGACGTGTATATATATATATATATATATATATATATTGTGAAGATACTAACCATTTGAGATAATTTTTACTTCTTTAAAAAAGATTCTCCTAAAAAAATTATTGGTCTTTTTTACAAATATTTCTTAGATAACTGAAAATACATTCAAATATATATATATATATATACATATATATATAAGATTTTTGAAAACTACCTCAAACAGCCTACTATCTATTATATATGCTTTTACTCTAATGTTTTTGAATTCAACATATCAGTTCCAATACTATATGTTAAGAAACCAATTCAAGTTCAAGGTTTCCAACAAAAAAATAAAAATAAAAATAATTCAGTATAAAGTTCAGATCCTTTATGGCTCAAACATATTTAATTTGTATATTTTATAGCAGCTACTAGCCGGTAGACATGAAGGAGACAGTCCAATATGTTTTACTTTAAGAACAACGTCGAGTGATTATTCAATGGCCAAAATAAACATACACATACAACAATGCCGACATTAAAGTCGATATAAAAAATGAATTGCCATCTTTATATACTTGCATTACCTAAGTGAATGACAACTCAATTCAAGTGATACCAAAATAAAATAAACTATATAAGATAAGTGTAACATGCATGCTCGCTTTCTAGTACTATTATCATATGCACATCCCTTTATATATAAGTAAGGGATAATAGAGTTTACAATTATATCAAGGACCGTACACACGATCGATTTTCAATTGCACGTGAAACCCAAATATATGCACCTTTTTTTTTAGACAAATCTCGTCAGAACTAGAAAAATTATATTTAAAAGAAAGAAAATGAAGATACACTAGGACATAAACTTAGTTTACGAAAAAAAAAATAAATAAAATCAACTAAATTAATTATTAAGTTTCAGAATACAATCATCAATAAAAAATAAATAAATTATCATCATAAACAAAAATAAACACAAAAAATTAAAAAATTAGTTACATAATTACGTTCACGATAAATACCACCAAATTCAATATTAGCAATATATATATATATATTATTTTTGTACCGTGGATCGACTACATAAACTACAATATTGATATTTGGAAATGCACGCCCTGCTAACGAGTGACGCGTCATATGGAATCATTGATTAAAACTTTAAAACATATAAAGTTGAAAAGGCGAAGGTCTAATAATATTTCTCTGCAATATACAATATGGTTTTAATTGGACGTACAAACACATTGGGAAAGAGAAGGAAAAGGCTGAGTTTAGTTGCAGAGATTCTTGTAAAGTTCACAGAGAAAGGCCTAATTACAAGAGCTTTCCTTGTCAGAGTTATGTCTCTGGAGTCTGATCCAATACAAACAACCTACCTACATTTTTTTCTCAGCAAATAAATATTGTTTTTTTTTTTTTGTGTTTGTGTTTACCAAGCATGTGATTATATATCTACATTATACGCGAAATTTTGGCTCCTTCCTTGTTTGATTGTTTGCGGGTTTCTTTTTCCATTTTTTTTTTTCTGGGCTCATTTTATGATACTTCCAAATTTTGTGACTGGCGTATAAGTTTCTTCGGAAACGCTACTTAATAAATAAGATAGTACTACGTATTTTAATTTTTGCACTAATTTTTTTTTATATAAAGACATATAAATTATTATTATTTAATTAATATATTAATATTTATCACAAATAAAATAAATATCCTTATTAATTAAAAAATTCTTAATAATTAAGTGATGATAAATTATATATTATATATATTTATATTAAAATTTTGATACAAAAATTAATAACTCAAGCATTATCCTAATAAATAATGAATCAGCTCTATGTTAATTTTTACTTTTTTGTTAAAAGAATCACTTTACATATTAATTACTTATTTTACTTTTCTCTTTCTTCCGTGATGAACTTCAACTTAATTATTTTATTATTATAATAGCAAGAAGATCATGTCCATCAAAATTTTTACAAGTAACGCTTTTCACTAAAGAAGAATGTTTTCTTTAGGATTGCCGTGCGCACTTTCTTTTCCATTTTTATATTTTATTACTTGGATTCTATTATATCTTATAATATTAGTAAAATGCGATATATTTTTTAGTGAAATACAACGTATTAAACAGACAGAAAAATGGATAAAGAACAGTACTAACACTATACTTCAATAAATTATTTATTACTAATTAGTTTTTTCCTCCTTAATTTTAAGTGCAATAAAAATTGGGTACATTTGGACCATTCTATATATTTAATTTTTTTCATTTTGCTTATTGTTTAAGATATATGTATACACACTATACGTGCATCATAAATCTTCTTTCGATCATATATATATATATATATATATATATATATGGTTACCAATCCAATAGGTATTTTTTTTCTTTATCTATGGATAAGTATTTTTTTTTTAGCCGTTGGATCATCATCTAATGGTGATCCAATGACTATAATGAAGTGCATAAAAAAACGTGCATCATTAATGCTCTTTCTCTCTCTTACTTTTTATAATAAAAAAATATATATGCTAAATTTTCATTGGCCAAATTGATACCTATGTATAGGTAAAAAAAAAAAATATCTACTGAATTGGTGCCCTATATATATATATATATGAAAATGGTAAATTTATTTTCTTTCTCCCCTCTCTTGTCTCACATAAGAGTCTTGATGTGTAAAATTTGCCATACTTTATAATGTTATAATAAAAAGAGATAATTTAGCAGAGTCAAACAGGAAAGTGAAAAAGAAAATAAATTTAACATTACTCTCGTATTATATATATATATATCAAGTGAAGAGTTATGAAGTTAATTAATTGCAAGTTAATTAGTTCCTCTCATTAGTTTTTTGTGCATTCTCCTTTATCATGATAAGCAAAACACCAAAGCAGTACTTGTTATGATTGAAAAACATTGTCATTATTATTTCCAAACTTTATATATGAAATGAAGTCATTGTCTTCACTTGAAAATTCAATCTTTCAAGAGAAGAAAGGTCATGCTGTACAATATTTAATTAATTAATAACTCGATCGAAATTTTTTTTAAAAAAAAATGTTTAATAGATCTCCCTACTACAATTATAATATAATTCTTATAGCCTTTGGTTAGACCCATAAAAGATCTAGCAAGATTATCCAAAAGAGAGAAAAAAGTAAGCTCTATATGTTGTTTATTAAACAGAAAAAGAATCTAAGGAAGAAAACCCTAGCTACTCCAACAACGAAGGACTAAATCAAAAGTTCCAACCCCAACTCCAAGAGCTGGATTATTCATTTTTCCTGTTAATTATATAGTTGGTAGAACAGATTAATGACGTGTTTAAAACAGAAACATGAACCTGATATCATGGAGTAATTAAAAAAATGCTGGCTATTTTCACCAACCATTAAACAAAAGCTTAGACCCAACTGGCCCTCGTTTGAATGTATCCAATTTATACTTTTCAAATAGATACAATGACAATTAAGTTTTCAACAAGTGCATGCAACTCAATTAGGATCCAATATTAATTTTTAAATCCGTTTTGTCTTATGGACTTTTTTGTTGAAACTGAAAGCATCTAATTAGATAGTAATAAAATTTTTAGCTAAACAGTACTAATGTTAGTATTAATGAGTCTCTTGGGTACTAATCATTTCTATAGCAACTGTTAGGTTTTTTTTTTTTTTTTTTTGTCAAATGACTTTCATTTGTTGTATACTTATGTAATTTATATAAAATATACATACTACGTCTCCTCCAAATAAGTATTTAATTTATAGTAGTACTCTCTAGATCAAGTTTATACTCATTTTTCAGCACACAAGACTTATATTGAGCACTGCAATATGAATTGGGTGTTGTATAGATCAATATCAAGTTATGACAACATATATATATATATATATATTTCAAATGGACTATGATGTATGCGTACACACAAAGAAATATCCATATATAATATAAATATGTAAATAAATATATAACTTTCTAAATTCAATATGAATAAATTACGTCGTAAACGTGTAGAAATATGGTATGACGAAAGGAACAATTTACCTAGCTAGCTAGCAAGTAGCATGTATCTCTCGGTTTCAGCATATGAAAACAGGAGACTTATGAATTTGGACCATTTTCAGCTGTTTTGTCTTACTTGATACACACAATCCTATAACATAAAATATGACCGCATAAGATAATTGAACCTAAAAAGTGATATATATATTATTTGTTGCATTAATATAATTGAACCTAAAAAGTGATATATATTATTTGTTGCATTAATATAATTGAACCTAAAATCTTATGAATTTGGACCATTGTCAACAGGAGACTTTGTTGCATTAAAAATATGTTGTACCTAGCTAGTTATAAATAAATATTATTTCCATCTAAAAAGATAAACAACCATTATTTCTGTAAAATAGTGATAGCCTGCGACTACCGCCGCGGGTATACTAATAATGATAGTAATAGCAATAAAAATGAGAGAATTTTATTTAAAGCAATGGACACTAATGAACAAATTAATGTATACGTACATCAAAAAATAAAAAAAATAAAAATTGCTGGCTGTGGGGTTCGAACCCACGCGCACTTATGTGCAGTAGATCTTAAGTCTACCCCCTTAACCTCTCGGGCAAACCAGCTCGGTTGAGGCAAGTTGATAGAGAAGAAACTATAATATCACTAATTGAGTTGATCTGAACACGCAACTGATGATTTTTATTATTTGACCGTTAGTGAAAGAACAATCGAAAAGGAGGAACCCATATGATGAGAATCATCTAGAACGGGAAGATAAATCCAAAAATTCTAATATGAACATAATACGTGGAACCAATTAAAGTGGCTGCCGTTAGGGCTAGGCCAGCGATTATAGTAGGCATTAATATTAGGCCGGTTAACATTAGGGATTCATAAATCTCATTAGTACTTAATATTCCAAGACTTAATGAGAGAAGACCAATTATGGATGGGGGCAGCTAGCCAATTAACCACCATAAAATTTTTGTTAGCATATTCCTGCTTTTCATAGTCAAAAAGAAGCAGATGACAATCAAGATATAATCCAAAAACAACATTTTTAATTTGATTTCGACTTGGTGCAAATCATGTTCTTGTCAAAATTAATGTGTGTAGAGGATCAGTGGAAGTGAAATCTACCTCTTTTTTAGCGTTTTGGACCGGTAAACGTTTTTTGTGGGGTTCAAATTAAATGCATACATATATGTTGATATATGCCGCGTTACATAGGGAGTCGGTGAAAACTATATAATTAAAAAGCAATTTAGACCTAACTGTAATTGGGCATAGCTAGGTTTTAATTAAGAATAATTGGGCAGCGATTTTAATTGTTCAATCCGAATTTCCATTTCTGGTAGAAATTAAACACCGAAAACTTTGTCAGTATATATGATCAGCTAAGCTGGTCGAAGCAAGGTCATGTGGATTTGTGGAAACAAACAATTTTTTCAAGGATTTAGATTTTGTTGTTGCTGTGGTGGGGGAGACATGATTTTTATCTGGTCTATATCTTTAGGCTTAGTTTGTCCCATTTTCAAAATCAACTTCGGCACTGAGGTTATTATTCCCCAGTTATGTATAACAGCTCATGGCCCCCTATCTTTAAAATTAGAGGTGTAAACATTGTCATTATTAATTATGTTCGTATTAATATGTAGATCAAATTGATTTCTGGAGGTGATGGTGCTAGTAATTGCGTTAAAATCATTTGGGCATATTATATAAATAAGGATTCGAGATCGAACTCGCTTACAAAAGCCTAAATTTAACTTTTATTGTATATGAACTCAATTATTAGCTAGTGAATTTTTTTTTGTCGAATTTGAGGGAGTGGGGATTCTAAGTGAGGATTCTCCTCATTAGGAAAGGGTGTTGTTACAAGCTAAACCTGTGATCACAGCTACTCATATAAAATTAATTAACGTATTGTTATGTATATATAGTAAATAACACTCCTTAAACTTAAAAAGAAATGGAAAAGTCAAGATAATAAGTGTTTCAAAAATTTCGAGGAATTAGTGGCTAATCTATGTCATGCCAACAAAAAGTATTTCTTTTTGAAATTATTTACTTTAGATTTGTGCATGGCACTACTAGCAGTAGTGACTGATAATTGTCGCACTTTATGTCAAATACATTGTCATTTGAGCTAGCTGCTCGTTTTTTGAGATGGGCCTGAATTGATGCCACAGAACTATGATACTGTTCATGAAAGTATATTTCCAGCTTAGTCATTTTGAAGGTCTATAAGATTTAGAAACTGTATGCTTCATTGCTTCGTTGATTAAATTTGCTTATTTCTACTAGTTGCCCATAAGATTAATTGAAATTATTATTGTTAAACTCAAATTTATATGCGCAAAACATATTTTATATATATATATATATATAGGGCACCAATCCAGTGGGTATTTTTTTTTTTTACCTATGAGTAGGTATTAATTTGGCCAATGAAAATTTAGCATGTATATTTTTTTATTATAAAAAATAAAAGAGAAAGAGCATTAATGATGCACGTCTTTTTATGCACTTCATTATAACCATTGGATCTCCATTAGATGGTGATCCAACGGCTAAAATAAAAATACCTACCCATAAGTAAAAAAAAGAAATACCTATTAGATTGGCAACCATATATATATATATATATTTCCGTTTGAGTAGGACCGTGAATGAACTTTATGGATCTTGAGAAATAAATACCTGTGCGGCCTGTGCGGGCTGTTTGATCAGACCATTCATTGCCTATAAAAATAAACGGTACTGATGCAACAAAACTCAACATTTGTCTATTTCTTTCGATTTCATTCTGCAAATGTTTTTATCAACCCCCACACAATATAAAAGTTGTGCACAGATGAAATAGAGGTGAAATATAATTACTTAAGAAATTTCTTAATGCAAAAAATTAACAAGGTAACTAATGACAAACATTAATGCCCCCAACTTTTTTTTTTTTTTTTCCAATTTAAATCGACTATGCAGTCTGCGCAAATAATACAAAACATAGCAAAGTGACATGAGCCAAGAAAATAGAAGTTGCACATTGAGTACTAGAATCGAAACTGGTATTCACTGTTTAGTCGGCACAAAAACCAAGATTGTATTCAATTACCACCACTTGGGAGGCCTGCCCTGTCTTAGTGAGTACTATTGCTTGATAGGCATTTATACATTTTTTTTTTTTTTTTTTTTTTTTGCTCGAAAGGCATATATACATGTGTTACGTTTGGTAGGAGAGGGATGAATGGATTAAGAAGTATTGAGTAGGGGAGTGAGAGATGGCAAGGATACTAGCTCTTCTCCATGTTGTTTGGTAAGATGGGAAGGACAGAATATAATTATGCATTTTTTTGTTTGGTATTGGAATGAATATTGAAAGAATGGATAGAGATTTAATTGTAAAATTTTTATATTAGCCATTTTATTATTCATTGTATATTTTTTGTAATAAAAATAAAATTGCTAAATGGTAGCCCTTTTTTTGTCATTTTTCTTTTTCATCCTTCCCTTTCTTTCATCCAAAGATGGAGGGGTTGATTTTGGTGAACCGAGGGACACCTATATAGTCCCTTCTATTCTCCTCTTTCTCTTTTCTTCCTTCTTCCGAAATTTTGCTCTCGCTTTCCACCTGTTACCATTCTTCTATTGGAGATAATTCTTCGTAATAATTATCATTTATTTATTATTATGAATTTTTCATAATTTTTTTTATGTATGTATCTAAATTATTTATTTTATATTTTAAATTACTGATTTATCTCTTGGAATATTCTAACGATTTATCATCTCCACGGTAACTTATATAAATACATATACAACGACCAACGAGAAGCAAACACATTATTTCAATTCTATACTATGATTCTATGAGCCAAATATTCTAAATCCCTATACCTTCTACCTATTCCTCTTACCAGCAAAAGCTTTTAAGCTTTATATATATATAGGTTGTCAATCTAATAGTTATTTTTTTTCTTTACTTATGGGTAGTTATTTTTTTTTAGCCATTAGATCACCATTTAATAGTGATCCAATTGCGATAATGAAGTGCATGAAAAGACGTGTATCATTAATATTTTTTTTCTCTCTTATTTTTTACAATAAAAAAATATGCATGCTAAATTTTCATTGGCTAAATTGATACTTATGCACAGATAAAAAAAAAAAATACCTACTGGATTGGTGCCCATATATATATATACATATATTTGTGTGGTTAATTCCTTGCTATAAACACAATTGATGATTTGTAAAATAAACGATTCAGAAAGTGATTGTTGGTAAATTACATACTTTTAAAAAATTTTATAAAATTGATCATTCAAATTGTAACTCGAGTTGTGCTGTTCTCATCAGACATTAGTGGATCAGTTTCATATCGAGTTCAAAAAACCATGTCATTTACTATAAAAGTTACTTTCAAAAGATTTTATTTCCCAATTAGTCACAGACATTATTGTTTTTTTATTTTTTCCTTTTATTTCTCTTTTTTGTGGGTGGGTAGTCTGAGGATTTCTCTTCTGAAAAAAAAAAAAAAAAAA
>JXTB01000096.1:899577-949609 GCA_002914805.1 Parasponia andersonii
AATAAAAAAAAAATATATATATTTGAATAAACCTCTGTAGTATATTACAAATATATAAATATGAATAATAATTACGTAATATGATTCTAGCAGGAAAAGAAAAAAAAAAGTTCAATCACTCCCAATTAAATACTTCTCAAGGCTTTGGTGTCTCAAAGTGACGAGAAGTTCTTTTTACTTTTCTAAGGCATAATTATATATCTGCGGGCTGTCAATATGCATAAGTTTTTCATTGTATGAAACTTTTCCCACAGTGTAATTTACATGTGACCAGCAAACAGAACATATCATCACTTGGTTGTTATACCAATCTCACATAACAAAATGCCAAAAATAAAGTTATATGCATTTATGCTTTAAATATTATAATTAGTATACGTAGTACTCCAGGTTGTTTCGAGTTTGACGTATATATGTGCAACTAAAACACTGGCTAATTTATAATATGTATGTCAGATTGTTGAATAATTGAAGCTGAAATAATTTTAGGAAAATTCCATCGTCTTAGATTTATTACAGCTCGAAATTCTAAATAAGTGTTTGTTGACATGGACGAAGTTGAGAAAAACCTCTAAAATTATTTTAATATTGACTTTTGGATATATAATAGTTCTGTATAAAATCTCTTTAATCTTTTCTTTGGTAGCTTGCTTTAGCTTTTTTTATGAAAATTTTGTATTGGGTTAGTCATACACTTTACATGTTAATTTTGTGCAATTCACATGACATCAACGAATGATATAAGTCTAGATAGCATCTATCTACTAGCATTAGTGACCGGTTTTTTCCCCCTAAATCATTTGTTTTGCTTTAATTAGTTTCCAAATTCTTTTGACTGTTTTTTTTCTTCCCCTAAATTATTTGTTTTGCTTTAATTAGTTTCCAAATTCTTTTTTCTTCCCCCTATTTTCCTCAAATCCCGAGGAATAAGTACACGAGAATATTCTAGAAATGAAGTAAGCATTCCAAATTATTAAAATAAATAGGCCGGAAATTAAAGGAACACTGAGAGTTGATTGTCACAACTGAATTCTGAAATGGCTTTTTAAGAATTCGAAAGAGTTTTTGGAGTAATTAATTGTAATAAACTTTTGGTTAATTACATATGAAAATGGCAAAAACAATCAAGCTCACCCAATTGGCTAGTGATGTAAAACTTCTTTTGGCAAAATTTATTTGTTTTAATTTGTCTACAAGTTCGCATTTTTTCCATGAAATGATTGTCTTTTTTGAGTCGTTTTTCATAGCAAACCCAGAATTGGATTCGATTCTAGAAGATTCTATTTTGTTATTATCTCTTTTTTTTTTTCTTACAGAAGAAAAAAATCGTTCTCTATTATTGTAGCTAGGAATATTTTATTTTTTTTCTTTTAAAGTTTCATACTTAAATGTTTGTAAGCCTTAGCAGCCATCATAAAAATTAGTTTAGGAACAGGAACGTAATTTTAGAGAGTTCTCCTTTTTTTCCTTCAAAATTCATTAACACATTATATAGACAAATACCTCACTACTAGAAAAATGACACGTAACATCACTTGAACTACATCGTTTATTGGGAAAAACGATGTGGTTTGTATGCTACGTCGCGTAAGAGAAAATCGACGTGGTATATAATAATACTACGTCACTTTTCAAATAGGCGATATGGCATAATATTATACCAAGTCACTTCTGGTCGTGGTACATGTATAATTGGCGTAGAATGTCATTTTGACATGTACCACATCGCTCCAACCCAAAGCAACGTAATAGCCACTTAAAAGTGTTGGGATATCGGCCCCAACACTTTTTCTTTCTCGGCTCCAATAGAACTCGAGAGCATGAAATTGGCTTTTCTGTTGCCATCTTCAAGTTTTCGGCCAAATCACCACCATTTTGGATAATTTTCGTTGCCTTTTCTTCCTTTTGATGAGTCCAACACTTCTATAAGATTTTCTTTTCAGATCTATGAATGTTTAAAGCTCTATTTTATTTTAGAAAGATTTTAAATTTTCTCAGTTCACTACTGTAAAATCCAACCATTATAAATATTTTTTGTTTTTCATGTGTATTAGGTTCGTTCTTGGTCGGTATTGTAGATTCTCCTTCAATTTTTACTTTAAACATACTATTTTAAGCAATTTAGGTATTTATCGGAATTTTTTTTTAATTTTTCCGAATTTTTTAAATTTATTTTATTAGTTAGTTTGAATAAAAATTTTAGGTTTTAAATTAGTTCTTTTATACTATTAATTGTTATATAAGAGGACTTTGTACAATGTTTGATAGTATGTTAAGATTTTTCTATATACATTAGATTATAATTTGTGATAATGTGTAATGCTTATAATGCTTTATAGTATAATTAATGTAATTTTAGTGATAAATTTGATTATATTGCCATAGAGTATTGTTAATTTAGAGATAAATATAAAGTTTGACTCTTTATTAGTAGAATATATAATAATTTTTTAGTTAGTGTTTGGTTTTGATGATTTATGAGTTGAAACTCTTGAATATGATTAATGCGATTATAATGTGCTTAATTATTATTAATTTAGAGATAATTATATCAATTAGATACTTGGTTAGTGGATAAAAATTTGTATAAAATATTAGTACCTTAAATATGAATAATTTTGTATAATTATATTAATATATTGACATCGAAAATGATATAATTGAGAAATAGTGGTATATGAGCTTGAATTGACTATGGTGTTTAGAATAGTTGTATTGGTGTTTATTTGCAGGGAGTAAGGGAAGGTTATGTTGAATTTTGTTTTTTAAAATTTAGATAAGATAGATAGAAATTGGATAACGAAGAATAGATTGACAAAAGAATATGAGGAAAGAATTGAAGCTTTTTTGAAATTTTCTATTGAAAATGGTCTTGATCCCAATGTGATGCCATGTCCATGTATCAAGTATGGTAATATGAAAAAAATTGTACTTGGTGATATAAGAGGACATTTCTATATAAATGGGATGAATATGTCCTATACAAAGTGGATATAGCATGAGAAAAAATCAAAGAGTAAATATATTTCTCACAAAAGAGCTCGTATAGAAGATATTTCTATTGATTTGGAGGATGATTACCTAGTTGATATGGTTAATAATATCGAAGAATATTTTATTGATCGTCCAGAAGAATTCGTAAAATTTTTAGAAGATGTTGAAAGCCCTTTTTTTCCTAATTCAAAGTCACAAAATTATCATTTTTAGTTAGAATTTTCAATTTAAAAGCTAGGAACAGTTAGAGTGACTCTAGTTTATCTCAATTACTTGAATTTCTTGGAGAAATAGTACCTCTACACATGATGCTAAAAAATCGTTAAGTGCCTTAGGCATGGAGTACGTAAAGATACATGCATGTCCAAACGATTGCACATCATACTGAAAAAAGAATGTTGAAGCTAAAGCTTGTCCTAAATGTCAGCGTTTAAGATGGAAAAACAAAAAGAATAGTAAAGAAGAGAAGGTTGGAATACTGGTTAAAGTCTTGTGGTATATTCCTCTAATATCAAGATTTAAACATTTATTCCGGAATCTTGATCATGCGAAACGATTAATATGGCATGAGGAATAAAGAATAAAAGATAGCAAGATTCGGCATCCAGCTGATTCACTAAATTGGAAGAAGGTGGATGAAATGTCGTTAAAAATTAGAGAAGATCCTAAAAACCTTCGTTTTGGTCTTTCGACGAATGGCATTAACCCTCATAGTTCACTAAGTTCTAATTATAGTTGTTGGTCAGTCATTCTTGTAATTTACAATCTTCCTCATTGGTTATGCATGAAAAGAAGATTTATAATGTTGTCATTACTAATATCAGGAGATAAACAATCTTACAATGATATTGATGTCTATTTTGCGCCCTTAGTAGATGAGTCAAAAACTTTATGGGATGGGGTTGAATGCACGATTCCTTAAGAAAGGAGAACTTTACACTATGGCATGAGGAATAAAGAATAAAAGATAGCAAGATTCGGCATCCGACTGATTCACCATATTGGAAGAAGGTGGATGAAATATCGTTAAAAATTAGAGAAGATCCTAGAAACCTTCGTTTTAGTCTTTCGACAGATAGTATTAACCCTCATAGTTCACTAAGTTCCAATTATAATTGTTGGTCGGTCATTCTTGCAATTTACAATCTTCCTCATTGGTTATGCATGAAAAGAAGATTTACAATGTTGATGTTACTAATATCAGGAGATAAACAATCTTACAATTATATTGATGTCTATTTTGCGCCCTTAGTAGATGAGTCAAGAACTTTATAGAATGGGGTTGAATGCACGATTCCTTAAGAAAGGAGAACTTTACACTACGAGCTGTTATATTATGGACAATCAAATATTTTCTTGCATATGGAAACTTATTTGGGTATTGTGTGAAAGACTATAAAGTATGTCCTATTTATAGTGAGGATACCTATGCCATAAGATTGAGAAATGGGAGGAAAGAAGTATATATAAGTCATCGACGGTTTCTACCTTTAAGTCACCCATTTTAAAAATACACAAAGGCATTTAATGGTGAAAAATAATTTAGTGTGGCCTCAGAACCATCGAATGGTAGAGTGATTTATGAGAAAAATTGTGAAGTTAATATTCAGTACAGAAAGCAAAATCGTGACTAGGAACAAATAAACAAAGGAAAAAAGAGGGAAAAAAAGGACAAAAAGAAAAAAGGTGAAGGAAAAAAGGAATATGAATGTTGGAAAAAAAAAATTCAATTTTTTTTTAATTGGAGTAGTAGAAATTTTTATTGTTGAGACATAATTTGGATGTGATACACATAGAGAAAAATATTTGTAATAATATTATCTGTACTCTTCATAACATCCCTGGAAAAACAAAAGATGGGATTACCTCTAGTTTAGATCTTCAAGAAATAGGATTAAGGAAAGAGTTAGCTTCAATAATGAGTGATAAAAGGGTATATCTACCTCCAACTTGCTTCAATTTGAATAAGGAACAGAGACGTAAAATGTATGAGTACTTGGAAAATATGAGGGTATTAGAAGAATATTCATCAAATTTTCATAATTTGGTATCAATGCAGGACTTAAGACTAATTGGACTCAAGTCACATTATTATCACATATTGATGCAACAATTACTCCCAATTGCGATTCGTTTAATTTCACAAAAGTATGTAAGATATGCTATTACAAGATTGTATTTCTTCTTCAATGTAATTTGTAAGAAAACAGTGGATGCTTCAAAGTTAGATACTTTACAAGAAGCAATTGTCATTGTCCTATGTTTGTTAGAGCAATACTTTCCTCTTTCCTTATTTGATATAATGATGCATGTAACAGTACAATTAGTTAGAGAAGTTAAATTAGGTAGCCCAGTTTATATATGATGGATGTATCCGTTCGAATGATTAATGAAAATGCTGAAAGGATATTTGAGAAATCTATTCCGTCCAGAAACATGCATTGTGGAGTGTTACACAACCAAAGAAGCTGTTGAATTTCGTTCAGCATACATTGTTAGTGTAGAGAAAATTAATATTTCAAAGGTTCGCTACTCTCAAGATGGTGAAAATAGAGGTATAGATGGTGGCAAACTTATACGTATGGAGGATAAAGATTTACAACTAGCACATAGGAATGTTCTTAAAAATTCATTAGAAGTCCAACAATACATTCATTAAGTATAACGAAACTTCTTAATTTTAATTGAGTTGGAAGTAAAATTTCATTAAATTTAATAGTATTTATGTTCTATTAGAGAGCATATACAATGATTGAAAAACGAAAATCCAATATGAAGAGAGAAGTGGATACAAACACCACAAAACTTTTACACTTTGGTTACAAAGAAAAGTAAGTTATAATACTAACTAATTATTTTTTGATACTAAATTCTAGTATTCTGACTATATGGATAATTATTATTTAGGTAGACATCAAACTAAGCAAGCGAGGAGACAAAATCCTAGAACAATTAAAGTAGCTTGCTCGAGGTCTAACGAATATGCTTATTTTGCATGAATCTTTCGTCGTAAATGGTCGTCATTTTAACACTAACTCACATGATGACATAAGAGTTAATCAAAATAGTGGTATTAGCATTGTGGCTAAAACTATACAATTTACTAGTGTTAAAGACAAGAATCCAGTTTATGGTGACACGGCTTTCTATGATACCATAGGTCAAATTTATAATAAAAATGTAAATTATGATAAACATTTACACTATAAATATATACCATTCATATTTTATAAATGTTTATTGTTCATATTTTACACATAAAATGTGTACCACATGAGTAAAAATTTACATTGTAAATATATACTACTCATATTTTGCACACGAAATGTGTATCATAAAAATTGGTATTTTTGAAAAAAATATTAGAAATGGATATTTATGAAAATAAGTTATAAAAATGGGTATTGCTAGGTATAAATTTCTCCATTTTGGTGCTTGCTCATTTCCACGCATAATTATGCTCATTTTTATATCATGCTTTTTCCGTGCCAAATCATATCCTTTTTCGATATTCTACTATTTTAGTTTGTAATTGTGCCCTTTTTTGGAATGATGTTTCATTCCTAATTATGTTGGTTTTATACTATTTTCATGTCTAATTGTGCTCATTTTTCATATTGTGGTTTCATTTCTAACTTTGTCAAATTTCTATTCTTTAAAAGAAAATAGACAAAAAAAAAATTACCAAGATATTTCCCTCTATATTATTTTGTTAATCTTACCTATTTTTAGAGTATATTCATTTTAAATTAATTTTATAATTGATAATTATAGAGTACAAATCATTCCATAAAAATGTTCATATTTAAATCGATATTTCAAATTTTATTTATTTTTATGTAGCAAGCCTTTTAATTTTAATATTTTCTTTTTAAAAAACTAAAGTTACACTAAACTAAACTTTTATAAATTTAATTTGATTGCATATAATATATACATAACATATATATTTGCAAACCCGTTATTTATTATCGTGTATGTCGTATTTGTGCTTGTACTCATACCGTATTGTATTGGCTAAGCACAGTTACTAATTGTGTCATTAGCTACAGATAGAGCCAAGATTTTTGTCTAGTTAATGGGCTATTTAACTTAAATCATATGCAAAACCTCCACTCAAAAATAGATAAAACATAAATACATGTAATATTTGACATTTCAAAAGGAAATTTAATATTCAGCAGGGCCTTGCTTGTCTCTCCGTCTCTACGAGAGTACCGTTACTAATTGTACCATGTCGTACCCGCTTGCCTTATATCACTTTGGCATATCTGAGAAAACTATCAAAAGTTATTTTTCTCAAATCAATTTCCCATATTCCTACGAAGAGGGGGCTTCTGGAAGACCTCTATGACATAGAGAGTTTCAGTACTTCCAATATTAGTAATATTCTACACCTATCAAGTCTATAACATAATCCTAAAAGAAGTTCAAGGAAAGTTGTTCTAACAAACGAAATTTATCTCTTGACCAATTGATACTAGGATTGATTCTAGCTGTTACTTGTTTTTTCTTTTCCATTTGGTAATGACTTTCCATGAATCGGTTATTAATAATTACAGGATTAGGCGATAAAGTACAAAAAGTATCATAGTTGTAGTCATTAATTAATGTTTCTGAACTATCATATTTTGATTAAAAATAATTCGTAAATTAGTGCCACCGTTGAATTTACAACCTTGAGTAACATTAAAAATCAGATCCTCCCTCATAGGCCATAGCTAACATCCACTTATGCATGCAAACAAAATGCTAGCTAAATAAGTGTTCATATTGCAAACAGGTCGTCATCTCTTACATGATGAAATAACAATTTTCACGTCAGAATTTGTTTAATATTAATTATCATATGTTTTTCAACCATTTAAATAATCATGTAATAATCACTTTATCATGATTAAATTTCGGAATTAATTTATAAATACGTTTGTTGTAGCTAGTTATTAGAAGATTAATACTAATAATAATATCAATAACGTGACATATCACAATTAATCATTCATTCGCGGAGCATGAAATCCATGCAAGACTTAAAAGAAAAAAAAAAAATCAAAATCAAAATCAAAGGTCGCGAATCGTGTTTGTCAACGCGTCACCAAAGTAGAGGTCATAGCTCATATAAATATTGCTATTGTACATGATGCCTATTACTGTTGAGAATAGTACACTACAGTTCGGTACGTACTAGCTCTACACTCGAAGTCGGAGACTAGACATAAAGAAATTTGTCATCATTCACTTTGGAAGAGAACCTGCACTGCATCCATGACGTGTCATCTAAGCAGCCGAACACGTGGCGGTTCATGATCTCATTTTCGGAACAAATCACTCTTACGATTCCTTGTGCAGCAGGGCAGCCATGCATACTGCATACACATAATTTTGCAGAAACAACGGGCTACAAACCACAAACCAAAACCACTTCCTCAACTACGCAGAGCGGTTTACTCATTTGGATTCTAATTGGATTGGACCATAGTTAAAAACACACCTTCTCTTTAAAAATAAAAATAAAAATAATGGAAATTAACAAATTCGGGTTTTACATATGCATATATGCAGTTAATTTCGACTCTTTTGTTGAAGGCGACCGATGTTGATGTCTATGTCTAGAGAATGATATTAAATGGTGCGTTTAATTAATAGGATCCTTATTTTAGATGGATAATTAGTTTCTAGCTTTTGTTATTGTTATCAATGTTTGTGACCTGTGAGCTTGCGCGGAGCTTCATGGTCGTAATGGATATATCTTCGGGACCCAGCGACCAACTTTGCCCTATAACCTATATTTTACAATATATTATACATTATGCTTTTGTTTTAATATGTATGGATGGTACAGCTCTTGGTCACTAATGAAAATTTTCCGGCTTATTTTCTAGTTGTGTTCACATTTGTAGTACAGTGAAGAATTCAACGCTTTATAGCAACAACGGAATTTAAAGTACTGGTAATACCATATATATTAAAATTATAAGATATGGAAATTTAAACTCATATCATCCCGCTTAATTTTACTTTAGTGTTCCAATACATATCTAATTAATAAATTAATGTTATGGTATATAAACTTTGAAACTATCTCATTCCTTTCCTCAAACTCTTATATTTTTATTTACATTTTAGTATGACGTATCATTTATTAATTTGTTGAATATGAATTAGACGAGATTTAAATTTGAGGACAATAACTTAAACTATTCTAATAAATATATTTTGAAAACGTTACTTCAAAATTTGGTATTAATTCTACTCCAATGTTGCATTTTTGACTCCACATCAATGATTGTTTGGCACGAATAATAAAAGATGGCAATATTTTAATACACGACACAACTCAAAACTCACTATAACAAAATAGTAAGTCATTTTTTTGGGTTAACGTGTAAACTCAAAATTGACCCACCATAACTCATTTACTATATGATCCTTTTAGTCAATCTTTATAAAAGTTGGATTTTTTTAAAAAGGTTGATACAACCGGATTATTTGTAACGTCCATTTAGTCGAAAAAATAAGCCTTTATAATGTGTCGATATATTTTTATACTTCGAATTTTATTAATCTTTTTTTAAAAAAATTATTATCCGATTGCACTTTATATGTGCATTTTTGGCATGATATGAATTGACATTAAATGTGTAAAAAAAAATATTATAGTTTATTTATACATAACGGGTTGGGAGATGGTTTAACACGGTGCCAATGTAACCTATTTATATTAACGAATTAGGTGTATCTAACTTGTTTCTAAACATGTTGGGTTTGGATTTGTATTGCAGATACGACTATTAAAAGGATTGGGTTCTTGGGGAATATTTTGATTATATGGGTATTGACCAACATAATTTTCCACCGCTTGGCAAGAGAGAATTATATATAATATTCTCTAATGAGAATTTATGGTGGATTTTTTTTTAACACTTTATTTTTTAAAAAAAATATTTGTTTTGTTCTCTGTTTTTATAGTTAAATATCCATATATATATATATATATTCAGTATATCTATTTATATACTAACTTTAATTTATCTATAATTTTTATGCTAAGTACATTATGTTTTATATTTAATATATTAACTGATATATTAGTCACTTTGTTAGCCCAATATTAGGTCATTTTACTATAATATCCTTCTTAATTTATGTGTTACGTGTTATTGTGTAAGTTGTTTGTATAGTTTTTGTATTTGAGTTGTTTTTGGGGAAAAATTCAATTTTAAATTTAATTGAACTTTATCATTTATGATGATCCTTTTGGTCTCATCTTAATACTTGTCATAAATTTGATAAAAATATGCTGGAGATAATGAGTATAGTGAAAGATCTCAACCGTATGTTGATTTATGTAATTAATGAATTTCCATCCTTAAAATTTTATGATTCAATACATGGTCGATTATTATTTGCCTACTTTTTGTTCTTTTAAATGACATCTCTAATTTCTTGTAACTTTGACGATACATGTCATATTTTGGTGCCGTATGGTGACAAATTCAACCGAATTAAGGGTATATTTACGCAATCAAAATAATTTGGAGTTTAATGGTAAGAATCTTTGCGACGTAATTACATGACAAAAACTGAGAGAAAATGACGAATAGTATAAGAATCTTTTGCTCTTATTGTGTGATAGAACTAGTTGGCACCTTTCTAAGAGGCTGACAGCTGTGTTTCCCCCTCGGAACTAGTTCGGGATAAGGAGTAGTTTCAAAAGGAAATTAATCCAGGAATAAACTTTTTAATTGACTTATTGAACTATAATTATTTGTAAGAATTCTAATATTCTCATAGTAAGTCAAAATTATATAAATTTCACCTGTGAAAATACAAAATGGGAAGGAAAAAAAATCACACTAATATATTTCACTCAGTTTCAGACAATTATAAGAATATCAAAAATACATATCAAGTAGACATTATGTTAAAGAATATTTGGTTGCAATTTCGAAGCCAACTTTAACCCTTTCGATTGTTGATTAAACCAATTCAAGCTTCCATGATCTTAGGCCACTGAAGTGGAACTTAAACTTGTCTTCTACCCAGCCAAAACACATAATCTCCCCGCACTGGCTTAAACTAATCTAAACCCACATTCACTTAGCTCAAACAGAATTTGGTTAGCTAATCTAGTTAACTATTAATTTAGCTGGTCTTCACATCCAATCAACCTTAAATTAGTGGGGGAGAGCAATCACATTATAAAATTTTGGCATCTTGTTATGGATAACAAAATGGGCGTTAATTATGGGCTTTGGGCCCATCTCCTTAGGTTTGCAAATTTTTTGCCTTTTCATTGCAATACTTACATGTATATATATTGTAATTCTTCGTATATAAGGTGCACTAAGGAGTCTTGGTAAGGTTCATTAAAAACCATCGATTGATGATCATGATTATGATTGTGATAATAGTTGCTTTGAACCTAAACAAAATTCCAAACGGCATAGGCCTAGACATAGAGAGGCCTAGAGAAAGGATTTTAAGACCTCCATGTCTATTATCCACCCTACAGTATGTTCATTTGTGGGCCCCAACTTGAAGTTGACATTGAGAAAGGAGTTATTTTAATTACCTTTTTTTAACAAAAGCAAGTCTAATAATCTTGTATAAAGCAAAGCAAAAGGCAAATTTGATTGTGGATGTATCCATCATGGTTTTGTGGAGCTCCATCTCTGTGTGCTTCACATAATGACAGCCTTTTATGGACCATACCTCTTTCATTAGGGTAATAAGGAAAACAAAAAGCCCAAAGTTAATAAATTGTGTGTATAGATGAACAAGTGTTTCTTCTCTCATTAATAATTTGGAGTCTTCAAAAGGTAGTAGATATATACATATAATATGTATTCTTTATTGGGAAAGATTTCAGACAGGACATGTAGGGCTTCAGGTTCACTATATTAAAAATATTATAAAAACATATGTGCTGAAACAATATAGAAAACACTTCCATATAAAGAAGGAAGATAAAATAATACAGGGAAGACTTGTAAAGAAGGATGGGCAAAGGTTTTTGGAAACCAAGACCACAAAAGTCACCTAGAAGAAATGTCTTTTGTCATCATAAAAAAGAAGAAAATGCTTGTCACTCGTAATAATTATATGACAATTTGCTATGTTATTAACCTAATTTGTACAACAAATACACCACACCAACCCATCATCTTTTAACTTGTTCACACTCCCAAATCCCCACTCCTTTGGGCTATTACAACACTCCTTTGTTGGGAGAAAAATAGGAAAGAAGAGGGATAAGGAAGGATAAAAAACATAGAACGTGAATTGTCTTTTCTCTTGAAAAAAAAGAGGTGGGGTTTTTTTCATTTTGTTTTAATAGAAAAAGAAAAGAGTCAGAGGGGGTAAAAAGAATCTTGATTACTTTATTGTTTTAACCTTGGATGTTTTTCATTTACTGTTGTCGTCACTCTAACATTAAACAAATTAAAAAGTTTATTATCACTAAGGAGAGGGAAAAGGGATTGTAACTAATTATAATTACAGTGTCTAAATTCTGAATTACTATGCTTGGAGCAATTACTTTTAAGTTAAACTTAGGATTTCACATAATTCTCTTTATATATTCGTGGAGAATCAAAAGAGGCCCCAAAAAAAAATTGAATATACCACAGTACCAGGGGAATTCTTTTGAAGCCATCCACTCTATTCTCTGCTTTTGCCAAGGATATATTTATGGAATGGAAAATCTGTTAAAATGGAAAACAGAGTGAGAAAATATAGAAAGAAAGAAAGAAGGAGAAGGAAAAGTAAACAAAAATTGTATCAGTATGACTAACCGTTTGGTAGCCAAATGAACTCTACTCTTCCTACATATTGAACCCACAATCTTGCAATTTAATAAGAATAATAATTACTTTTACTGATATTTTGGACATGGGTAGTGAACCCAAAGTATTCTTATCATTCGACTGGGCTTGATCCCTTACCTGGACCCATTTGCCAAACCTTTGAAAAGCACGAAATGACATGATAGGACTAACTTGGGCCAGCTTTTTTGTGCAATTTTCTAAAAATAATATTTTTAGGAATATCAAAAACTTTATGACTAAGAATTTTTTAAAATGGAATTTTTAGGAGTGTCAATAACTTTATTTCTTGACTATGAAAAAGTTCATAAGTCAAGATGTCTTGACATCCCTAAAAATGCTACTTTTAGAAATATACACAAAAAAGTTATTTCGGTTAGTCCAACCCATGTCCTTTTATCTCAGGCCCAAACCAAGCCACTTATAGATGTTCTTAAGGGATCCTTTTGAGTATTTGTAAGAAATGTCCCCTTTTTCACAACAATTGAAAAAATGGACGTTTTTTACACCTATCATTGTATCAATTTTTTTTATTAGTATACTAATTTTTCATAAAAATATATCAATTATGATATTATTTGATATTGATAAATTTCTTATAAAACTGAATTTATTTCGGCATTTTTTGAAGAATTTAGCCCTTTCTTAATAATATTTGAAAAAGGCCTTTTTTTAAATAACGACCAAAAATCCAGCCCTTTAGCTAAGAAGCCTTTTTTTCTCTATATCGGAAATTAGGCAGAGAGTCTTTTCTTTCTTTCTTTTTTTTTTTTTTTTGATGGAAGGCTGATGGTCATTTTGTACTTGAACTTTCTATTTTGGGGGTCATTTTTTAGTTTCAACTTGTAGGTTTGTCAGTAGGATTAAGGAAAAATCTCATTTTTCCCCTTTTGTTTCCTTCATTTTCAGTTTTCCAAAATTATTTGAGGATATAACGATAAACTTGTAATTTTCTAACAATTTTAGATCAACTGCTAACACTCGTATCTTTACTAGAAATTTCTACAAATGAAAATATCCCTTTGTTTTGGACATTATGTTTTAAAGATGTCCTATTTAGTTTTGGCTTTTTAACAAAATGGTCGAACTTTAGGCCTTCTTTTCTTGTTTTGTTTTCATTTCTTTTTTTTTTTTGTCGAAATAATGGCCAATCCACATTGAGACCAAGACTAAGGAGGCTCTAGATTCTCGAGGGGAAAAAAGGAAGGAAAAAAAAGGCTTTATATGATATTTTTTTTTCTTGTTTTCTTTTGTTTTTTTTTTTTTTGGTCAAGATAATTGTGAGTCCACGTTGAGACCAAGATCAAGGAGGCTCTGGATTCCCGAGAGGAAAAAAAGGCTTTATATGATATATCATATATATGCATGAGCAATTTAATTTATGTTGATAACTAATATTTTAAATTTGATTAAATATATATATTTTTTAAAATTTTATAACTAAATGTCTAAGTATATATATATACTTTTAGTAGATAATACTTATCTACCAATTTTAGTTGATGTACTGAAATATAATGAGTATATAAATTTTTATGCTTGAGATATAATATTTTATACTTGGTATATAAACATATATACTAAATATTTTACTATAATATTTAAAAAATGGACATTTATTTAAAGTGGGTTCAAAATTTGGTCATTTTTCTCTAAGATCCTATATGTATATATGTTATAATTCAATAACTCATAAATTTTTGTATTAAAAGTTTAGATTATGGAAGAAATTTTTATTGTGTGGCGCAAGTTCCATATTTAATATATATTTTCTATATTATAAATATCATATTATGGTTTAACAAATATTATAAATGCCAAATTATTGTTAGTCAAGTTATGGGAATAATAGTTACAACTTCGTTATAACCATAATCAGAATAAATAAGGAAATGAATGAGAATAAAATAATAAGGTATAAGAATCATTATTTATATTATGAATGAGAATAAACTGGCTCTCGTTCGATTGGATCATTCTTCTCATCTTTTTTTCCTTATTTTTCAATTCTCGGACAAAAACCCTTGAATCCATTTTTTTTCTTGTCCATAACTGGGCAAATAGCCTTGATTCTAGCTTTTATTTTCTTGTTCATTCCTGAGCAAAAGCTCTTGAATCCAATTTTTTGTGTTCTTATTTATTCCTGCACAAACGCCACTGCACAAACGCCATTGTATCCAGTTTTTATTTGTTTTATTTATTCCTGAGTAAATGCCCTCGTATCTAGTTTTATTTTCTTATTTATTCTTGTAAATCCAAATTTTTTTTTGTCAATTCCTAGGTTAATACTCTTGAATCCAATTTTAGTTTTCTTGTTTATTCTTGGGCAAATGCTCTTAAATCTAAATTTTATTTTTCTTGTCAATTTCTTCGCTTGAATCCAATTTGCTTTTCTTGTTTATTCTTCGATAAATACCCTTGAATCCAAATTTTATTTTTCTTAGCAATTATTGGGTTAACACCCTTGAGTCCAATTTTTATTTTTCTTATTTATTCCTCGGCAAAAGTCCTTGAATCAAGTTTTTATTTTCTTAGTCAATTCCTCGACATACGCTCTTGAATCATGATATCAAAACCTCAGCGTTAGTTGATGGCAAATGCCTTCCTATCACGCATATTTTTCTCCTCTCCTTATATTTCTTCCCTCTCTCATCCCTTTTGTTTTTAATTTTTCTTTTGTTTCTTTTTTAAAGTTACGTTTGTTTGTTTTAGGTTTTAGGTTTAAAAAAAAAAAAAAGAAAAAAGAAAGAAGAGGTCACGTTTTTAGAGTTTTTAGGTTTAGGTTTTTATGTTTAAGTTTTAAGGTAAGTAGAAAAAAAAAATGTTTGTTCCTTAGTTTTTCTTAGGTGTTCCATGTTTAGGTTTTAAGTGCTTCTAGTTCATATTTAGGGTTTAAGTCAAAAAATTCATCTCTTATGTTTAGCTCCTTAGGTTTTAGTTCTTTTTTAAAAAAAAAAAAAACTTTAGTTTCTTCTTTTATGTTATTTATGACTAGGTTATAGTCTTCAAAAAAAAAAAAAAAAAGAGTCCTAGTTTTCTATTTTTCAAGGTTTCACTTTTAGGTTAAAAAAAAATCTTCATTTGTTTTTCTTTTAGGAAACAAAGAGATGCAGTTTTTTTCTATCTTCATCTTCAATAGGCTTTGCCTGAATTATTACTCTGACTACACCACTTTCATTTTGTCTTCTACAATTGATCAACAATAGGCCTAGATGATCAAACAGCCATTATTCCGGCTTTGTCTCTTTATTTTTATTTGTCTACACCAGTTGCTGGACAATCAAGCGATCTTTACTTTGGTCAACACTATATCTTCTCCATTACTTCACGACTTTCTCGACAACAGATAGACCATTCTTCATCACCATATCATTCCTTCTCCTCAAGTCTAATATTAGATTTCCTGTGGAGCTCCATTTTTGGGTGGAATATTGGAGATAATAACTAGTAATAATTATTTATTATTAGAATTATCTATTTACCTATTTTAAAATCTTTTTTATTATATAATTATCCGTTTATCTTATTTATTTATTTTGTATTTTGTATTTTATATTTTATGTAATTATCTAATAGTTATTAATTGTACATTCTCTAGAATATCCTCAAAGTTATTTCCTAGAATATTATCTCATGTAACTTGTAGAAATACTCATACAATCAATGAGAACAATAAACTAAAATCATTATTCCAATTCTAGGCCAAATTCATTATTGAATTCTATATTTCTATAAATTGATGTTCTAAGATTAGTGTTTATACGAACCTTTAGGAGGAAAAAACCATTTAAAATTTTTTGTTAAATGAAAAATCATTTTGAATTTTGAAATAACTAGTCTTTCCAAATGATCTAAACTTGGCATATATTAAGCAACATGATACCTTTTTTTTTTACAACAACAAAAAAAAAAAATCAATTCTAGCGTTGAGAGCCAAATATTAGAACATTTAGAATAGATTTATGAATCGGTAAGGAAAAGAGTACAGACGACAAAAAACAAAAACAAAAAACGAAAAGATTTTGGAAAGGAATAATGAAAAAAAAATATGGTATTATGTCTACTCAATTTCAATAATTATATGAAACATTCATAAAATCATTTTTCTAATTGTGCAAGTACGTACCTGAACTATTGATGAAAAACGAAAACGCTTTCGTTATATTTCTTTTTCCATTATGGCTCATTCTAGTAACGTGGTGTCATCGTCAAGAAGAAAATTAGCCAAAAAAAAAAAAACTTTTGTAACATAAACAAAGAATCCAGTAGTTTTAATTTGCTCCGTTACGCTGGCAATTGGCAAATCATATAAGATCGAACACCACATATTTATATAAAACTGCTGTAAACCTGATCATATATAGAAGGTTTTTTTTTTTGGATAAATATAGAAGTCGTTTTTTTTACTTTCAAATATCAATAATGAATTTTTACTTGATTTCAGATTCCCAACCTCCATCAACCACAAAAAAAAAAAAAAAAGAGAGAGAGAGAGAGATTCCCAACCAGAAAAATTTAGTAAAAAATATTCAATATTAGTTAATGCACATTCTGCAAAGGTGATGTATGGAGTGAATAGTTACGGAATGTTACATTTCGTGTTAATTTTAGGGTTTACGACACAAATGATCTTTAAAACTATTTAGTTTGTAACAATTTAGTTCTTAAAATTTCAATTATAATAATTAAGTTCTTGAATTTTCTAACTCATAGTAATTTAATCCTTTAACTGTTTAAATTACAACTTACTGCTAAATTTCTGACAAAAAACGCATATAAAGAGCATACTATAGCATCTAAAAGTATATGTAAAAGAAATAAATTGAATAAAATGATTTAAAGAGAAGAAAAGATGTATTATATGAAACTACAAATTTAGAGAAAATTTTTCAGTGATTATTTATTTTTATGCTTGAAATTCCTAAATTAATTTTTAAATACACTTTCAGATATCACCATGTGCTTTTAATGTGTATTTTTAATAAAAAATTTAGTAACAAGTTGCAATTCAAAATATTCAGGGACTAGATTGCTGCAAATTGAAAAGATGAAGAACTTAATTGTTATAATTTTAATTTTGAGGACCAAATTGTCATATTTTGAATATTTCAGGGATCGTTTGTGCCATTAATTCTTTAAAGTTAATCAAACGACCCGGTCTGTGGGACACCTTTACTTTGATTTTTCTTTTCTTTCCTTTTTTTTTTTCAACAAAGAGTATAGACCAACTTTTGATATGAATATTATGGTAGACTTTCACCAATGTATATAGGAATTAATTATCTTGACCATGCAAAATATTGAATATTAGAACGATACTGAAAAACGATAATGATGTACATTATATATACATTTTCCAAAGGGAAAAAAAAAATGGCCAGAGGCCAGAAATAATGGACCATACATAGTCAAACTTTAAGCAAGAGATCCATTCCCCAGTGCCCAATAACGTTTGAATTTTTTTTTTTATTTTTATATGAATAAAAAATTCAAAGTAATGATTTCAAAGCTTAATTAATTGATACTGTTATATAGAAGTTAATTTTATATATAAGGGGTCTAACCCGTTCAAATTCGTCTAATTAATGCAGGATTTATATTCATGTAGAATTCCTCGGATATCTTTGTCAATATCTCAACATACAGACTTGGAATTTCCGATCCTACCCGTTTGATTTGTTTCAGTTGACTGGATCGAGCAAGTCAACCCGTATTTTATTTCGTTTCAAATGGGAACTATATCCATGGCAACGTGAATATTTATACGTACCCCCAAATATCGGCTTCAATAATGTCTTTCTATTTGGGAAAAAAAAAAAAAAAACGTTTGAAAGAAGCAAACGAAGTTTGTCCTTAGTTATCATATTGTCCAGTGTTTACAATATTGAGTTTTTTTTTTTTTTTCTTAAGATGTTACAGAGTGTATTTATTATAAAACTTTTAAATATGTAAGACAACAATAGATAAGTGATTTGTGTTGTTGTCATCTTTTAAAATAATAATTTCCATTAAATAAACAATAAATCAGATTTTGGCTATTCCCCTAATCTCTCTTTCTTTACGTGGACTAGCTCTAATCTCTTTTTCTATATGTGGACTAGCTCCGCTTGGGAAAAAGATACTAAGACTAACTTACGTCAAAAAAATCTTTTAATGTATTTTTTTAAATAATATTTTTAAGAGTTTTAAAAGATATCTTGACATAATGAAAAATGCTTAAATAACAGTTTTTTCATAGTTAAAGGGTTCTTTGACACTCCTAAAAATGTCACTTTTATAAAAATGAACAAAAAAAAATCAATTTAGCTCAATTTAGTCTCATCCATATTATTTTCGCACTTCTCTTCCTGTTTTCTCATTTTCGTTCTTATGATCTCGACTTGTATCATTTGTCATTCAGATTTGGATAGGTGATTACTATCACTGATCGGAGTTGGCAAAATCTCTTCTAGTGAATTAATCAGAAGTACCAATTCGGATAATAAAGAATTGCAACGAGCTATTAAAGAGCCCTATCACATCCTTCATGACGTTTTTCTCTAAGATCGTTGATGCGAACTACTTTTGCTCTAAGAACTTTGAAGGTTTTTATGTCTTCAAGTTTATGAATCGATTTCCTAATTCTCATTGTAAGATGTTATATATAACTCAATTTGTTATTTTACCTTTATTTGAGTTTTAATGAAATTACTTCCTTTAAAAATAATAATAACTAAAAAATCACAGACTTTTCATTGTACTTTATCATATATAGCATTCCCAAGAGAAAAAAAAAAGTTACCATATTTACTCTTTTTTTTTCAACCATAATTATATTTTTTTTTGGATAAAAATGGACTTCTCAAGGGAATAATATTAATAAAAGCTAAAAAGCCACAATTATAGTACAAATACAAAGAATTATAATTTTAAATTCCTTTAAAAAAGGGACAAAAATTGGATCATAGACAAAGAAATAATAATAATTGTGGTCGATCGTAATTCTCCCAGAGAACAAGGATAATTAGTAAACAATTCCCTTGATATACTACTAAACTGCATTATTGTAATGCCTAAAATTCTCATATACACAATAAGCCAATAATAAACATGTTCATATTGCATAATCGACATATCAAGTAACTAGTATCAATTTTATGGTAAATTGCTCATTCGTTATCGTTAAATGCTTTTAATATGTATTATTATACTAATATTTATCGAAGTGCTCCCATGCAGTGTAAAAGCTTAGTACCCTCAGAAAGAAAGTTTGGTGTGTGAAAGGAATAAGAATATATATTCATAAATACAATACAATGTGCACATGCATTAAAAGTAAGTTTGTTGATAACTTGGCCAAATGGTAGTTTTTCGATAAAATATATTATTAATTTTATTTAATGTTTATAACTCATTTCTAATATTTTTAAAAATATTGGTTCCACTTAAGCACAAAGTGGCAGTCACTGTACAGAATTATATTTAATTGCACTAAGCTAGCTTAGATTCAGCTAAATCTCGTAATGTCATCTTTGTGCATTCTATTAGTTAGGCATTGATACTATGTTTACATTATTAATTAGAGTCTAATTGACTTATTTTTATGTGTAATGATTAGTTATAGGGCTAAGTTCTACCAAATTACAATAAGATTAGCCATATAGGATCATAAGTCAAAGTATGACTAAATTTTATCTTCTAAGTTAGGTTTCGCCATTTTGGTTTATACTTTTTTGTATAGAAATGACCAACAACGTGGTGAGTATGCCAAGAGTGATTTAAATCTAGACACATGAAAAGTTTAGGTGTGAAATACTAAAAATACTCCTTAGAATTTAAGTTAGACGTTTCTTAGCCATTAAGTATTGATTTTGGATCAAATATGGTCATTTCTTTCTCTTTCTCCCTAGACATGACTTGAACACTCTAGCTACTATCTAGGCTTCTCTCAACTTCCTTTAGCCATATCCAAGAGTTTCTAAGTGGTAGAATACAAATTGAAGCTCAAGAAAGCAAGATAGATCCAAACTAGTTAAAATAATTCTACTAGTTCTTTTTCTTAGGCTTTGTTTTCTTATTTCAATTTTCTACTTGATACAACTTAAATAATAGTTCCTTTAGGTCCTCTTGAGTCCTAAAATTAATTTCAAGCCTTAGAAATCAGTTTTGTGGAATTCAAAGGCAAGAGCTTCAATAGAAGTTCAAACTAGTCAAGGTAAACTTTTTGTAGAATTTAGAATTGGTAATTTATTTCTTTTGCTTTAGATCTTAAATCAAAGCTTTTATTTGATGAATAAAGATCTTAGGAAACCTTATATATTGCTGGAAATATAGAATTTAAGTAAAGGATTAAAGTTAAACTTAAAGCTCCAAAGTTTACTATTTGTGGATTCAAGTGTTTTCATTGTTTTCTAAACTTCTAATTTGATTTCTTTACTAAAAATGTGTAAGACATTGATCCTTTTATATATATATTATATCATTTACTTGCTAGTTATGATGTCATACAAGTATAAAAATGGGTTTAAACTTTGTCTAAATTGAAAAGAATTCAAGTGCACTTAAGTTGTTCTAAATGATCCTCTTTGAGATATATATATATATATATATATATATATATATATATATATATATATGGAAATTGGCTTGTCAAATATTATTGCAAGTTTAAAACCAATGTTTTAATCATGTGAGAATGTCCTAAAAATAGAGAAGTGCTATTCAAATATTTTCAAAATTAAATGGTACAATTTAGAAGCAAATGGACTAATTTTTTTGAAAGTATGTACCATTTTGGATTATTTTTGTACTAAAGAATTAGCATTTATATTTTGATTATTTTAATCAGTTTTTAATGCTATTTATTGACTACTACATACCTCATATCACTTGAATACTTTCGGTTCATATTGTGATTAAATTACTTAATTTTTGTGAAAGTTGTGATTTCAGTCTTGTGGTCATTTTCTTTAAGCATTTTACATTGTAGTGATCATTTTAGTTATGAAGTTCATATCAGGTCTTCCACACACCTTGTCATAGAGGATACTGACTATTTTTACTATCTTTTCTGTCAGATACAAAGTAAGTAAAGATTTATTTTAACTGCATCACAAGAACAATAGTAGATACAAATATTTTCCTGTGTGTATTATATTAATTATATGTTATTCCTATAGTTATTATTAGTTCATTGAAGACATAAGTATGACATGATCATTTAAGCATGATTTTCAAATAGTGAAGTTTTTCACACATTAGATTTAAAGTAGTACAATTGTACTGATTTTATGAGATATATTTTAAGTACATTATTTAGTCTGTCTACGTTGGGTATGTATGGTTTGCACATGCATCCTTTCCGTATAAGTGGACACAGTTTACCGACTGTCAGGATTGAACATTGTGCTATAAGTTATGTGAGATGTATTACTTAGTCGGTCTACATTGGGTACGTATGGTTCGTATTGAGCATGTGTTTCCTTCCTGCACAGGTAGGCACGACCTACTGACTATCACAACTTTGTAGTGTACTCAAGAGCCCTATAAAGAAATGTTTTCTAAGAAAAGTGTGTTAAAATAAAAGGTTATGAAAGAAATAGTATAATAGGAATTTCAATAAAGTTTATGCATGAAACACATTCACGAGCATACATGATCTTTACTTACTAAGCATTAGCTCATTTAATTTCTGTGATGTAGATGAGGAGATATATGATATATAGAGTTACTGGTTGGCTAGCACGTTTTCTTGTCGCCATGATCATATAGATGTAGACGAGCTTGACTTATGGGTAATGTTTTCTTTGTATTTCGATATTTTAATGTATTGTAAATATTACTGCCGATGACAAGATAAACGGATAAGGATCTTTTGGTTGCACATTTTGTAAAGACATTTTGAAAAAGTAATGTCACGCAGATTCTTTTGTTTTAGAGTTTGAAAAGTTTAAATTGACCTATTTTTTTGCAAAAACTAAAGTTATGGTATAAGAAAAAATAATACTTCCTAGTTTGACCTATACAGTCATATGATAATACAGTTAAACTAAAGGGTGTTACAATTATTGGTGGATAAGGACTATAATTTCAACTCCAAAACAAATCCATGCCCGATGAAAAGAGAATTATAACTTTTCTGCATTACATATCTAAATTAAAGAAAAATTCTCAGATTCAAGATTTGTAAACAGAATTTAAATTCTATACAAAATCAGAGATCAGGTGGTATAAAATCCACATAAAAGTAGTATTACAACCAGATCTAAATATGTATTTATACTATAATTACTTTTAATAACATGTAAATCGTAGTGTAGTACTCTAACAAAAAGTTACAATACCATCTAAAAAGAATGCATTCAAGATACAACAATCTATTTGTAGCTATGTACCAAAGTTATTATTTCTAAATAATAAGGAACTAAAAAAAGATCGAGAATAGAAACTTGTTTTAACTTGTAGTAAGAAAAATAAAAATTGTACTACAGGATAATGTTAGACATTATGACATTTTTTTCCCTTGATTATATTGATTGATGTGCTATTTTTTAGGTGGGTTAAAGAGTTGAGATAAAAAATAAATATCACATTAATTAAATTTTCTTTTTTAAATATTTTGTCAAGAATCTCAAGATATGCAACAATATATTTTATTTATTTATTATTTCTTTTTATAAAAATAGGCTACTCAAGGGAATAATATTAATAAAAGTTAAAATGCAATACATACGTAGAAGATTATAATTTCAAACTCCTTAAAAAATGAGACGAAAAGTGGATTACAAGCACAAAAACAACAAAAATTATGGGCTACCATAATTTTCTAAGGAAAAAGTTATGTCATATTTTCTTCATTTTTTTACAATTTTTCCTTCAACACTTCCATGTCAAAAGCAATTTCTCGGTGTAGACACAAACGGTTACAATACAAAGAGGGTAAAAGCCAGCATTTCTTTGAAGACTTTCCAATGTCCAACTTGAGGTTGGTCGTGTTCCACTTATACAGGATATCATCGACTTTGTAGTTTATGCTTTTAAGCTTAGGAAGGAAGATAATAATGACTACTAGCAAATAATTGCGTTCATCTACTATTAGACTATATTTTTGGCGAGTAGACTATGAGTTCAATACCAAATGAGATCCGCACCCACTCAAAGAGAAAACCAACCCGTCCATATCGTAGATCTAAATTAAAGAAAAAAAAATCATATTCAAAATTTAGTAAACGAAATTTAAAACTTCACACACATCAAAGATCATGTAGTAAAAAATCCACACCAATGTGTTAATACAACCATGTCAAAATTTGTACTTATTAATTAGAAAATTAAAAGAAATAAAAACCCCTCATACCCGAAAGAGATCAGAGAAGATATGAGGAGGAAGAAAAAAGATTAAAGAAAGAGATCAAAATACCTCTCCGGTGAAAAGAAATTCAAGAAAGAGATCAAAACACTACCGCTCCAACTTATTGTGAGAGCAGTGGCATGAGTTTTTTGAGAGCGAAGAATAATGTAAGCTAGGGTTAGGTTTTCTGGGTTTCACGATTATTGAACGAGTGCCGTGCAGAGAAAGATATTTTGCAAGCTCGCCAAATAAAGATTTTAATCTTATTCACGTCTTCACCACCCATCTTAGTACTTTTTACTTACATGTCTTGAAAATTTATCACGTGTAAAGCCTCTAGTTTGTGGTAAAATTGAAATTTATACTTCTTTTTCTTTTTTTTTCTTNACATTTTTTATTGTAAAAAGTAAAAGAGAGAAATAGCATTAATGATGCACATTTTTTCATGCACTTCATTATAGCCATTAGTTCACCATCTATCACCATTAGATAGTGATCCAAAGGTAAAAAAAAATACATACCCAAAGGTAAAAAAAAAATACCTATTAGATTGGCAATATATATATATATGGGCACCAATCCAGTAGGTATTTTTTGTTTTTACCTATGCATAGGTATCAATTTGGCCAATAAAAATTTAGCATGCATATTTTTTTATTGTAAAAAATAAGAGAAAGAAAGAGCATTAATGATAATGGTGATCCAATGGCTAAAAAAAAAATACCTATCCATAAGTAAAGAAAAAAAATACCCATTGAATTGGCAACCATATATATATATCCCTACCAGTTTATTCCGCGTTTGGATGATTTCTTTTGTAAACTACAATCTAATAAGTTTACTATGTCACGACATACGTTAACAGTTATATATATAGCACCGACGATAATTAGATTTTAATGAATAATGACAAATCATGATAACAATCGCACCTACTTTTAATTTTTTTTTTAAAAAAAATTTGAGTTCGAATCATTCGCGGCAAGTCTAGAAATTATTAGATTTTATGGACTTAATTTTTCCCACGCAAAATGTAGGTAACAACAAAGCTATAAAGAATCATACTCTAGGAGTCCTTCGTTAGACAATTTATGGTAGACATACATAATTCCAAGTAATAAAGTTATTTAATTATTATATATAGCATCCTAATTGATTTCTAATGAATGTCTAGTGGGGTCGAGCTAGCAGTGGTCCTTGGCAAATGGCGTGCTCAGAGATTCTTATTAGAGAGTCCCTAGATTGCACTCCAGCATCCGTGAGGGTCAAATATTTCTTCTGTGGATAGAGAGAACTAATTCACATTCTAGAAGGGTATCAACCACATATCACATGCCATGATCTATCAGTCTCTTTTTCTAGCGATTAATTTTTTTTTTTTTTTTGGTAATGACTTTTTCTAGCTATTACTAGTTTTACTATATTGAAATTTAACGACCACCCTTTCTCGTCATTAATTATTATTATCTTTTCTCAATTAATTTTCAAACCGTTTTATCCAAATTTCAATTTTTTGTTATTGCCATCCTTTTTCTCCCGTAAGCAAATACTTTTATGCTGTGAAGAATAGAAGGGGCTAGAACACTATGGAAGCCAAAACATTCCCTCACCATCGAGATATACAACCCAATAGACTGCTTCTTATAGTTGCTACCACTTTGTTTTCTCAAACAAGTTTTCGATGTTACATTTGGTCTAATATTAGAAAAAGAAGGGTATGTGTATTTTTTGCTTAGAAAAAAAAATCTACTTTAAAAAGAGAGAGAGAGAGAAATACGTACTGTACCTCGTGAAATTAATATGAAGCTATTTGTCATTAGTACTTATGAAAAAAATAATAGAATCAAACTAAAGTAATGTTATTGAAGTTCTGTTGTAGTTCCACGTTGTTGAGAGCTAACAAATTAGAATAATCCTAATTGTATCAAGATTAAGCGACTCTATTATTAATCAACCTATGCGCTTGTTTGCCTAAGGCTCCACTTTAGCACAAGGCCCCAAAATTTTCTTTTTCTTGTAATATTATCTATTTAGCATTTTATTTTTTACCTTAAGACTATAACCGAAAAACGTTTAAGAAAATAAAAAATCAAGAAGCTTTATCATTTTTTTAGCCACTCTCATACTTAAAAAGTCAATTAAAATCTTTTTGTTCAAATTAAAATAACAATTAAATACTATAATTAAGAGTTATCTTCTATATTTTCATAATTACTCTAACTTAACGTTATATGTTATCTTAAAATTTAGATAAGAAAACACCCTTTTTAACATTCTCAAGAAAATTAAAAAAAAAAAAGAGAGAAAAAAATAACCCTAAAATTGAATTTTAGTTTTGATTCACAACCCCCATTGATAATTTGCCTTAGGCCCCTCTCATGCTTGAGCCAGCCTTGATTATTTGCTAACATTGTTTTTTTGAAAAAGAACAAATAAAACAACTCACTCTATGCACTAAAAAATTAACTTGAGGTTTGAAAGTGATACATGATATTCTGTTAAGATTTTTTATTACCAAAATTCCCTGAACTCGGAACAATTTAATAAAATTAACTCTGAACTCAATTTTTAAAGCAAAACTCCTTGAATTCGGAACTATTTAATAAAATTAAACTTAAACTCAATTTTTGAGAGAAAAACCTCCTGAAGTCCCCTAATACTAGAGCAAAACCTCCTAAAATCCTCTAATATTAGTTTTATTAGAAAAAAAATATTTATATTAGTTTTTTTTTTTACTATGAAAATCTTTATTATCTTATTTATGACTTTTAGGTTCTTAATATTATTTTTATTATTCCTAATTCTTTTTTTATTATTTTTTAAAAATAATTATTTCTCTTTATTTCTAATTTTATCACTGTTGATTAATAACTTATCCCATTATAATTTTTTCTTATTTGATTTTTTTTGAAATAAAATATTTTTAATATTAAAAGCGATTAACGTTAAATAAAAAAATAATACTAAAAACTTAAAAATAAAAAATAAGATAATAAAGACTTAATAGTAAAAAAAACACTAATATAAATATTTTTTTCTAACAAGACAAATATTAAAAAACTTCAGAACGATTTGCTCTAATATTAGGGAATTTTAGGAAATTTTGCTCAAAAAAATTGAATTCAGAGATAATTTTATTAAACCGTTCCGAGTTCATAAAATTTTGCTCTTAAAAATTAAATTCATGATTAATTTTATAAATTATTCCGAGTTCTCGATATTTTTGTAATAAAAGATCTTTTGTTAATTATTTGGTAGCTTTTCGGCTCCACCGATCAAATAATGAAATTTTCGAAGGAAGAATGTTATGAGATCTCTTGATTCTCTTCCATTGGTGTAAGAACGAAAAATACACGTGACATCGTTCTGTCTCTCTAAATTATTGAAGGCACATTAAAAAAGGAGGAAAAAAAAAAAAAGGGGGGGAGAGGGGGTGAGTAACATTAATTGAAGAGTAATGTCAGTTGGGGTCCGGCGGCTGTTGTCCTACATGCCTCAAGCTCCAGTCGCTGCGTTGCGTGGCTCGAAGGTCAAGTCTTGCCGCCACGCTCCTTGTTGCTCTACCACAAGAAGTCTAGTTTTTTTTTTTTTTTTTAATGACTGTTATTAGTATTAATTTGTGGAAAATAAATGCTAATATATAATAAACATTTATTAATGCATGTACGTCACTTTCTTCCAGAAGCTGATCTGCTTCGTCTTACATGCCATCTCCACCCCTGCAACATGTCCTAACACGTGACACCTGTCTTGACTGTCATTCGGGAGTTGCGACTTTGTTCGCTCAGTACTCACCACTCGCAATCGGCTATTTGCCATTTCTTATATTCCGATTTTGACCAAGAATAAAGAATATGTTGACTCTTCACAATTTGAAATTTGTTTTTGGTTTTCATACTTTGATGCTTTATTGCTTTCGGTAGCAAAACATAAAACTTTATTATTTCTTTCCAAAAAAAGAACTTTATTATTATTTAAAAAAAAAAAAAGAAAGAAACTTCAACTTGTGTGAAATTTCCTTCCCTACTTAGCTAGCTTTTATTTCATTTTATTTTTTTAAGGCAAGAGACCAAACATATCACATTAGGTCTGATTAAAAAAGTGAAAAAGTTTGTGAGATCCCTAATATTATTATTCCAATGTTAAATTTATGCATTAATAACATTTTCTTATATTGGTTAGCTAGGTTGCCAATGATGTTACGAACCTTCTTTTACTATTATTTTTTTTTTTGAAAAATGGGGTTACTAACCTACTTTTAATTCTACTTAAATTTCCTGTCTTTTTCTCATTAAAGGTAAACGTTCAATCCTGCGTACGATGTTTAGTTGGCAATACAATTTATGTAGAACTTTAAATTTGTTTTGATAAAATGGAATATTTTAAAGAAGGGAAGTGATTCTGATAAACATTCCTATTCTTTCCAAAATAGATTATGTACCGGTCACCATTGGCAACATCAATTTAGGAAAATTATACGGAAACTTGGTGTGATTATATGTATTTTAAAAACCAGATTACCATTTCCATCAATCAAAATTGAATTATTCACGAGTGTCTGAGCAGGAAATAAATGAATATTTAATGCTTTTTATTTTATTTATTTAGATGTTGCTTTTCTTGTTTTCAAAACCTTTTGTTTTAAAAGCATAAATGTTTGTTTAAGAGACTACTATTAAAAAATTAATGGAGTTGCTTAATTCATGATCAAAGAACATAGAACTCCAGTAAGCGAATTTCGATTGCATTTGATCTAACCAATAGACGACATTCCATAACAGAATAGGATCTCTAAAGTATCCCTTAAAATTAAGTCAGATTTTTGTTATAAAATATTGCTAGCAATTTAGTTATTATCTCATTTTTTACAAATATGACTAGTATAACATATTGTATTATATTTTAATTGATAAATTAAAATTTATTACGAATAGACTCAGTAACATTTAATTAAATACCGGCAACTCATACTCTACCTTCAAAATTTCTAGCATTATATATATTTAAAACCAATTAATAATATATAGTTCTTGCTGCCTAAAAATACCAAGGACTCCTAATTACAAAACCATCTATGACTTTGCTCCAAAATAGGAGGAGCATTCGAGTAGCAGTGAAAAAAAAAAAACTAAAGAAATGAGAAATAGAAGGCAAACCGAAAGAAACAATGAATTTTGCATGTTATCAAAATCGCAAAATTACTTAAATACTAGTCTCAGAAAATTACTAGCTGTCTCCCTCGACTTCGGAGGAGAGAGAGAGAGAGAGAGAGAGAGAGGCGAAGGGTTTAGGAACCTTCCCGGGTATTGCGTTGGTCCATGTGGCACACCATCCATGACTGTTCCGATGACGTCACCGCTTTCGGCATCCAGGAACGGAACTCATAAATACTAAGAAGGTCAGCGTGGGCCCCACGTCCGTCGACCCCCAACCCCCACCCTCATAGTCCCTCTTTTGTCTTGACCCCCACGACGACACCTTAACACACACCAACCATCCCTGAGCTCGATAATCTCATTTATAACACCCTCTCATCTCTTCCTCCTAATTTTTCTCCTTACACCCCTATGCACCCCCGGCGCACGTTAGCCCCCACCACCACCGCCAAACCCTAATTTGATTCTGCTACACTCCACTCACCCACTATGAACTACTTTAATTTTCCTTCCATACCCCTCTTTCTCGTCCTGGTACTATCGCCGGCGATTCCGTACGCCGGAGCTCAGCCGGCGGGGACCTCGACTGACCCCTATGGGTACAACCGGTTCAGCCCGTCGATGGCGATCATCATCGTCGTCCTCATAGCGGCGCTCTTCTTCATGGGCTTCTTCTCCATCTACATTCGCCACTGCTCCAGCGGCCAGATCGCCGCCAACGGGAACGGCTCGGCCGCCGGCGGCACAGGGCGGTCGAGGAGGGCGGCGCGTGGCCTCGACGCGGCCGTGCTGGCGACGTTCCCGACCCTGGAGTACTCGGCGGTGAAGGGGCTCAAGATAGGGAAGGGCACCCTGGAGTGCGCCGTGTGCCTGTGCGAGTTCGAGGACGACGAGACGCTGCGCCTGATCCCCAAGTGCGACCACGTCTTCCACCCCGAGTGCATCGACACGTGGCTCGAGTCCCACACCACCTGCCCCGTTTGCCGGGCCAATCTCGTGCCCGGATCCGACGAGCCGCTCCACCAGCCCGACTTGTCACCCGCCGCGGTAGCCGCTTTGGATATCGAGGCTCAGAACGACGCCGTAGCGGCTGAACCGGCCGCTGCGGACCAGACCGGAGGGGATCAGCTTCCGCCTTCGGTGCCGGCTCCCGATACGGATGTTTTGGACATGAACAAGACCTTGAACAGGAACCGTACACGTGGATCTAGATCGAGCAGGATGCGTAGATTCTTCCCGCGGTCTCACTCGACCGGGCACTCTCTGGTCCAACCGGGCGAGAACACGGAGCGGTTCACGCTCAGGTTACCGGCCGAGGTGAGGAAGGAGATAATGAACCGGCAGTTGCAGAGGGCCACGAGTCTGCTGGTCCTGCCCAGGGAGAATAGTTCGAGGCGTGGGTACCGAACCGGTGGCGAGGGTAGTAGTAGAGGAGGGCGGTTCACTAGGCGGTTGGACCGGTTGACGAAGTCGGACCGGTGGGTTTTTTCGATGGGGTTTTTCAACAGAATGTCGTCGATGAAGTCGCCCAAGGTGGCGGCAAATGATGGCGCGGGGACCTCGTCGGAACGAGTTATTGGACCGGATGTGCCGCGGAGTGACTCGGTTCGGCCGCCGGTTTAATTTTAACGGGACCATTTTCGCAACTTTTAAAGGTCCTTAATGCGATTTTTCGACGCCAATTGGTTTTGTGTAAAATGTCTATATAATTTAATTATTATTTTTTCTTCTTCTGTATTTTATTTTATTTTTTGTTTTTTTGATATAGAAAAATTGCTAGTCTTTGAATACTCTCGTGTATGTAACATGACAATGTTTACAGAAATTAGTCAATTGATAAAAGCACCAGTGAATTTGGTTTTCTTCTTCGGGGTTTATTATTTATTTTTTTTTTTTCTCTTTCGAACAATTTGGTCATATTATTGGTGGCTCTTCCTCCTTGTTAAACCAAACCCTAACCCAAACAGTGCTCGTGCATCGCATCTGGTGACCCTATTTTCCAACGATATTATTAAATTATTGTGATAAATAACAAGCTCATGTAAAGAACAAAAAACAAGTAGTTGTGGTAAATTATAAAGGGGCTTAGAAACATGCGATTATTTGTTTTCGCTAAATATTTTTGAATTTGCATAGTTGATGAGTATTGAAATGACCGTTTGCAGATCTTTTTTGACTGCCTGCTCTAATAATAAAATGGAATTTGAAAAGATTGACGTATTCCATTTTGGTGCTAACTGAATATTAACACGTATCATGGAAGCATCTAATTATCTTTTTATCGTATTTATCTATTAATATATTGTTACTTGATAGCGAGGAACCAAGGAGCAGCCTGATATTATATTATTCCTTTCATTACATCATTAGCCTTGAATTCTGCATGTTGTGAGGTAAATGACAATTTTGAATTTTTGGTAGCCGATTGTGACTTCTGGTAACCCATTGCCATGTGCTTTACACCAATTTTTTGGGTTATGCCGCGTGCTTATACCTACCTACACTTACTTTGCATTACTTTTAGTGAGTATAGACACAACACCACATTTCTTATCACATTTTACCATTTATGTATTATTGATTTCTGTGTGATGATGATAATATGTTGTGTAAAGACTCATCTATCCCCAAACTTTTCATGCAGATAACCTTATGTATTGCGCCACGAATATGTGCTATATATTATTAAGCATCATTGTACAGTTCTCTACTTCGGCATAAAGCATTATATATATATATATATATATATATATATATATAGTCTTTTATTGATTCCAAAACGATTTTCTATCATGTCTTTTCTCCTATCATATATTAAAGTTGATACTGGCATAAGTTATGGTCTGTCCATATCTTTTTTCTAAAAAATTTTTCTTTATCAAACTGTTATCTTTAGGCTTTGAAGAATAGTAAGAATATTTTGCTGTAAAACCATGCATTTAACACTCTCCCTTCCATTATATTCATCAGAATTTATTGTCAAATCACTCTATTGGCATATTTAGCTCCCACGCAAAGTTATGGTTCCAAGTAGCTTCTATATTTTGACCATACAATGTAACTAACAAAAGTGCTATATCCAAAAAAGCACATGAATTTACGATTCCAGGGGTTGTCATACATTATGTTTTATATCTACATATTTATTTGCATAGAAACTGATTATTATTTCACACGTTTCCAGCCAAAGCCTTGCCTATAAAGTTATCAGCTGCTTGATTCTTGACCTCAAAAAACTAAAATTAAGCCTACCAATATTGTATGAAGTTACTCCACTAAATCCATTTTTGTCCTGGGCTAATTCTTATCATCATTATCAGATCAGGATATCGACATTTAATAAATTAAAGATGGGTGACCGACGAGAAATTGTCACCAAAATTATATATGCTGTATGCATGCTCAGTTTGAAATTCAGTGTATATAGATATGTATATATAAGCCATTAGAATCTTTTATCTAGAATATTAAAAATTTTGGCACGCACGGCACGTGTGGATTCATTTAAGAAATCAATAATGAATTCGAAAGCATTATTGAAAAATGACAACTCCGCATTGGTTTAAATATAAAAAATGAACCATTAGAATATTTGATTTTTGGCAATAAGCACAATATTTGGATAATTTCTTGGTTTTTCGCAGATGGAGATGCGTTCAAGGTATCCATATACAAATTTAGAAGTATCATATACTAAAAACGACAATATCCTTCTTAGTTTTTGCTTGGAAAAAAAAAAAGAAAAAAAATTGTTGTTTTTGGTATATAATAAATTTTAACAACTAGGTCAGTCACAATCTAGATTCGAATTGTATATTTACATTAAAACTAGGCAATAGACTGCATGTGAAAGTGATTAATATTTTTAGAGTAAAGATCTGAAAATGGAAAAACGACAACACGTTGGTTGGTTCGTCACCATTAAGTGGGCCTGTGTGTATTATGGGCCTAAAGACGTCGACCCATAAAAACTGAAGCCCATTTCGAGCCCAACTATTTCAGGACAGTTGCACCGAGTCTTGATGGGTGCGTTACAGAGGCAGAGGAGGAGAAATCGGAGAGATGGAGGAAGATGGTGATGAAAGAGAACCAGACCCGAAGAAGAGGAAGAAGGTGGTGATTAAGATACCTTCATACCAAGAAGTCGTCGAAAGCTCACAGTCCAAGTCAACGCCACCTTCTCTCTTTGCTCCCTCTCAAAGCTTTTCGCAAGCTTTCTCTTTCCTCAAATCCTCTGAATTCTACTATCCTCCTCCTCCTCCTCCAGAAACTCCTCAGGTTACTCAGCCCACTGTTTCCAGGTAACCCTTTTCGCCATTTTGATCCGGACCAATGAGGAGGTTATAACTTCCATATTATATATCATAAAACAAAAATAAATGGTTATGATAATTTCTTATTGTTTTCTGTACAGGAAGAATTATGGGCTTATGTTAATCTTTTAATTAGGGCTTTGATATTAGCTGGTTATGGTGGTAGAAAAAGGGAAGATTTTGAACTTTTAAGGTGCGTTTGGTATAGAATTCGAATCTTGTTCTTCAAGTTCAGAAACAGTTACGTAGATCCACTTTGTTTTTGAATTTGAATTTGAAGAATAAGATCGAATAATGTACCAAATATGCCCTAAGTTTTTCATTGTTTCAAGTGTTTTTTGATACTGGTTAAAGATAACGCCTTTGTTGAATTGTTCTTAACATTAGAAGCGTAGAGCAAAACTTGGCCAGTGGAAGCTAAGCAGTTTTTTTTAGCATTAAGGAGATGTTTTGTGCAGTTTCCTTTGTGCTAATATTATTTGCAAATTTTGAGATGTTTTGTGGTGACGTGACTGCTTGCTTCAGGGAGAATCGCCAGTCCAATGTTCCATCTTCTTCATCAACTGTGCCTACTAGTTCTGTTGCTTCGTCACAGCCGCAGCCACAGTCGTCACCGCCGTCTCCTGCTCAGAATCGCAATGCCATTCTTGTGAGTCACAGACAGGTAAATCTTTCCTTTTGGGTCAAAATGGAATTTGTTCTAATTCTTGATCCCATCTATATTTTGTACCCTCAACATGAAAAATACAGACTAAAAACATCTGAAATGACTATTAGCCAGAAGTAGGAACTGATATTTTACTTTATTTGCTGTTCTCTATGCAGAAAGGAAATCCCTTGCTTAAACATATCAGGAATGTGAAATGGGTTTTTGCAGATGTTGTGTGTGACTACTTACTTGGGCAGAGCTCTTCTGCTCTCTATTTAAGGTTAGATATTCTATGGTCGTACTTTATATGACTATTTATGCGCCAAATCTGTGTAACAAACTTATGGAACAGAGATCTTTGAGCGTTAGCCATGTTGTATGATGTTAATGATGCTTATCATTTTTATGATTTGAGGCATGTTAAAACTAGCTTTTATGTGTTAATTTGACTATTTGTAACAGCCTTCGTTATCATCTGCTGCATCCAGACTACTTATATTTCCGTATAAGGGAATTGCAAAAGAACTTCAAGCTTCGTATCGTTCTTTGCCATGTTGATGTGGTAAGAAACTAAGCCAACTGATCATGTGTTAGAACTTCAGACTTCAGTAGTAGAATTTTCTCCTGATCAAGTTTTTCAAAAAACCTTTGTGGACCTACTAATGTAGCAGGGAGTTTATGGCTCACTGTTGTCCTTTGTTTCAGGAAGATGTTTTGAAGCCTTTACTTGAAGTTACTAAGACTGCTCTGCTTCATGATTGCACCCTGTTATGTGGTTGGAGGTATTGATGTATGTCATTTCAATGTAAATGAAGTATACATATAGGAATACGGAGTACCTTAGAACCTTACATGATTCCCTCTTTTAAGAGTTGGAATACTGCTGCAGAGATTGGATTAAATGCATTACTAATGTATTACTTTTTTTGAAGTAGCTTAGATATACTTGGATTTCTTGACCAACTTGTCATCTGCTATTGTTTTCTCATAGCTTGGAGGAATGTGGTCGCTATTTGGAGACTATAAAAGTCTATGAAAACAAGCCCGCAGATATTATACAAGGACAAATGGATACCGATTATCTATCACGGGTATCAATGTTTTTTAACTTATGTTGTTTTTGTCTGGTTTATGCTGGTCATAAAGGGCAATAGGTCCTAATGAATATTTTGACAAGTTTTTGGAAATTTCTTGGGTGGATCTTATAATGTTGTTGTGCGATGAACTGATTGAGGAGAAGTTGTCTCAATGTTGATTGTAGATAAACCATTGTCTCACAGCAGTTCGCCATGTAAACAAGACTGATGTAGTAACACTTGGTACAACATTTGGGGTACTACCTGCTCTCTTACACCATGATTTCAAAAGGCAAGGATCTTTTCTTTTAAATCGGTATTCATTTAAGGTGGGGTTTTTTGTTTTATTTATATTGCAGTCTCTTTCCCATATCATGGATGCATCAATGGAAGACTTAGCACGTTGCCCAGGCATAGGAGAGCGGAAAGTAATTATACACCACATAGAGATATGTCAACTTTTTTTTTTCCCCCCCTAATATGAAAAATTGCGTTAGAAATTAACGTTTCCGGGTTTGTGGACCCATGGTGCTAACAGGTGAAGCGTTTACACGATACTTTTCATGAACCATTCAAGCGCGTAGTTACCCCAAATGAACCATTCATGAACCATCCTGCCGTTCCAGAAACCTCTACCCAGAATAATGTTGAACCTTCATCGGTTAATGAAGACAGAGACGAAAAAGAGACAGAAAATGAAAGTAAACACATTAAAAAAGAACCCGAGTTGACGGTTAAATCAGCACTATCTGCTGCTTTTTCCAAATATGCTGATAAAGTTGCTAGAAATAACAAAGAAGTCGCGAGGTGAGAAGAAAGGAGAAACAAGTTCCGCCATGGAAGAGGAAAATTCTCGATAATTTAAGCTGAAATATTTTTCCGGCTCCACAATAGCCTCAAGTGTAAGAATTGAATGAGATGTAAATGCTTCAGGGCTTGTTCTGCTCTATTCCATTTGGAAGAGAATGTATAGCTTCAGATTCGGTAGTTTACCAGCGTCATAGAAAAAAAATGAATGATTATGTTATTTTTTTATTTATTTTTTTTGCCCTTTTAACCTTGTAGTGTATAATTTTTGTATCCTTTTTTTTAACTTATACATGTAGACATCGTTGAGCATGTTGTATATGCAAGTCTTGTAGCAGTCATTTGAAGGAAAGTGGTTTCGTACTCTTCCCTTTGAATCTTCTCTTTACAAAAGCTGTCAACAGGGCATTATCTAAATCATTGGGAGTCCGGGATATTCAAAATTATGCACAAAACGCGTGTTTATTTATTTTTTTTCGGTGGCATTGCAACTTACTACGTGCCATTTTTTACAAGATTCTTCAAGATGGTACATTTATGCAATGTCAAGCCGAATTCTTAAGCCTTGTCATTGTTACATTATATCAAGAAAGAAATTTTATTAATCTGCTGATCTATATATTACAACATATTGAATTCTGCTGTTTAGAATGCTTGATTTTACATAAGGTTTTTAAAAGCTTTTCATGGACCAAACCCCAAACTCGCCTACCTTTGGAAACAAATTATTAACAGCAGCACCTTCAAGCGTGCAGTAGCCCTATGCTCAAAAGTCCTTTGTACTTGGCTGCTTCCTAATGGTAGAAACATCTTGTTAAGGCTCTGGGAACCAAAATCTATGACTACTCCTAGTGGCTGCAGTGAGGATTTTCAATAGTAGTTGAAAAGCCGGGCCAACAAATTACAAATTGTTTGGACCTTTGTAGACATTTGTTTCTACATCCTGCTTTTTTAACTTTTGCCGGTACAAGTTTGTATGATTTTCTTAGCAAGCTCCTATCAGCAACTCAGGGAAATGGGTGATCTGGTATCTGAAAGGATTGTACAGTTCTCATGGAGTTCTCTTTAATACTTGGGACTTGGTCTTTGGTTCTGAAGTCTAGAGGAGCCAGAGGAACCAACAAAGGAGTTCCTAGCCAGTGGGATTAGTGACTGTACAACATCAGTCATCAGAGGTCGATAATCTGCTTCTGGCTGCACACACATGGCTGCAATAGCAGCTATCTATAAAATCAATGCAGTGACAAGAAAATAGAGTTAGTTGAGCATCAATAGTTTGATATAATTATATAAAAGTAAAACTCTGAATAATGGGCCCTGGATTTACCTGAATTAGATCCTTCTTTGAGTAGTGGCCTGTCAAAGCTGGGTCAACCATCTCCACTACTTTTTCTCTGTTAGTTAACCTTGGAATGGCCTGAAAATCAAACAATTGATTCTATGTGAGAAGTAAATAAAAGAAAAGGACAAACAAAAAGGTTACACACATCAGTCAAATAACATGTACAAGCACCTCTGACCAAGGCTTTTAATGCTACCAGAATCCGTCCAATCAAGAATTAAATAAACATAGCAATCTTGTTTAGTTTCTTCATATCTGTTATGTACTCTGTCTTTTAGTAAAAAATCTATGCCATGAAAGCTGAAACCTTATTCAGAAGAAAAATTGACAAGTTCTATATACTAACCCACGAGACAAGGACATGTTCTCCTGGGGGTCGCTTGGTATCAATTGGAACACGGCCTGTTAACAGCTCCAGAAGAACCACACCATAGCTGTATACATCAGATTTTGTTGTAAGCTTCCCAGTCGAAGCATACCTACATTACCAAAATTCTTTACAAGTCAGAAGGTCACAACTTAAGTCAGTTTAACCACCTAATGTGTTTAGACATCTCTATCTTTAAAATTTTTCGAGTCAAGTCAAACTTAAAGTGGGGATAAATTAGTTTTGTTCCTAAGTATACATAAATTATTGTATTATCTTTTTAATACACCGTTAATGGAACTTAGGCTTTTCTTTTTCGTATCCACTCTTCCTATCTAGCACTTAATGAAGAAGAAAAAGATAAATTGCATGATGGTGACTCAAGCCCATGTGCATGGATTTAGAACATTGCATTCTTGATATCGTAATGATAATGAAAGAGACGTAGGCTCTCACTCTGGTGCCAGATATCCCGTGGTCCCCAGCACACGCGTTGAAATCTGACCGTTGATCTTGTCCGAACCCAGTTTAGCCAATCCAAAATCTGATACTCTAGCCCTGAAATTTTGATCTAAGAGGACATTGGTGCACTTGAAATCACGATGGATGACTGGTGGGATGGCATGCTCATGGAGGGTCTCAAGGGCCCTGGCACAATCAAGGGCTATCCTCAACCGGGTTCCCCAATCCAACGGCTGATGTTCATTGCGAAGGTGGTTTTGGAGGGTGCCATTGGGCATATATTCAAATATTAGGAGCCTATGATGTTGGTCAGCACAATAGCCTAACAGCTCCACTAAGTGAGGAGAGTGCAACCTGCTTAGCAAGTCCACCTGCAATGACAAGCATATTTAGGCTTCTTTCATTTGGAAAATAGAAAACTAATACTTTTCATTCACATCCATGTGCATATACTACTAGAAAAATGAGTCATGATTTGTATCCCGGAATTCATGGTCCGAATTTTATTCTATGAAAGACAAAATGTGCCTTGAGACAGAAAGAAAGCTAAAGTCAACCCTCAAGACTTGTTATTTAGTTCTCAAATTAAGTTAAAATAATACACTAGCGAGGCTTATAGAGGAGGAAAGTGGAGAGAGATAGAGTGGGAGCTGTGGTGTTACTGTATATGTCGTGTGTTTTGTTTTTGTGTATAGAGCTCTAATTTGCCTAGATATCGTGCTCTAATCTCTTTGAAATTATTTGTTTGCATTCTAATGACACTTTTTTACAGTAATTGAATTGTTGACTTCTCTCTGTCCCTCTAATTTAAGAGCGAGAACAAGTGGAAAGAAAGAAACAAAAACAAAAACCCAAAAAAAGGCTAAATTAATAAATGAAGTCACACACCTCAACCCTGAAAGCACGCTCCACTTGCTTCCCAGCCCTATGAAGCATCTTAATAGCAGCCTCAGTCCCATCACTAAGGAGCCCCCTATACACCACGCCAAAACCACCTCTACCAATCACGTTTGCTTCACTAAATCCTGCTGTAGCCACGTGAAGCTCCTTGTATGTGAAAACTTGGACTCCCCTGTATCTATTTGGTTGTGTCCTCACCAAATGCCCTCCATAGAGGCACCCACCCCTCAACTCTGCCACATTTTCAAATACCCCGATCAGAAAATCATTGAAGCACATAAAAAAAAAAAAAAACAAAATTTTTTGAGAGCATTTTTGGTTTCAAAATATGGGTCTTTAGCAATTTGTGTTTTCTTTTCAGTAAGAGGTAAAAACATTCCTTTATCACTCACTTGTGGTCCATACTCTTGTCTCCTCTATTGAGAAATTAAGGACAATCGTCACACTTTAAAAAAATATATATGGATAATTCCTCTCCCAAATTGGGTTCTTTCTAAAGTATTCATTCATTTTATAGTCAAGGAAAGTACATAAAATGATATAAAGTTGTGAAAGAAAGGTACTTACCTGGGCTAGAATTGAAGTTTATGGCAGTTTGAGCAATGAACCCGCTACTTCCATTGTTGATGCTATTACTCTCTTTGTAAAGGTTATTGGCTTTGGCTGACTTGAGTCGTCGAAGCATTAATATTACGAGAAATATGGCAAGAAGGAACACAACTGAGAAGCTGGAAGTGATGATTATGAGAAGGGATTTTGAAGGGAAAATTTCATGGTGGTGATGGTGTTCATGGTTCTCAAAATGTGAAGGGTGTTGTTTACGGGTATGGTTTCCAGATGCTAGACCAGGAGGTGGACCAGCTGGTGCACCAGTGGTGTTAACTTCCATGAGCACGAAGAGCAATGCGAGCGAGCGAGAGAGAGAGAGAGAGATGGGCTTGGAATATGATGGATGAGGTGCAACCTTGCAAGTTTGTATTTAGGGGGTTGGTTTCCCTTCTGGGAAGTCCTCTTTTTCTCTCTCCTTCCCTTTATAATTGGTCATTTTACTTCACATGATTCCTCTCTCTCTCTCTCTCTCTCTCTCTCTCTCTCTCTATATATATATATATACTTCGTCCCTTCTATTGTAGTTTCTAAGGAATTGTCTTTCTCTGAATCAGAAGACGTAGAAGCTTTTGTCCGTTTTCACATTCCAAGCTCATAATTATCTGCTAATTATTAACAATCCACAGCTCTGTGATATAACAATCCTTACGTGACTTCGTGAAGATGTAGATACTAGAAAATGACCCCTTAAGATGGAGTTGGAAACTGTGCCAGCTCTATGTCACCACCAATAATATAATATCATGGGCCACCCATTCAAAAAAAAAAAAAAATCATGGGCCACATAAGAGAGAGAGAGAGAGAGAGAGAGAGAGAGAGAGAGGTTTGAAATGCATGTATGGTACGGATATACCTAATAGTAGATTTGTGAAATGAGCTACTATATTGCTTAACTTTCAGCAACATGACTTGAGAGAAAATGGAACAGGTAATGCAAAATCATTAGAAGCAAAAGCAAAAGAAATTACCATAAGACACTCGTAGTGATTAGTGAGAGCATTATGTCCATCAAAAGCCAATATCAGCCAAAAAAAAGTCAACTGAACAGGGCTCCCATCATTTGGGCAGTATTGAATATTGATTTGTTATTATTATTTTTTATATTAAAACTTCATATAGTGTCACTTAGATGGGAGTAATTCTTTTAAGATGCTTTGGCAGAAACCATCTAACAAAAAGGTGATTTGTCTTGAGATGTATGTATGATCAGTACACTGCTTTTTTTTTTTTTGGGTAAAAGAATCAGTATACACGAATAAGTATACTGCTAAGGGACATCATTTATCCTGCAAAATAGATGAAAAGTAGGTAGATTTTTGGGATTACACCAGCGTACCCCCTCTTCTGACAATATATCATGATACTATGACATGAGACAAGATATCGACTAAGGTAATTTAGCTAGAAATAATTTTGTACTTTTGAAATTTATCATTCTGTTCTCAGTCTTTTTTTGCTCTCTTTCTCTATCAGTCTTTTTATTATAAATTAATACATAAATTAGTCTAATTAGAACTCAAATCCTTCCCGTCCCCGCAGTCGAATTGAGCCGACTCAACTGACACTCTTTTTCTATCAGTCTATCCAAGTGTTTGTGTATACTTGTTTTATGCATTAGCTTCGCCTATGACTACGAGGTTGAAGAAGTACACAAACACCTCAACTGAATACTCTCTCTTTTTCCTGTGTTTTCTCCCCACTTTTAAGAGGTAAAATATTAGTAACAAAAGCTTCCTCCATCATTCTCTACCTCAATTTTTATGTAGTAAAGTACCACCTTCCAATGTTTTCTTTCCTCCAATTTTTCTTCCTTTCTTTTCTTTCATCTGTACCACATTTATTTTCCTTTCCCCTCTTCAAGTAAAGAATTCAAGTCGATTGTTAATTGAATCTGACCCAATAAGAAGTGGAGTGTCACCATCTGCATGGGTTGGAAATTATCTACTCATATATGCCTGTCTCTCTCGAGCTCAGGGAAACGGAAATTGCACATCTGTAAGTCACAGCAATCATGTGGCTGTTTCATTATCGTACAAATTTAGCTGACTTTGGTAAAAGAAAATCTAGTGGGATCCCAAATAGTCCAAAGATGGAGCAAAGGCAAGTAACTGTCTCATTAATGTTGGTATAGTAAAAAGTCTATACCCTTATAAATGTCTCATAAATGTCAAATGCTCTCTTTCAAATAGACAAATCTTGGATTAGTACAAGGAAGAACCTACCATAAACCAAGTCTCTAAACAAATACCAAAAGAGTAAGTCATTGGTTTTATGAAATTTGCTAAACTTAGATGATGCATTAGTAAAGGATTCGTACAAGGCCGAAAAGGCCAAAATAATGCAATGCTTTTGCATCATTAGATGATGCCAACTTAATTGAATAATTTACAATTTGCACTGCCATTAAGGATATACTTCTGGGAGGATTGAAGTTGTAAAAAGTTTCTCAAGTTCAATCAATCATCTGGAAAGCCTAGAAACCTGTTAATAAGCTTCGCTACAGGCATGGCATCACCCGGGTGGTATGGAAGGAGCGAGTCCAAATTCATATCTGCGATTATCTGATTAAGTGTTTGAGGCCGAGCACAGTATAAATGCTTCCTCTCTGCTAGTTCTTCTGCTAATTCACTCTGATGATTGTCCATTAAATCTTCATTCACCACCACAATTAAAGGTTTGCCAAGCCTCAATGTTTCAAATATGCTTCCTGACCCTGCACCATTGTAAGACGAACTACACTTATGAGCAAGACTGACAAATAATCAAGCTTCGGAAGGCATAAAAGTGGCGTTGGGCAATCAAAATCTCACTGTCGTTACTTTATTGTATTGCTGCTACTCCATTACTACTTTTGTATAGAATTATACCTTCTCTAACCTGAATACAATTTTTATATGAATTCACTCAAGGAAACACCATATATATATATATATATATATATCACAGCCAGTAGAGCCAGTAGTAATAGCCCTGCTGAGAAGAGAAATTGGAACTCCTTACCGGCTACAATGCCCCACAGCAAAAATGTGGCACCAGTGCCCAAATTTGCACGTGGGACTTCAGACGGATCATATATAGATGTACATGTATATATTGCTCATGACAGAATTGCACAGGCTTCAATAACTCGTGAATTTGACAAAACCGAAAACAGATTGAACTCTTCAAGAATTTAGACTCAAATATCAGCAGAATTTGTGAACCATGAACTTTAACAAAGCACATGATATTATTCAACAAATAGTCCTCATTTTATGCTAGTAATAGTAGAACAAGGAGACCACCTGCAAAGGAAATGACATGGAAGGGTCGTGCAATGGAATTGATCAGTCAAATCTTTGGAACAGTGGCACATGACAAATAAGTACAACAACACCATGTGTGCCGCCTTCATCATTGCCTTTAAAAGACATGAACCTAGTTTCCTAGTTTTGTTCCTGGAAATAATGTTTGAGAAAATTGAATCTACTTTCTATATGTTCTAGCCTAATGTGCTGAGAAATTATTATGTCATAACCTCAAAACACAATGCTCTATCTTGTTTTACTCGAACCCTGAAATGTTACCACATAGCTAAAATCTCATATATGCTGATTCTCTTTCTTAGAAAGGAAGGAGGGAAAAAAGTTAGGAATGAACATTTGTCTCCTCATCACAACGACCTATACAGTACAAATCGTCCCTTCAAGAAAACACTTTCGAAAAAATACCAAAAGTAGAACACCAATTGGATGATTCTTGTTTTCTTGTACTATAGATAAAAGTTTGACCTAGTAAAATCACCAAATGTTGAGTTGCATAGTACATTATGCAAATATTAAAGAATTGGAAACATTGCGCATAATAGTTTTATGAAGCATATCCGTACAGAATTAAGTCGATATAAAGAAAGGGAGATACAGTCAGGACAATACCCGCATGACTGATCACAAGAGATGCTGATCTCAAATGGTCTGCAATGCTTGATGAAAAAGTGAAGTAGTCTACAGCTAGTGATGCATTTCCTCCTCCAGACTACATAAGAAGCAATTGAAGAAAAAAAGATACAAATGCTTTAATCTAAGGGATATCCACTGAAGCTGGAAAAAAAAAAAAAAAAACAACAACAACATTGGAAATAGATGCCAATATGTCAAAAGCTGCATTCAATTCTACAACAGAAGGGCTATAGCAACAACTTCTGAAAGAAAAATTTTGCAGATAAATAGCGAGTATAGACACTGACTTGTATGTATCTACATAACAACATAGAACTTCCTTTTATATTATGAGAAACTGCTAAACCTTGAAACAGGACAAGAACAACTATTTAAAGGTTTTAAAAGCTTTCAAAAATATCCTCCTTCCTTCAATATTTCATTTCAGTGGAGATTTTAAATCCACCGATTTTGATGCTTTGTCAAAGTGAGATAAAAATTCCTTTCAGATTTAAGCAGTAGCAACTGCAACAACTACAGTTTTTTCTCGAATGGGATAGAAAGATTCATTGAAACAAAAGCAACTAATCATATAACTCAAACCAAAATGCATAAATACCTTAGAGGGGACATAGGAGCCACGGCCCATTTGAATAAGAAGGTGGGTATACCCTCTTCTTAATAGTTCTTCTTTAACTACTTCAGTGTCCATTGCTCTAACAAGAGCATCAAAACAAGTTGTTCCAACTGTCACAAAAACTATCTTCTTAGGCTTCAGGCCATCTTTGGTATCCCCCATTCACCACTAATTATGTTACTCTATTAGAGATAGTAACAGGTAATATTAGTACAAACATCGTAAGAAATACAATAAACATTTGAGAATGAAGTAACTTCATATTAACCAAGTTCAGTTAAATAATAATCAAAGATTGAAGAACCCAAACTAACAAGAAATTTGAGTGAAGGGTACAGTCAACAGGCCTGCATTCACTGCCCAATTTCTCAAAACCAATACACAAATTGAGACAGCTCAGTACAAGAAGAGCAGAAGAATTAGGGTAAAACTTGTGATCCAAAACATGTATGGTTACAGTCTTTTATTCTTTTTTTTGAGACTAGAAAAGGTTAAATTGTGTTTAATACATGGAGAAACAAAATATTGTTTTTCAAATAATTTTTTTAAGAAAAATAAATAGTTAAACATAATTTATAATGTTATATCCAATTAAAAAGTACGATTCTTTAGCTGAGCTTTTCTTCCATAACAATAAACTAAATCGACACGATTCGACGTAATTCTTATTCCTCCCTTCTTTACTGGTCTGTCTTCATATTATGCTCAAACATGTTGCTTTCAAACATACATTTATTGACAGCATACTAAACCCGTCATATTCCCATAAACCCATTATCAAACTCCAATTTTTAGAACTAAAACATAATGAGCAAAGAAACCAGAAGCAGGTTGGTGATGAAAATCATTTAATTAAGCAGCATCCATCCCCATAATCATAGTAATCCTTTTAACTATCAAGTAAACACCAACGAATTAGCAACCAAAGAAAGGGCCAAAAAAAAAAAAAAAAAAAAAAAATTAGAATTGTCACACGCATTTCATCCAACACTTTTTAATCTCCAGCAAAAATTAGGAAGAATAGATAATGAATTATTAAAATAATAAAAATAAGTTACAGATCAAACTCCATATCAATCAGTTTCTATCCTGGTGAGTTGGATTCAATTCATAGGGAAGAGTGGGAAGGAACGCATACCTCTCTAAAGAAACCAAAATTGGGCTCCAATCTCCTGATCGTTCTCTGAGGGGGCAAACAACGATAAATTTTATTAAATACGCCCCTTTGTATGCCTAATGACATCCATATGCTCCACCCAAAAAATTATTTCCAAAATATGCCTTTGGAATTACTTATGGACACAAATGCCCCAAAAAATAACTATGCTCCCATTTTTTAAGAACACCCTCGGCCTCAGGTCTCGACTTGCAACACCACCATCATGCGGAAGTGCCTGAAAAAATATTATATATATATATATATATATATATATATGTGTGGTTGTAGCCGATCACACTCCTCATAATACAATAATACAAAATACACAGTAAAGAAACAGATAAATGAAAGCAGGAATCTCATGGCCAAATCACATTTACAAGAATCAAAAACGAAAAATTGAACCCCAGCTTCTGGCAGAAAAGCAGTAAGGCTCCTCCAAAGTTTTAAATTGTATGTGTTGATGGAGATTTTATCAACAATAAATTTAGAAAAAATTTAGAGACGTAGTTTATGCAAATTGAGTTAATAATCAAAGCAAATAAAGAGAGGATTTTATAGTGGTTCAGCCCCGACTTACGTCCACTGTTTTTTCACTATTTTATGGAGAATTACAAGTACTCAAGGTTACAATGTCTCGTCTGGAAATTGAAAAAAACTAAAAAGCAATTAGAATACTCAAAACTTGATCCTTTTTCGGAACATTGAGTCCCCTTTATATAGGTAAAGGTAACCCTATGTCCCTATGATCCTAATTGTATAAACGGATAACTATACAATCGGGTAACATAAATTAAGTAACCACATAATTGGATAACCATTCAAAACGGATAACTAGTTGATCACAAATAGGAGACTTCTGTTTCCTTTTCCTTGTAGGTTTCCTGTTTGACATAGCATATACTTATTTCCCTTTCCTTGTAGGTTTCCTGTTTGACATAGCATATACTTGTTTTCCTTTCCTTTTGGAAGAGGTCGCCCATCATCTATACAGAGAAGGTCGCACATACTTATACAAAAGAGACTGCACGGAGAAGGTCGCATATAACCTGTGGAAGAGGTCGCACATAACCATCACGGAGGAGGTCGAATTTAACCCTTATGCGACCTTAGGATTTTAGACCATACAACAATTGCCCCCCAGCTCCATTAGTTCTTTAGGACAAAATAGAGCTTCCAATTATCTTGCGACCTTAAAAATGTGATGTCATGACCTAAACTTGAGATCTGAAGAGTCGAAGAGCCGCCAGATTTCAAATCTCATCTCTCAAGATCACGCGTATCTCTTTTCTGTCGGAACGGAACACGTGTAGCCTCTTCTGAGAAAGAGCAGAATTCAAGGAAGCCTAATGATATCAACCGTCACTCTTTTAAAATCAAATCTTTTCAAAGTTTAAACAAAGTGACTTTTCGGATAGAATCAAATCCCGCGCAATCTTCGGCCTTCAGATTTAAAATTCAAACTCCCTGATCTACGGCTGTGATTTAACGGTACCTGGATTATAAATATCAGAAACCAATCTATCCTGTTTCATTTTACTATTTCTATCTCAGAAAACATCAAAACTCCAAAGAACCCTAGTGCTGTTTCATCTTTCAGCTCGCACAAATCACAGCTTCTTCTCCGACGAAGTTCAAATCGTCTCAAATCTTCCGCTTCTGAAGAAAGGTCAGTTTATTTCTTCTCTTATTTCTATTCTTGAAAGTGATTTCAATCTTTAGGAATAAATACTCATCTCACTGAAGTAGAATGAGAATTTTTTACACCCCTCTTTTTCAGTCCGTAGGGTAGACTTACTAGATAACAATCAGAAATGAACCTATGAAAAGAATTTCTAAGGTCTGATACCTTATTTTATTCCCAATGAACTGCTCGAACATTTACTGATGAACTGCTCGAACATTTACTGATGAACTGCTCGAACATTTTTACGAATCCGTAGACCATTTAAGAATGAGCTTGCTTGCTTAGTACAATCTTAGGATGAATACCCAAAGTGCTAGCATAGTGAAAATCCTCGATGTCTGAATCCCTGCGTATTTCTTTTCAGATGTCTAGTAGTGAGGAATTTAGGGAAGGAAATGCTTTTTTTGGAGAATCTAACTCGAGTGTTAGCTCCATTAATCTCGAAGATTATCTCGAACCGGAACCCGAGATAGAAATAACAGGGGCCAGACAGAGTAGTCCTCGAATAGGCGATCTTCCCCAGGATCAGTGGCCCAGACACATAAGGGATGCCCCTGCATTTTCATCTGGCTACCAATACATAGAAGAGAACTGGTCATGTACCAATGTTCGGACGAGCTGCACGTCGAACAAACTCAGAAAAATTGCGAGCAGCTATAAGATCGCCATCCCCCTTCGTCTATCAATGGAATTTAACTGACCACACACTCCCTCACATGGACTCACTTCCTTTTCTGAGGCAGTCCTCAAGTGCGGCATGCATCTCCCACTCCATCCGTATATAAAATCAATCATTGATTACTATGGGGTCGTCCCTTTTCAATTGACCCCTAATACCTATAGATATATGGTAGGTTTGTATATATACTGTACCATAAACTAGGTTTAGAAACCCCTTCACTGAAGAATTTGCTTGGTTCTACCATGTAAAATCAAATCCATCAGATCTCGGCTTCTTCTATGCGAGCAAATGGTCGAATCAAGCAATAAAAACGATCTACGGGGTTCGCAACAATATGGGAAAATGAAAAAATTCTTTTTTCCATTTTGACTATGCAGCTAACGGCTTCTTTCAGAATCCCGGTAGGTAGTCTTCCAATTTATTGCCTTGTTTTTATATTTATTCTTATACTGATCGCATTCCAATGTCATCGCAGATAATAGGGATCGACCCGGACTCTCCAGGGAATAGCTCGCAAGAGTTTATAAGATCAACGACCTTCCAATTGAAGAATTTAATTGGAAGGTACTAGGCACTACGAATAACCTGGTCGCTTACGGTCTGATTCCGAAGGGTGCCGCGTTCCCAGACCCCCCAGTTCTTTCGTCTAGGCCATCGAGCTCGAAGAAGAAGCCAAGGAAGAGGACGGACTTAGGTGCCTCATCTTCCAGGATTAGAAAACGAAAGGCACCGGCCACACCTCCACACTCAGAGCCTTCATCTCCAGAGACTGTGTTACCACCAGCTCCTCAACCAGCTCCACAAGAAGAAGGTAATCATACGCTCATTCTAATTACCTTTATACTATATTTCCTCGCTCACTAACATATTCTGTACAGAGATGGTTATTGGTAGCGGTCTGCGAGCACCTCCTTCAACTCTCGGGTCTATGGCGAAAACCAAGACACTCGAGAGTACCCCGCCATCAAAAGGGAAGGAGAAGGTCGACTGCTCGAAGAAGAGAAAAGTTGCCTCCGAGGACGTCCCAGCGAGCTCGCCCCCTCCACAACCATCTCAGCCAGCGAGCACTCTCGAACTCCCTACCGAGGCTGCCACTTCTTCGGAACCGACCTTGGCAGATAAAGGCGACGAGCTCTTCGCACTCCTTAACCAATTACCAGAGAAGGCTGGTATGAGCGCAGCCTTTATCGACATCTGAAGAAGGTTGGGATCGAATGAAGCGACGTTCTGCCAAGCTCACTTTCGGATCTGCAATGAGGATGCTGGCCAATGTAAGCTTCTCAATCTTCTCTTCACGAATACTCTTTTGATGTTAACTTGGAGATTTACATATATATATATATATATATATATATTTTAGACTGCGGCTGCTGCTGTCCTGATGCACGATCCAGTTCTCGAATGCTTAGAGAAAGCTGAGAAAGTTGATGAGATAACTCAAGTGTTCGAGAACTCGGAAAAGGCTCGGGAGGAGGAGAGAATGGCCTTCCACTCAGAAAAGCAGCAGATGCTCGAGGACCTGGCCAAGGAGAGACTCGCCAAGGAAAATCTCGAGGAGAAAGTCAAAGAGCTCGAGAAGGTCGTTTATGAGTATCCGGACCGTATAAGAGAAGCGACCACCGAGGCGGTTCACAAAGCTATCGAGGAGTTCAAGGCGACAGAGGACAAAGAACTCGAAGATAAAGCTAGTGATATCGCCTCGTCGACCATCATCTTCAACATATTCTGCGAGCATCCGGATTTTGACTTCTCCATCCTTGGTGAGGACGTGGTCGAACTTGTGCAGAGCTGGAAAGAAGATACGACCAAGGCTGGGGATGACGGCGCGAGCCCTTCCACATGAATTGTATTTTCTTTTTCTAAGAACAATGCAGGCTTTGTCCCCCTTTTTTGTTTATGTATGGACGACTCTTCTTTTTTTTTAATAAATATCATTTTTCCTTATATGCTCATGCAAAATAATGAAAAGAAACAACAGAAATTTTAACTAAGTAGTCAATCACAAATTATCGATCAGTACGCTTTTAGCGATTTAAATCCGACTAACTTAAAACGAGTTTTAAGCGTTAGGATAGGTTAGGTCGCTTAAGAAAACAGTTAATATGAGTGATGCAAACTC
>JXTB01000096.1:950101-983489 GCA_002914805.1 Parasponia andersonii
TGTGGTGCGATAAGCCCATAACACTTCTGGAAGTACTTCTGGCCAAGCTCCTTTATGCTCCTCCAGCTTTGTCTTTATATTTTGCTTGAGTATTTTGTTTATCGCTTCGACCTGCCCATTGGCCTGTGGATGAACAACAGCAGAGAAGCTTTTTTTGATGCCCAAGTTATTGCAGAAGTCACGGAACTCGTCACAATCGAATTACTTTCCATTATCAGAAATTATGGTATGTGGTATACCATAACGACAGATTATAGATTTGTAAATGAAATCTATCATTTTCTTCGCGGAGATGGTGCTCAAGGCTTCAGTTTCCGTCCATTTTGTAAAGTAATCGAATGCGACCACCGCATACTTCAAACCACCTCGCGCTAATGGAAGCATCCCGATAATATCAATTCCCCACACAGCAAATGGCCATGGACTAGTCATTGAAGTTAAAAGAACATATGGTTTTCTAGGAATGGTCACAAATCGTTGACATTTATCACATTTCCTAGCAAATTCCAATGTATCCTTCTTCATAGTTGGCCAAAAGTACCATTGTCGAAGAATCTTATTCGCAAGCGCTTGCCCCCCAGAATGATTCCCACATATTCTTTCGTGAATTTCCCTCATAATGTAGCGTGCTTTTTCATCATTGACGCACAATAATAATGGCGAGCTGAAACTCCTTCGATAAAGTTGCTCATCCTGGATGATATAGCGAGCCGCTTTCATGCGAAGCTGCCTTGCATCGTCTTTATTTTCAGGGAGATCGCCGTTTTGTATATATCTTATTATGGGGTCCATCCACGATGGTTCCTCATCAACTGGCATAATTACTTTGGGTTTGACCTCGATGCTCGGTGAGATAAGAAATTCAACGGGAACTACTTTCAATAATTCTGCATCCTTCATCGAAGCGAGCTTAGCGAGTGCATCTGCCCGGGTATTTTTAATACGAGGAAGAAGCTGTATGTCATAAGTGTCGAACGTTAAGAACAACTGCTGCACCTTCTTCAAATAGGCCATCATTCTTTCTCCTCTCACTTGATAATCACCCTTAACCTGACAGACGACCAGCTGGGAGTCGCTATACACCTCGAGTACTTCAACCTTCATTTCCTATGCAAGCTTTAGCCCAGCTATCAGTGCTTCGTATTCAGCCTCATTATTCGACGCTGGGAATTTGAAGCGAAGCGCATAATGAATATTGTGCCCTTCAGGACTGATTAAAACTATGCCCACACCTGCTCCATTCTCATTCGATGACCCGTCAACATAAAGCTTCCACAACTTTGACATATCTGAGGCAGGTTTCTCGAGTACTCCCGTGGAAAGATTGACGTCGTATGTAAATTCTGCGATAAAATCTGCGAGGGCTTGACCTTTTATAGCAGTGCGAGGTTGAAAATTGATGTCAAATTGACTCAATTCAACAACCCACTTAAGCAGCCGTCCCGACATCTCAGGTTTCTGTAAGACCTGTTTCAGCGGGAAATTCGTGAAAATCCGGATGGAGTGAGCATGGAAATAAGGTCGAAGCTTTCTTGATGCAATCACGAGTGCCAGCGCCAATTTGTCCATCTCGGGATATCTAGTTTCAGCATCAAGTAATCTTTTACTCACATAATACACAGATCGCTGAATATTTGCCTCCTCGCGAATTAATGCGGCACTCGTTGCATACTTAGAAACAGCGAGATATAGGCATAATTCTTCTCCCGGATTTGGTTTCGACAAGAGTGGAGGGGAAACCCAAGTGTTTTTTCAATTCTTGGAATGCCTGCTCGCATTTCTCCGTCCACTCGAACCTTTTTGATCCCTTCAACACCTCAAAGAAAGGTTGGCATTTATCGGTTGATCTGGATACAAATCGACTTAGAGCTGCTATTCTTTCCGCTAGGCTTTGCACATCTCTGGATTTACGAGAAGATTGCATATCAATCAACGCTTGTATCTTCTGAGGATTTGCTTCGATCCCTCGCTGGTTGACCATAAAACCCAGAAATTTTCTAGATCCTACTCCGAATGCACACTTCTGGGGATTTAGCTTCATCTGGTGTCTCCAGAGGATTTTGAACATCTCATCAAGGTGCTTGATGTGATCTTCAGTTTTTTCCGACTTGACTAGCATATCATCGACGTATACCTGCATTGTCTTGCCAATTTGTTTTGCAAACATCATATTGACAAGATGTTGGTAGGTCGCTCCCGCATTAATAAGTCTGAAGGGCATCTTTTTATAACAGTATAACCCTCGATCAGTGATGAACGAGGTGTATTGTTCATCCAGCTCGTACATGGGGATTTGGTTGTATCCTGAATACGCATCCATGAAGCTTAAAAGTTCATGCCCCGATGTCGCATCTACAAGCTGATCAATTCTCGGAAGAGGGAAGCTATCTTTAGGACACGCCTTGTTGAGATCGGTAAAATCAATACAGGTCCTCCACTTCCCATTAGGTTTTTTCACCAAGACCGGATTTGCAAGCCAGTCAGGGTAAAAAGACTCTCTTATGAACCCAATCTCGAGCAATTTCTCCACCTCTTCCTTTAACGCGACATAGCGTTCTGGATTCATGGCCCTTCTCTTTTGTCGTGCAGGCTTTTTTGACGGATCTATGTTAAGACGGTGGGATATGATCCTTATGATCCTTGAATCAATCCCTACCATATCCGAATGCCGCCATGCAAAGACATCCAAATTAGACTTCAGAAAAGCGATCAATGAAGCTCGCACAGGTCCTTGAACCTCCGTTCCAATCTTCAAAGTCCTGGAAGACAGATCGAATGATAAATCTTCCAGGTCTTCAACGAGACCAGATAGCGCCAATTATTGATAGAGGTTTTATCAACAATAAATTTAGAAAAAATTTAGAGATGTAGCTTGTGCAAATTGAGTTAATAATCAAAGTAAATAAAGAGAGAGGATTTTATAGTGGTTCAGCCCCGAAAAAGATGAGCCTACGTCCACTGTTTTTTCACTATTTTATGGAGAATTACAAGCACTCAAGGTTACAATGTCTCGTCTAGAAATTGGAAAAAACTGAAAAGCAATTGGAATACTCAAAACTTGATCCCTCTTCGGAACATTGAGTCCCCTTTATATAGGTAAAGGTAACCCTATGTCCCTATGATCCTAATTGTATAAACGGGTAACTATACAATCGGGTAACATAAATTAAGTAACCACATAATTGGATCACCATTCAAAATGGATAACTAGTTGATCACAAATAGGAGACTTCTGTTTCCTTTTCCTTGTAGGTTTCCTGTTTGACATAGCATATACTTATTTCCCTTTCCTTGTAGGTTTCCTGTTTGACATAGCATATACTTGTTTCCCTTTCCTTTCGGAAGAGGTCGCTCATCACCTATACAGAGAAGGTCGCACACACTTATACAAAAGAGACTGCACGGAGAAGGTCGCATATAACCTGTGGAAGAGGTCGCACATAACCATCACGGAGGAGGTCGAACTTAACCCTTATGCGACCTTAGGATTTTAGACCGTACAACAGTATGATTTGCTAAAAGAATAGTAAAAAAAAAAATAGTAAAAGCTTCGAAATAGAGCTAAAGGATCATCCAAAATTTATCGAACAGGTCAAAATGGCATCGAATCGGAACTGAAAAATATCGTACGAAACGCCAGAGAGCCATCGAAATATTGTATTAACCATCGAGATTACATCGAAATATGGTAGAAATTGCATTATAAATGAAATTTGATGCATTATCTTACCTTTACCAAATTTGATGAAGTTCGAATGAGAGGCCTGAGAGGCGAGAGGGTTCAACCTTGTTGAAGAGGCGTGAGGGTTGTCTGAGAAAGATGAGAGGAGAGAGAAAGTGTCTTTAGGATTTTTTTTTTCCCGAAAGAGAATACCATGTATTTCGAAGGGGTATCTTTGTCCCAAATGCATATTTTTTAAACAATTAGATGAAGCATGTGGGTGTTATTAGAAGCATATGTAATAGAATTTCTGCAAAGTACTAGGGTTCTTTTTGCAATTTTCTAAAAGGAAGTGGGTATTTAAATTTTAAATCCGACCTTCTAAAATTACAAGAAGAACCTTGCACTTAATAATACTCCAACTCAACGACGAAACTAGTAGAAATCATTTCGATAAAGTCCTTCCCTTTAAACTTTTCTTTTCTTTTTTATTTCATTGAAATTTTTTAGAATTTTTTTTTCTTTCCGTCAGTTCAATTTTTTTTTTGTTATTTTTTAACACTTAAACATCGGAAAAAATTAGCACGAAATTTATTAAAAAAAAACTAATATTAATCAAAAAATAAAAATATTATTAGTTTGTCATAATAATAGAATAAATTTAGATATCTAAACTGACAAATATTTTAGTAACCATAATTGATGATAATATGATATAATATCCAAGTTGGTTGTTTTTGACACTTGCATCTTGAACAAAAATCAAAACTTAGTACTTGTACGTATCCATTTTAGTTAAAATAATATTCCTTCGTTTTTAGTCAGTTACTAAACTAAAGGTAGTATTGACAATTTGTGTTATCGTGTTGTATTCGGGTCGACATGATTATGACACGATACAATAATATTCTAAGCCAAACACAATATGATTAATAAATATATTAAAAATTAAAATCCGAATGCGACAAGATTAATATACATATAATAGATATGTCATGTATCATATTATAATTTGTTTAATACGATTATTTAAATTTGATATGATTACTCTAATTTAACACGATTATTAATTAATTTAATTTTACACATAAATATGTTTAGAATTAATCAAAATCACATTTAGAACATTAAATATCAATAAATATATTGTATTAGTGTCATATTGACACGATACGAAAACGGATTAGATAAGTCTTTTTCAAGTTAAGCCAGTTGACACGTAACCACCCGTTTATTATATATGCTATACGTGTCAATTCAAAATTGACACAAAAATTAAATATGTCACCTAAACTCGTTTATTTCGTATCGTTTTTGAGATATTGTTGTATCGTGTAGAAAATTTTAAATCCTAACTAAAGGTATCCAATCTAGTTTGCTTTGCTATTTGAATTATGAATATAAACTAAATTTATGTTGTTCTAAATATCTATTCTATGTACCAAGCTCTTTGTGAGTCTTGAAGTTCGGTGCAAAATTTTACAAATTTTTTTGTTAGTTATCTACGAAGTTATCGATGGTCATCTTTCGGGTTATCTATAGTATTGAAGAAATTATAAGGGAATTGATAGAAAATATATATATATATATATATATATATATATATATATATATTTATATGGTTGCCAATCCAATAAGTATTTTTTTCTTTACCTATGGGTAAGTATTTTTTTTTAGCCGTTGGATCACCATCTAATGGTAATCTAATGACTATAATGAAGTACATGAAAAGACGTGCATCATTAATACTCTTTCTCTCTCTTATTTTTTACAATAAAAAAATATACATGCTAAATTTTTATTGGCCAAATTGATACCTAAAAAAAAAAAAAACCTACTGAATTAGTGCCATATATATATATATAAATATAAAGGAAGTTACTATTTATCTTATCAAATTAGTTGTGGTACCTGAAAAAAATGATGGGAGTTAGGCATTTCCTATTACAATTTTAAAAAATAGAAAAAAAATATAAACAAAATGTTATTAGGTTATCATGGGTATTTTATCTATGATATCGAATAAATTAAAATGGATTTTTTTTTTTAAGTTAGGAAGGTAGTTGTACGTTCGTTATTATGCAAAAAAAAAAAAAACATGAAATACGGATATTCATTAACCTATTACTTAAAAAGAAAAAGGCATGTGGTATAATTTTTTCATTTGTGAAATATACTTTTAATTTTACTTTTGGTTTTTAATGTCATTAAGTTACTACTTTTCAAAATACTGTATTTTGACTATCTCATTTCAAAAATACCATTGTCGTCAGAGGATATTTACTTTAAAATGGTAAAATTTCAAAAAGGAAAAAAATCCTAGGTATATAAATATATATTTTTGAAAAAAATTCCTATTTATGATAAAAAAAATACCACTTCTAAAAAATTATTCAAAAACATACCAATTTTTATTACTTAAGGAGTGTTTAAAGTAACCAGTTATGATACTATTTCGAAATTTAAATTGTCAATAATACTTAAGGTATAGGGTACGTGAGGTAATTAATCTCGTACTTTTGAAATAAATTAGGTTTGATGAGATTTTTTAGTTTTTTGGACTTTAGACCCGTATTTCTTTAGGAATCTCTTTTTGTAAAAAGGAAGGTCCGTCTGTTGTTTATTAAGAGAAAACTTGAATTATGTGGTATTAAAAAAAAAAAAAAGAATCAAAATCCCAAATGGTCTAATTATTTTGAGAGATTATGAATTTATTTAGAAAATGTCAATTTCGAAGGTATTTTCTTATAGAGAGCTTTCGAAGGTATTCTGACTCTTCCAAACCTAATATTTTCAAGATACTCGAGATAACTATTCGGGTTTTCTGAAAAAAGAAAAGAAAAAAAAGAAAAAAAGTGATGAGTTTTCAATTTTTTGGACTTTGGGATTGTATTTTTGTAAAAACCCATTTTTCTAAAATATTTGGGTCCATTATCATATATATATATATATATATTTTTTTTTTTTTAAAGAAAAAAGTTTCCCTCGGATTTTCCTATATTTTTGTGAGCTTCTCAAGTAATTTGGGGTTAACTTTTATTTAGAAAAGTCTAACATAAGAGCCCTTACTTTCACTCATTGCATGAGTGACTAATTTTGAGCCATTTGATATGATTTTGACGATCAAGATTTCATTAGTGGGCCCAACTGTATACACTGTGTTGCCCTTTCTTAAAACAAACGAAACCATCTTTCCCCTTTTATCACCTGTACTTGTACCTCTTTCGTTATTCAAAAACCCAAATCCCCCAAGTAACCCAACAAAGACAAGCAAGGACCTCGAATTCTTGAGGTCAAGAATACGAGTTTATTCTTAATGGGTAATGCATCACACAATTTTATTCCTTTTGTTTTTCAAAGTATGAAGCTTATAAGTTGATGAGTCTATAGAGGAATCTTTTTATTTGGGTCTCTGTATAATTAGGAAATCTGAATGTCTAAATGTTGTATATATATAGACCTTTTTTTTCCCCTTTTTTTTTTTTTTTTCGGAGAATGAAAAGAAACCCAGCAAAAGTAACCCATTTCCCTCCTTTTTTTTCGTTATTCAAAATCTTACTCCTCTATTCTTTGACAAAGAGCATTGATGATGATTTTTTATTCTCCTTAATTGGAAGCTTTTTTTGATGATGGTTTTGATTTAAACTCATTTATCAATTACAACTATGTTCTTCAAATCCCCAAATTTTAAAGAAAATACAAAATAAAAAAATTTGGGTTTTTTGATTTTAGTTAGACCAAAAACTCAAACAAGTACGGATTTGACTTTTGAATATAAAGATTTAAAAACCTAAGCAGTGAAAAAGAATTCAGACCGAAGACTCAAACCCAGAAATAGCTCCGTTCTGGGTTCACGGCTGAAGACGAAGAAGAGGAGTAGTTCCATCATTTTTTTTTTTTTTCTTTTGGGGTTTAATTACAACAAAAATTGGGATAGAAGAAAAGAAAATAAATTTGAAAAGCAAAACCAAGTGATGGCAAAGGTATTGCAACCATTTTTATGTGGGGAAAGGGACAATTTTCAGCCAATAACATTGCACCATTTAGTCTCTAATGATGAGATAATTTTATGGGCTCCTTTTACACTTTTCCAATAATATTAATAATAACTCGGTCCTTAAATCCGCCCGTTCACCAAGAATAAGAGAAGAAAGACCGAAGGCCTAAAACATTATTATGGCCTCTCCTCGCACTTACTTGTTTTTGTCTCTTTCTACTTGCCATGCCATGATCTATAAACTGGCCTCACGTCACGTGCCAGCCTCCAAAACACAAAATTCAAACCGAGTCTTCATTCTACGGCAGACCCCTTTTTTGTTTCCTGGTAAACAGAAAAATTTTTGGAAGTGTCAGATTTCTCAAAGAAGAATTTTCTTCACGCTGTTCATTTATAAACGGGATGTTTCCGCAACAGAGACCTTCAGCCGGTTTCGTCTAAATTTAGATTTTAAACAGCTGCAACACTTCAAACAAAGGTTAATTAGCCGTCGACTTGGACCAAGATTTTGTTTAATTTCAAACCCTCATACACACACACACACACACACACACACACACACAGACTAACTCTTATTATAGTAATAACTAAAATATCTATTGCACGTTTTATAAAGTAAAAAAAGAAAAAAATTATACACGTACTAATTCAAGCGAGGGAAAAAAAAAAAAACAAACATCGGATATAAAGGCACCACATGTTATGAGTAAGTGTAACTACAGTGTTAGTTGCTAAAACTATCCAAATCCGAGAAATCCCAACTTACATGTTCTGTATCAAAAGATACAAAAAGTGCCGTTTAGCTTTGATTACCTCGTCCTCGTATTGATCCAAAACGCAAAAATCCACACTTTTTTCACGACATTTCCTTCTATTTCTGACATGGTCCTCTCGTTTACCACCAATACCATGGTCGAACGACATCTTCTTCTTCTTCTTTTTCTTCAACGACAGAAACGAATACTAATACGACAACTAATGCAACTAACCGAGTAAATTCCCCTTCGTTGAGTTTACAATCGTCTACTCCTCGTCCTCGTCCACTTCCCCTGCCTTTGCCTCTGCCTCCTTCGCCAGCGCCATTACCACGTCCAACTATTGTCTTCGCTGTGAACTCGGCTCGACCCATGACGAGTCATGCCAACCTGCGTAATGGGTTGGCCCCGTTTCCCCCTCTGATGCCACGGCCGCAGCCGCTGCCGCTGCCTCCTTATGTGAGTGCCAAGAGGGTCGAGACCACTGTCAATGTGCACAAGAACACCATCAAGCTTAATGAGGACGCAAATGACTCGAACTCTTTGTTGGTCTCTTTCACTTTTGATGCTCTAGTTGATGGGAGGTAAAAACGATGTGTTTCTAATGTATATTGCCTTTTGAGTTATACCACCTTTAATTTTTTTGCTAGAAGTATGGTAAATATGTGGAGTTTGGTTTCACTATTGGGTCAAAAGTTCATATCTTTTGCCTTTTGTTGATTGAATTATCTTGTTGAATTTGTATTTTCACGAGTCTTTTTTTTCGAATCTTTTTGATACTTTCTCCTCTATACCCTACAATCTTTAGGAGATAGAAAAATCTAGTATATTGCCACGTAGGTCCTCCGTAAGTCCTCACGAGGAAATCAAACCAAAGGAGCCATCCGTAAACTTGACTACTCGACCTAGCTCTCATATATTGGTAACTAAATATTTTCAACTTGTAGTTTGCATAGGGTTTGATAGAATAGTAAAGCTTCGCCATGGAGGAGCAATTATGTTATGCACCAAAGTTCGCAACTTTTTAATTGTTGTTCCAAATTAAAGGCTGTCTTTGAGGCGTGAAATTTAAGTTTGATTTTATATGCCATTTGAGTCAGTGTCGGTGGGATCGGTGGGATGTAATCATGTATATTGTAGCTCATGGTTAATTGCTAAATTTTCATTTTAATTAGTTTGATCGAGGCACGCTAATTAAATTTTAGAAGGGCTATAAGTTGGTTTTTAAATGGCAAAAAAAATTGCTGAATCTGATAAAACTAGTGTATTCCTTATCTAATAACTTGCAATTAAGGCTACAATATAGATTATTGGAAGAGTAGATTGGCTGATAAGGACTCCTTGATGGTGGAGGGCCAAAAAAATATGTCCAGGAATAAAGAAAGCATTTAAAGATTGGAAATGTGAAGTCAATTTTTCGCATAAGGAATTTATTTTAATTTTGTTATGTGGCAGACACTAGGATTGAAGATCGTGTATTACATTGTTTGTAATTGTAGTGTGTTCTTTACTATAACTGTTTGCTTGTGGTGTTGTCAGTTGTTTGATGAATAAGACTATCTTTGAGTGCATTGGTAGAAAATGTAATGCTGTCAAGTGGGAATTAAGCAAAACTACTTGATCAACTAATTGAACTGATATTTATCACCTTACTCATCGTGTGGGAGCTACTGAATTCTTGAACTACGCACTTGCCCTTCTGCTTTTATTACCATCTTGATGCTAGTTCTAGAATGGAGCTAAAGGCAGATATAAAAACTTGAGCTGCAATAAATATCTACTTGTTTTTCTTTTTATTGTTCTTTTATTGTGATCTATTTCTCTTCCGTTTTCATTGAGAACAGTATCACCATATTTTACTATGCCAAGGAAGGGAGGGATTGCAAATTTAGTCCATTATACCGGATTATTACATGCCGAAGAGAATCCGCTTTCAGAAAGGTTTAGGTCAGAAATTTTTGCAGCCTTCTGAACTGGCATTGACAAAGGTGTCATTGGACTATTTTTGTGTGGAATAGGTGAGTTAGCAAGTTCCTCTTCGGCGGAAGGCGTATTCCCGCTTGTTATCTCTGTGGAGACATGCTTGCCACATATTTTGACAATGACAAACTTAGAGATTCAGCCTTTTCCAATTACATCTCCCAATTCTTGGGATTACTGAAGCTGTACTTGAGAAGACTAAAGAGGGCCAGTTTCAAGTGAGAGTAATTAAGCAAATCCTGTGGATTGATGGGAGTTAAAAGAACTTTATGGAACTGGAAGTTCAGACGAATCAGGCTTCAATAAGGATGAGCCAGGGAATGAATGTATCTTATGCCTGACTAAACCAAAGGATATAGTTGTATTGCCATGTCGGCATATGGTAAGAGACTTAATCTTTACTCCTCAATGTTAATACATTGGATAAGGAGAAGAATAATCTAAGGTTGGTAAAGCAATATATTATAAGCTGGACTGGTAACAAATGAAGCTATTGAACCACCATTTTTGACTTGTTTCAGCTGCTGTTTATGCTATGTACATATGCTATTGTTTGTGAAAGTGTTTTGGATAAGCCTCTTTACTTTTAAAGGTGGGAGTGCTACTTTTACTGTGAGTTGAGTGAATTTTAGGTCCTAATTGTGGAGTGTTAGTGAAACAACCTACTCAAGGAATTGATGCCACTAGTTTTGGATATTGATCCTTTTGAGTAACTTGTTGAACAGAATAACTAAATCATTGATTTCCTTTGATTAAGCTCTAGCTGTATAGATCAGTGTTTAGCAGCTACTAGCCTTTTAGCCTTCTAATTGTGCTGCTTTTAGCTATTGTAACTCAATACCTTGCTTGTGGTCTCAAACTAACATAATAACTGGAATGAACACCATTGTAGCTTGGTGCTCTAGGTACAGCGGCAACATATAATATGTAAACGCAGTGTGTTTGATCCATTCTGTTAGGCAATGTCACCCTGATTTGATGATATGTATTTGAGGAACTGATTTACACTGGTTAATATAGTAGTGATATAATGACATATCTTTGAAACTGTAACGTCTTCAACTTAATTTTGGACCCACCTTATGCATGGTTCTAACCGATGATTGTGCATCACGTTGTCACAGGACTAAATATGTTTGTGTTTTCAACCAAGCCTTTGGTGAAAACTACCGCTTGTCAGAAACTGCTTCATATACAATAAATGGAAAATGCATAACGTTAGCGCTATTATAGTTCAAACTGCTCTTAATTGCAACACAAAATCAATTTTTACAGTTATAAAATCAACCAGAAACTCTCATTTTTCTACACTCACTGCAGTTTACATCATGAATGTGGTGTTATGACTTTTCTTTTAGTGTGCTATACCTATGTGTCCAACATGAATTTTCCAAAGCTGTTGGCTAAATGACAATTTTTCATTTTCTTGTTCCCTTCGAACTCGACTCTTTCTATTCGGCACACTCTCACTGACTCTCTTGATCACCAATTCTGCATTTTCAGTGCATGTGCAGCAATTGTGCAACAGCGTTGAGGGCCCAATCAAACAAGTGTCCTATATGCGGTCAGCTCATTGAAGAACTTATACGGATCAATGTTGATTAAGGTAAGGACTAAGAGTAGTTCATTTTCTTACTGATTTTTTAAGTTTCCCTTTTGATGAATCATAGTGGAATATTTGAATTACTTGCCTTGCTTTTGCTTTTCACCTCCTAAGTAGTCTTATCAATTTCACTAATCAACTCTTTTTTTCTTTTTTTTTTTTTTGGTTGCCTGCCTTGATGAGTTGAAATTTTTCTACCTTAAACAATTTAAATTAATTTTTCCAGCATGATCATCTGGGCAGGGTGTTTTCCCAGGTTTCCTCAATGTGCAAAGGTTCATGCATTATTCACACAACTTTTAAAGCCGTCTTGCAAGTTTGAAGCATCATAGCCTAAAGTTACTTCTGAGACAGTTTATTAGCAGTTAGAGATTCAATTATATACAACAAAAGAAATTGTACATTTAGGAATGGAGAAATTTTTTTTTTTTTTTTTTTTTGAATCTGTCATGCAAGTTTTGAAATACCATAGCCTTTAAGTTACTTTTGAGACATTTTATCAGCACTTAGAGATTCAATTATATACAACAAAAGAAATTGTACATATAGGAATAGAGAAATCTTTTTTTTTTTTAAAATCCTAAAGTCAAGAATGATTGATATTATAATAATGAGATGTTGGATTGTTTGAGAAGACATTTTGATACTTTTTTCCCCCTTCTTTTGAGCCTTTGAAAATTTGAGATGGTTAAGAACAGTTGATGTCGTTTTCTCTCTTCTTAAAAAAAAAAAAAAAAAAAAAACAATAGGCATGCTTAAGGAGTGGGTATATGTGTAGTTAAAAAGGGGGGTTGGGGTGGGGAATATTTGTTACGCAAGTTAGCAAAAGAGGATAAGGTGGCTTACGTTGTCTTATGATTTGTGGGATTTGAAGGACGTAAAAGAGGCGGACAAAAGTGACTTCTCCAGTGTTGATTGGTTTCTGAAAGTGAAAAAGTAATCAATCAGTATACTTATTGTTGGGGATTTGAATCTTTGTTGGGTTTATTCTTTACAAAATACCGAAAAAATAAACATAAGTAATGGTCTCTGTATTATTTTCCATATGCTATTTGCTTTTTCCAGTTTGGAGTTATCAAACTCTTGTCTTTTTTACTCTCTTTAGTGAATATGAAGCTTGTTCACATCACTATTTGCTATTGTAATCTCACTTAATGCATCGGGTCTCTACAAATTCTAACATCTCAGTCTGACTCCACTGAGTTTGACCCTTTTCTCCCTCTGGACTTGGACTTTGACTAATGGCTTGAATACTTGAGGGCTTTAATTCATCACTAATGTTACATTAGTGATGAGTGTCACTTCTAGCAAGAAAATCACTAATGTTTATCAAACTAAGGCCAAATAATAGTTACATGGAGTTCAAGTATTCATGTAATACGGCATACTTATTAGTTATTTGTAGTAGTACATTCTAGGAATTATATGAATCAAAGAGTATGCAAACCGAGCAACGATGGACTTCCTATACCAGTAGACCAGTATTTAATATTTGTGTAGGCCTTAAATACACCTACAATACACTTAGACTGTGAGTGTCGTCAGCCCCTATTGTATTATTATTACAACATAATGGAGCCTGTGCCTTGAGGCTGATTGTCCAACAACTACTATGTACGTTTCCTTTATATTGGGGTCCAACTACCAACTGAGCTTCGTCGAGTCAATAAAGAGGCCCTGGTCCCTCTGCCTGAGTGTCCCTTAATAAGGGTACCCCTCCATCCTTTTCTCTGGGGACCCCAAATAGCTTAGTAGTCCCAGCTTGTCAAAGCTCAGACAAGAAAACCAGCTGTGGACACAACAAGTCACTCTCTCTTTTACTCACCTCATACATAATCCTCCCTGATTCTCCTACTCTTCAATTCAATGTTTTATCTGCTTGTATAAAACGTATACTTCCAAAGTATATTTAAAGGATCAAACATATATGCCACTTAGAAAAAGTTAAAAGAACATGAATATAAACACACCTAATGTGTATATCACTTTATTGTACTTATTTTTTCTTGCTTTGAAATTTGATTTCACATAAAAAGACAGAGATTTAACAAAGTTTTGGAGTGAAATCGGGGTGCATGCATGCGTGCATATTATTAAAAAATTTTCTTTCTGGCTAAGAACATCATCTCAGCTGCACAAGGCTGATTGGTCGGTCGGTAAGGAATCCCCATGAAAATTTTTTTTTCTGGCCTAGATTTTCTTTTCTTTGGAGAACTAAAAAGAAAAGTCAGTAGGGAATATAGCGTGTAGAATCTATAATACGAGAGTCTGCTCTGTTCATTACTTACTTAATATTCTATTTCACTGCACCACTATTAACTCAGAACTTGAACATGTACAATAGACAAAGAACAATGCTCAAGAAAAAACAGAGAAAAGAAGCCAATGTTGAATAATACCTGGCACAGCTCATCTTCCTGCCATACATTTCTTTTTTACTCTGCTCAATAGACAGTAATCAATAGTCAGTACAATTCTTGTATAGTAAAAAAATTTCCTGTTATAATTTATTATTGTCTCCTGCCTTTTGGATTCACCAAAAGAAATATTACATATTGTGGATGACTAGAGGTTAAAGCAGCACTAATTCAGGATTTTTCAGGGGTCTATAACTAAAATTTGTGATGAAAGAATCCTTTTGTCTTTGAAATCCTGATTTGGGCCTGAGTTAAAAAAGAGCAATGGTAGAGAATCTTCAGTCGAATACCAAATTTTAGCATTTGAGTGAAAAATAACTCTTTACTGGTGTGTTGTATTTGGCCTAGTTTTTAGCATGTTCTTTTTGTTGTGTATTTATTTATTTTATTAAATTTAATTTTCAAGTTTATCTTTACTAAATTACAATTAATTATAATTAATAAGAGAATTTTTTTTATTTATAATTTTTTTGTATCAACTAATTTGTTCATTTATATAGAATAGAAGTACTTCTAATTAAGTAGATAAAATTAATTTTTATGATTAATAATTAAATGATAAAATAATAATAGTATATAGTAAGTGAAATATATGCTATACATAAGGTTAATATTTAAAATATAAAATAATATTTTTTAGTATATATGTATTGAAATAAAATTCAAAAAATACGTACTAAATTTAACATTAACACACCATTTTTTAACATAATGCATTGAAAATGGTCTCAGAGGCTTGCGCGGTACCTGTGCTACCAAAGCATACTAATACAGGTGTGATTAATCATAAATTTTTTATTTGGACATGATTAGAAAAAGTCGTTCTTATAGATTGAGTGGTTTTGGTATGAAATTTTTTGTACGTGGAGAAGCTAAAGGTTCATTTGGGCTAGATTATGTTTTAAAATGAAACTGTTCCATATCCAAAAAGTTCATATTTCCCAAAGCCTTTCTCTAATGGACGATCTCATAGCAAATCTCCCTCTTATTTCTTTAATGGATTCCCTCTTATTTCTTTAATGGATTCGAACGTTCTGCTAGAATTTAATATTGTTTGCCAAATAGTATTTGGTTTGCAGCCTATAAGATTTTGAACCAAGGAGGAAAAAGTAAAAGAACATGTAAAGTATGATTGATCACATTGTCACACATATGAAACAGTTTTCTAAATATCATTTCAACGAGTTAAAGAAGTTTGATCAGTCAAAATTTGGGGATTCGAAAGTCATTTTGTGAGCTACACCATGCCCCATAAAGCATTTTAATAAGGTTAGATTTTTTTTTCCTCTGGTCTCTGCCTTGTAGTGGCCAGTGGGGTTCCTTTTTGTCATCATTCAAACATCTTTTGCAGAGAGAGGATTTAATTACCGATTTTTTTTTTCTCCTAAGATAAAAAAATAAAGAAGAAATAAGGACAGACATTTCATAATGGGTTACGCTTTTAAGGAAGATAGAACAATAATTTGGTTTTAGAAAAAGAGTTCAAACTTAGAGTAAATCAGTGTTGAAACTTACTTTAAATTCTGATATTTTTGGCTTTCCTGCGTGGCTATGGATAAAGACATACTAGTACCACAACATTAAAACGACAATTTTCATTTATGGAGTCCTATGACCAAAGATAGATATTCTCCTACTTCCAAATCACTCCATATTTAGAAATATAAATCTTCTGTCTACAACATACGCATAGATATTCATTTCAGCATATGCGTCTCTCCATAGTGCAAAGCAGCAAATGGCTTTTTTTTTTAAGGGGAAAAAAAATTAATCAATGGCACGTGTGACACAGGCTAGTAAAAATGACCTTCACATTTGCATAGTAATGTTAACCGGACCTGTGGTGCTTCAGATTATAAATAATGTATTGGGATGCATATGGAACTCTGAATGTTAAAACTTACCTATATTAGTGTATAGTATTAAATAACATATACTTTAGTGTATGATACTAAGCATCATACGTGTCTTTTAGTATTTCTAAATTAAGCAATACTTACATACACCTTTAAAAGATGTTAGTTACACATGTGGTGTTTAGCACACATATGTCTTTAGTTAGTGGTACTAAATAGTGCCCTTAACACTGTTCTTTGAAAAAAAAAAAACAAAAACAAAAGAAGTTTTATTAGATTTTAGTAAGGCGATGTTGATAATCCCCAAACTTCTAAATGGATTTCTTCATGCAAAGTTTTATTTGTACGGTTATCTTATCATCTCCCCCATGATATTCACATGATCCAATAAAACCCCACTTCATGAGGAGCTAGCAAGTAGCAACCTTCCAATTTCCCATTAAATAAAAATCTTCACAAGGAAAAAGAGGACATTAACTTGGCTTATGTAACATGTCCTGATCTCATTTATATCTAGGCTCTCTCAAAAGTTAAACCTCTGCCTTTTGGCTGGAATGGCCTTGCTCTAATCATTAAAGAAAGATGTACAGACTACAGTCCCAAAGAGTAAAAAGAAAAGAGCAAGAGGAAATGATGCTTGGTTTTAAATCAAGCATATTCACACCCTATGCAAGTTGGGCATTGTGTTTTATATTGTGATAATTTAACTGAGCAAATAAAAGCCTCACATGGCACTGTGGCAGAGTTGGTCAAACCAAGGCCAGTTTAAGAGAGCCAGGAAATGGGTCAGCTGATCAGCCCATTCCAGCCCATAATTCCCTGGATTTAGGGCCCACCCATAGGTAGTGATCATATACCTAATATGATAATTACCACTATCATTATTGATAGATTTGAGATATTATTATACTAATCACTGTTGCACTAAAAATGATAAAAGCCTTGTCCTTTAAAGGATACACCATATAAAGCCTTGTCCACCCCAGAGCATATACTCCCAGCTGTCCTTGCATCTAGAGTAACCGCCTCTTCTCTCTCTTTAAAATAATATTTATAAAGATTTAAACTCAAATCCTGAAACGCAGAGGGAGAAAAGAAAATAAAAATCTTAAAAGATTTAAAGTGTTTAATGCTCACCAACCGCCTTTGAAGCACTACTACTCACTTAAACCTCTCTCTACTCTTTTATTCCTTGCTCACTGGTTCAGACACATCTCTCTCTCTCTCTCTCTCTCTCTCTCTCTCTCTCTCACACACACACACACACACACGCACACAAAAAGATGAGTAAACAAGAGTTCATGAAGGTTCAGGTAAACCCTTCTAACTATTTTCATTTACAACGTTATAAAAATAGTTATTAGTACACTTTTCATTTCGTCCTATATCTCTTCAAATTATTATTCTTTTCCTGTCTATGTAATTATATACTAACTTAGACTTGGTCTTTGTTTTTCTTGGTTGGTTTTCCTTGTAGACTTGTGTTCTTAGAGTGAACATAGACTGTGATGGTTGTAAGCAAAAAGTAAAGAAACTGTTGCAGAAAATTGATGGTAAGTACTAAGTTCCCTATTTTCCAACCATGTAATTTTGTACCAAGTTACTTTTTTTATTATTTTTTTTTACACTATACTTAGGAATCATACGTTAAAACTTTCAAACATGAAAATTTTGTTAGACTTTGACTAATAGTAAGTTTGAATTTATTTTGGCTAGGTGTGTATAGTGTCTCCATAGATGCAGAACAGGGGAAAGTGATCGTTTCAGGCTCAGCTGACCCGGCCAGACTCATCAAAAAGCTTGAGAAGTCTGGAAAACATGCCGAGCTGTGGGGGTTTCAAAAGGGTTCCAACCAAAACCAAATCCATTTCAATAACCAGTTCAAGAACATGCAGATTGACAGTGGCAAAATGGGAAAATTGGAAAAGAGCAAGTCTGAGAAAGGTGGTGGTGGTGGTGGTGGTTGGGGGAAAGACCAGCTTAAGTTCGGTGGTCAACACGCGCCGCCGCAGCACCACCAGATGGCTAAAGGGTCCAAGGACATGAAGCTCCTGGGCAAGGACCAGAAGTCCGTCAAGTTCAATCGTGAGGAGTTCGATATGAGTGACCATGACTTTGATGAGTTTGATGAAGATTTTGATGAGTTTGATGATGATGATGAGTTTGATGACGATGAAGACTTTGATGATGAGGAGGAGGAGTTTGGCCATGGTCATGGGGCTCATGGTCATCACTTGCCGACCAGGAGCATGTCCATGCCTCACAAGATGACGCCAGGGAATGGTAATGGGCCTCAAGGGCCTTATGGAAAGATGCCAATGCCAATGATGACTAATATGATGGGTAATATGAATGGGCTATATGGGCCCAAAGGGGTGATTGATATGCATGCCATGAACGACAAAAAAGGCGGAGGAGGAGGTGGTGCTGCAAAGAAAGGTGGGGTTGTTGATTTCCCAATTGAGGTGAAGGGAAAAGGGAATGGAAATAATGAAGGGAAGAATGGAAATGGGGGTAAAAAAAGTGGTGGGGGAGAAGGAAAAGGTGGGGGTGGAAATAACAAAAGAGGAGGGGGGAAATTACCAAAACAGGGTGGCGGGGACAAACAGTCACATGGTGGGAAAAAGAAGAAAGGTGGGTTGCGTGGCCTATTTGGTTTCGGCAAGAAAAGTAGTAGTAGTAGCAGCAGTAGCAAAGGAGGAAGTGTTTCTAAGAAGGCAAGCAATAATAATGGCGCCTTGAGTGGTTTTGATGATAAAAAAGGCAATGATGGCAAAAGTGGAGGGAAGAAGCAAGAGGGTAAGAAAACGAAGAATGATTTTGATGATTTTGATATTGACTTCACTACTACTGCTACTGGTCACGGCAAAGGCGGCAAAGGTGGCGGTGGCGGTGGTGGGAAAGTGGGACAGATGGTGGAAATGGGCCGGGCGGGCGGCGGCGGTGGTGGGAATGGTGGTCGAATGGGCCCGATGGGTCCAATGGGTCATGGTGGTAGTGGTGGTGGGGGTGGAGGCCAGATGGGTATGGGCCCAATGGGTGGTGGTGGCTATCCAATGGGTCCTATGGGTGGCATGCCTGCGGTACAGGGTCTACCCGCGCAAGCAATGATGAGCGGTGGTTATTATCCAGGGATGGGCCCTGGATATGGGCCTGGAGCTGGAAACCCGTATAATCAACAACAACAACAACAACAACAACAACAACACTACATGGCTATGATGATGAACCAGCAGAGGGGCTATGGCAGCGGGAATGACATGTTCCAACAAATGATGTACGCGCGGCCGCACCCGGCGGTGAATTACGCGCCACCCCACCCTGTCAACGATAACTATAGTCACTTTTTCAGCGATGAGAATACTGAAAGTTGCAATATCATGTAAATTGCTAGGATTATGTGACTAGTAAAGTCATGTTTTTTGTTTGTTATGTTTGCATTCTTGCTCTTTTTGGTTACTCTATAGTCTGTATAAGTGCAAGATTGGAAGTCAAGTAACATTGCTTATGTTAGTTTAGTTCCTAGTCTATAGGTTTTGTTTTAACTTTTCTTTTTTAGAAGGATTCTCTTTGCGTGTATAGGGGAGTAACTTCAACCCCAAAGAGGATATATGAATTAATGAACAAGTATTATTATTTATCAGTGTAATAAATGTGTAAGATCCTATAATATTGATTTCTGAGCACAACTACTATAAGATATTATTAAAAATTTCATGTCATATTTTATGTGTGCCGACTTTTTTCCATTGGAGTTCGCACTCAGCAACTTCCAAGACTGGGTTTTAGGTTCAAGTGAGATGGTGGAGTGATGGTGGAATCAGCTCCACTCAATTCAAACTTGACATGTCCATTATTGCGATTATCTTAGTTCTCTATTTCTCTTTCTTTTTTCTTTTTTTTTTAAAAAAAAATAAATAAAGTGAAGAAAACTATGTGAGGATGGTGTGGTTGTCACTATCAAGTACTATTGTTAAGGAGGCCTGGCAAGAAGTCATGCTGAGTCCGTGTATAATAAATTTACAATGAATGTACTAAAAAGTGCAATGAGTTCTCACACGTTTTATGAATATACAACACGTATCAATGACGAGAAAACGACGCTAGTTACCGTTTCTTGTCTTAATAATAACATGAAACAATAACATTTTCTTGTGATGTTGGATTGTTGGTATCTGGCCAGGGCCTAGGTGTACGGATCGATTAGAAATCAAATGCACAAACTAGTAGTTGAGTAAGCCTCGTCTTTCTGTAAATTAGATATATCTCAGCTAAGCCTGATTGAATTATCGAAGATTAAACAACTAATTCATACGTACACTTCAGAGCCAGAGCCATATTAATATTATTGTTACCTTGAACCAAAAGTAAACCGAGCGTCAGCTTCACAAGTACATATGTAGACAATCATAACTAAAAAGATTGAAACTGACTAGTTCTTTCGGTCATGATTGTAACTGAAGTTGATACGCAAGCGACAATGTTCTCTTCAATCTCAAGCATTATTAATCTGCTAACGCTTTTAACAGCTCTATCTTCTGATTGGTATTAACTATGTGTAACTCTCTAGTCTCTTGTAACTGATTGTGACTCCTAATACTGAGTCTCTCAGTATAGTACTTGGACTGGGCTAGCCTTTTGGACTTATTTTGTTCAGGTACAGTTTCTTAAGGTCATCCAAAAGTTGGTCTAATTAATCCAAGCCCATTAAGCCAGATAGGATAATGCCAATCCTCTATTGGCTTAGAACAAAATAAGTGCAAAACTCTTCTGCATGGCTTACTAGCTCTTAAAGGCTCTTCTTCATTGCCAAGTGCCCGTAGAACTCAATGAAAGAATGGTTTTTTTCTCTGATTTTCTTTTTTTTTTTTTATTCTGAAAAAGATACAATTTATAGGACTAAAAATATATTTTCTAATTAATTACAAATATACAATTGTGATATTTTATAATTAATTCTAATGGATACAAAATAATTCAACACTCCCCATCAAGTTGGTGCGTAGATATCTATCATGCCTAACTTGTCCACAAATTTTGAAAGTGTGCAATTTGAGATTGTTTTGGTAAGAATATCTGCCAATTGTTCTTCTGATCGAATTTCCTATAATTCTAGATTTCTTTTTTCTAATTTCTCTTTTATAAAAATCGATCAATCTCAACATGCTTTGTTCAATCATAATGAACTGGATTATGGACCATATCACGAGCACACTTGTTATCACAGTATAACTGGATTAGTTTATTTGATAAATAACTCAAATCCTGATGGATGAGATTTAGTCACAATCTTTCACAAACTCTAAGAGCCATTCCCCTAAGTTCTGCTTCACTACTTGAGCGAGCAATAGTACTTTGTTTCTTGCTTCTCCAAGTAACAAGATCACCACTTACACAGGTAAAATTTCTTGAGGTAGATCGTATGTTAGTTTTATCTCCAGCCCAGTCTGCATCAGTGTATACCTCGATAGTTTATTCTTTTATTTTCCTAGAGAAAATAATTCATTTTCCTGGAACTAATTTCAACTATCTCAAAATTTGTGTGACTGCATTCATATGCTGCTCATCTAGATTATGCATAAATTGGCTGACAACACTCAAAGCATATGCAAGATCTGGTCTTGTGTGTGCTAAGTACATCAATCTGCCAACAAATCTTTAGTATCTTCCTTTGTCAGCTGGAATTTGATCAATTTCAACACGTAATTTTAATCCTTCCTCAATTAGTCTATTTACTAGTTGACATGCTGACATTCCAGTTTCTTTCAAAAGGTCCAAAGTATACTTCCTATGAGACAAGAAAATACCTTTCTGAGATTGAGATACTTCAATTCCCAGAAAGTACTTTAAGGAGCCTAGATTTTTCATTTCAAATTCTTTGGACAAATATTCTTGAAGGGCTTGTCTTTCAACTGGATCATTTCCTGTTATCACCCTATCATCAACTTAAATAATAAGTGCGGTAATATTACCATTTTTTTTTTTCAAGAATAACGTGTGATCTGAATTGCTCTGATGATAACCAAATGCTACCATAGATTTTGTGAATCTTCCAAACCAGGCCTAGGAGATTACTTTAGACCATACAATGATTTCTTCAATTTGCACACCTTTTGCTTTTGTTTTCCTGTCACCATACACCCTAGAGGAAAATCCATGTAGACTTCTTCAGATAGTTCCCTATGTAAAAAGACATTCTTCACATCAAACTGCTGTAGTGGCCATTCAAAATTTACAGCTAAGGATAATAAGACTCGAACCGTATTGATTTTTGCTATAGGTGCAAAAGTTTCCATGTAGTCGATTTCATGAGTCTGGGTATATCCCTTTGCCACCAATCTTACTTTGAAGTATTCAATTGTACTATCACTTTGCACTTTACAGAAAAAATCCATCGACACTCAACTGATTTATTTTCTGTGGGAAGATCTACAAGCTCCCATGTCTTATTCTTTTGTAAGGAGGCCATCTCTTCATTAATTGTAGCTTTCCACCTTAGATCATTTAAAACTTCCTGTGTATACTGTTAGGAATAGATATTGTAGATAATTAACTTACAAATGGCTGATTTATTTTTGACAATTGATGTGTTGACACATAATGGCTCATGGAATATCTTACTTTACTAGACAACTCAGGTTCATAAGTTGGTTTTGAAATACCTCTTGTGTGACGTTATGATAACTGTCTCCTAGATGACTCAGTTATGGTATAAGGAGTATCCTCTGCTAATGAATAGTTTGGTATATTACTCGGGAGAGATTGAATCTCGACTTCTGATGTTTCTTGACTTTCTGGATTACCACTTATATCCAAGTTTTGACCACTCGTATCCAAGTCACCTGTATATTCATCAGATATTTCTGCTACATCAACTTTTATGTCCTCCGTATCTGTCATAAGATTGTATTCAAAAGTTTGAATTTCATCAAGATACTCTTCCTGAAATTCAGGCGTAGAGTAATACGTCGTATCTTCATGGAAGATAACATCTATAGTAATGAACATGCATCGAGTAGGAGGGCCCTTTTTGATATAGAGCATATCCAACAAAAACACATTTCAAGGCTCGAGACATTAACTTACTCCGTTGATCTTTGGGTAGATGAACGTAGGCAATACAACCAAAGACATGAGGAGTTAGATTAGGGACTGTGGGTGCTACAACAACATCTGTAAGTGTTTGAAATGGTATTTGAAAGTTGAGTGTCCTCGACGGAACCTGATTTATGAGATAGGCAGTAGAGAGAAGAGCTTCGCCCCAGTAGTAGAGGGGCATGTGTGTTTCAATAACCTCAAATAAGTGTCTGTTTTTACGTTCAGCAACACCATTCTATTGTGATGTATCTGGACAACTAGTTTGATGAATAGAGTTATTAGAGTCCAAAAAATATTGGAGTTCAGTACTACGATATTCTCCCCCGTTATCACTTCAAAGTACTTAAATCTTAGCATTGTATTATGTACGTACAGTATTATAAAACTTCTGAAATAATACTGTAACTTATGATTTGGATTTCATCAAACATAATCAAGTCATCTGAGTACAATCATCGATAAAGGTAATAAACCAATGAGCACTTCCCAATGTAGAAACTTTAGAAAGACCCTAAACATCAGAGTGAACAACCATAAATAGAGTTGGACTTGTATTTAAACTTAAAAGAAATAAAGCACGATGGCTTTTTGTAAGTGTACAAACATCACATTTAAAACTAGACATAACCAAATCAGTAAACAAAGTAGGAAACAACCATTTTAAGTAACCAAAAGAGGCATAGCCTAAACATCGATGCCAAAAATCTCAGTCATTTTCATGGAGGTAGTGGTACTATTCACGACGAGAACTTATTGAAGTTTGTTAGACTTTGTTGACTCCAGATCCAAGTAGTACAACATCTATTTCTTAATACCATAACTAATCGTTTGTTGAGTTTGAACATCCTTAAATACACAAGAATTAGGACAAAAATAACTATACAGGACAAGGTATTAGTGATTTGAGAAACTGAAAGAAGATTATAGTTTAAGAAAGGTACCACTAATACAAAATCAAGGTATAAAATTTTAGTAAGATTGGAGGACCCTTCACCAAGAACTATATTAGTATTGCCATTAGCAGTAGAAACACAGTTCCTAGATGAAGGTTTCAGGGTAGAAATATGTCACACATCAAATGTCATATGATCAATGGCACCAGAATCAACTATTCATGCATTATTCAAAACAGGTGCAGAAATATTCAAAACCTTACCTTTTCTAGTGATGGTTACCAGTGTTGATGAAGTAGATGGAACATCAGCTGCTTTTGTTTGAGTGAAAGCTGTCAAAGATGGTGTCTTAGCATTCTGATGTCGTGCTTGGTCCTACCAGTCTGGATATCCAATCAATTCAAAGCATCGATTTTTGGTATGACCATTTTGATTGTAGTGAGTGCATTTCAAGGAGCCTTTTTCGAATGTGGAATTCTTTGGGTTGGTGGGCTTGGGGTGATCTTGCGATGTTTGATTGGGTTGTTGTCGAGAGAGTGTTGTGGAGGCTTTAGGTTTGGTAGTTTCTTCATGGAAAGTAGTTGATCGTAAGTTCTTACGACAGACTAAGGAATAACATTCTTTTAGACTTAGGAGCAGCTTGCGAAGTAAAATTTCTCACCGAAGTTGATCAAAACTTGTATCCAACCCAGCAAGAAAGATGTGGACTCGAGTGCGTTCAATAAACTGTCAGTATGCTACCACATCTTCAGGATCCTTCATGACCACTCTATCACAATGTTCGAGTTATTGAAATATTTCGATTAACTCTCCATAATAGACAGAAAGTGATTTAGTACCTTGTTTGGTTGAGAAGGTTTTCTGATGTAAGGAGTAGACTTGTATCTCATCAGTTCCATCATAAAAGACTTTGGATAAAGCATTCCATATTTCACGGGTAGTGGGAATACGGAGGTAGTACTTTATAACGTCAGGAGTCATGGACATTAGAAGTCAACGTTTAACTTTTTGATTTTCAGTATACCATTTCTCATATCCTTTATCCAACATAAAAAGTAGAGTTGTTTTGCTTATGATGTAGGAGAGTTTTTCCCGTTCAGCAATATGCCTCTCCATCAATTGGGACCACACATTATAGTTTGTTTCAGTGAGTTGAATGTTTGCATTAAAGATACCTTCAGACTGAACTAGAATAGGAACAGATTTGGTACCAGTTGATTCACTTTGTTCACTCATTTTTTATTTTATTTTATTTATTTTTATTTTTTTGTTTTGTTTTTTTTGTTTTCTTTTTTTTTTTTTTAAATAAAAAATAAAATAAAAGAGAGACCCAATAATATTTTGAATTTGCCCACCCCAAGAGAAACTCAGATCAGATAATTAGTCCAACCCAAACACTGAATATAACATTTTGATGTTAGGTTTTGTCAAAAATAAATAAATAAATAAATAAATAGGATTATATCCTCACAGGAGTAGCGACTGGTCTTGGCATGCAGCTGCGTGAGGTCGTCTGGCGGCGTCAAGTTTGGACGTCTGGTGGTGCGGCATGGTGAGGTACAGTGCGGGACTCAGCGAGGCACGAGGGTGCGGTGGCATCAAGTTTGGACGTCTGGTGGTGCGGCATGGTGAGGTACAGTGCGGGACTTAGCGAGGCACGAGGGTGCGGTGAGTCAGCATGGTGCGGCACAGGACTCGGTGAGGTGGACTGAGATGTGGGCTGGGTTTGAGACGTGGTGGCTGAGGCAATGCATTGGTGAAAGAGGTTTGTTGAAAGGTTCTCTTCTCCTCTTTTTTTTTTTTTAAAAAAAATTATTTTTGATTATTTTTCTGATATTTGGTCTGAGTATTTAGAATTTAGAATCGTATCCTATTCTGATACCATAAAAAAATAGATTTTTATTTCTTTTTTTTTTTATTATGAAAAAGATACGATTTATAAGACTAAAAAAATTAACTCCTATTTAATTACAAATATCTCTTAATTAATTACAAATATACAATTATAATATTTTGTAATTAACTCTAAATGATACAAAATAATTCAACACTCAACGACTCTTTGTTCTCTAGCCAAGATTTATGCTTATGCAGCTATCTTTATTTCTACTTTTGAGAAACTTTATACATTTCATGCCAACCTCCAAATATTATAACATCACAAAAAGCTCCCCCACAGGCCAAAACCCTTCAAAATATAACTCAATATGTCCCTATTTATACCCTAAAAAAACGCAATTACTGCTATATTTTACTCTTATCAAGTTCTCCACTATGACTACTTTATCTCTTCCCTCTCTTTTCTTCTTCTTACTCTGTGTTGATGGAGGTTTTATCAACAATAAATTTAGAAAAAATTAAGAGATGTAGCTTGTGCGAATTGAGTTAATAATCAAAGCAAATAAAGAGAGAGGATTTTATAGTGGTTCAGCCCCGAAAAAGATGAGCTTACGTCCACTGTTTTTCACTATTTTATGGAGAATTACAAGCACTCAAAGTTACAATGTCTCTTCTGGAAATTCCTCTCAAATCGGGAGTCGGAATTCTGAAGTCTGGAAATTGGAAAACTGAAAAGCAATTGGAATACTCAAAAATTGCTCTCCCCCCTTTGGAACATTAAGTCCCCTTTATATAGGTAAAGGTAACCCAATGTTCCTAATTGTGAAAACGGGTGACTATACAATCGGGTAATACAATTCAAGTAACAACATAATTGGATAACCACTCAAAATGGGTAACTGGTTGATCATAAATAAGAGACTTCTATTTCCTTTTTCTTGCAGGTTTCCTGTTTGACAAAAGCATATACTTGTTTCCCTTTTCTTGCGGAAGAGGTCGCCCACATCCTATATAGAGAAGGACGCACATACTTATGTAAAAAAGATCACATGACTACACGGAAAAGGTCGTATATAACCTGTGGAAGAGGTCGCACATATCCAATACGGAGGAGGTCGAACTTAACCCTTATGCGACCTTAGGATTTTAGACCGCACAACAATTGGCCCCCAGCTCCATTAGTTCTTTAGGACAAAATGGAGCTTCCAATTACCGTGTGACCTTAAAAATGCGATGTCATGACCTAAACCTGAGGTCTCTGAGAGTCGAAGAGTCGCCAGATTTCAAATCCCATCTCTCAAGATCACGCGCATCTTTTTTAGACGGAAGGGAACACGTGTAGCCTTTTCTGAGAAAGAGCGGAATTCGAGGAAGTCTAATAATTTCAACCGTCTTTCTTTTAAAACCAAATCTTTTCAAATTTTAAACAATTCTGATTTTTCTGAAAGAATCAAATCCCGCGCAAACTTCGGCCTTCAGATTTAAAAATCAAATTCCCTGATCTACGGCTGTGATTTAACGGTGCTTGGAATATAAATATCAGAAACCAGTCTATTCCTGTTTTATTTCACTGTTTCCATCTCAGAAAATATCAAACTTCAGAGAACCCTAGAGCGCCGTTTCATCCTTCAGCTAGCACAATCAGAGTTTCTTCTCCGACGAAGTTCAAACCATCTCAAATCCTCCGCTTCTGAAGAAAGGTCAGTTTATTTCTTCTCTTATTTCTTCTGTTCTTGAAAAAGTGATTTCAATCTTTAGGAATAAAAACTCATCCCACACTGAAGTGAAATGAGAATTTTTTTTTTTTAATATTCCCCCTTTTTCAGTCCGTAGGGTAGAATTACTAGATAATAACCAGAAACGAACCTGTGAAAAGAATTTCTAGGGGCTGATACCCTATTTTATTTCCCAACAAACTGCTCGAATATTTATTTTCTGATGAACTGCTTGAACAAATTTTACGAATCCATAGACCTCTTAGGAATAAGCTTGCTTGTTAGTACAATCCTATGATGAATACCCAAAGTGCTGGCATAGTGAGAATCCTCGATGCCTGAATCCCTGCGTATTTCTTTTCAGATGTCTAGTAGTGAGGAATTTAGGAAAGGGAATGCGTTTTCTGGAGAATCTAACTCGAGTGTTAGCTCCATTAACCTCGAAGACTATCTTGAGCCAGAACCCGAGATAGAAATAACAGAGGCCAAACAGAGTAGTCCTCGAATAGGCGGTCTCACCCAGGATCAATGGCCCAGACATATCAGGGATGCCCCTGCATTTTCATCTGGCTACCAATACGTAGAAGGGAATTGGTCATGTACCAATGTAAGGACGAGCTGCACATTGAATAAACTCAGCAAAATTGTGAGCAGCTACAAGATCGCCATACCCTTTCGTCTACCAATGGAATTTAACCGACCACATACTCCTCCACATGGAATCGCTTCTTTTTCTGAGGCAGTCCTTAAGTGTGGCGTGTATCTCCCACTCCATCCGAATATAAAATCAATTATTGATTACTATGAGGTCGTCCCTTTTCAATTGACCCCTAATACCTATAGATTTATGGTAGGTTTGTATATACTGTACCATAGACTAGGTTTAGAAACCCCTTCACCAGAAGAATTTGCTTGGTTCTACCAAGTAAAATCAAATCCGTCAGATCTCGGCTTCTTCTATGCGAGCAAATGGTCGAACCAGGCAATAAAAACGATCTATAGGGTTCGTAACAATATGGAAAAATGGAAAAATCCATTTTTCCATTTTGACTATGCAGCTAACGGCTTCTTTCAGAATCCCGGTAGGTAGTCTTCCAGTTTATTGCCTTGTTTCTATGTTTATTCTTATACTGATCGCATTCGAATGTCATCGCAGATAACAGGGATCGACCCGGACTCTCCAGGGATCAGCTCGCAAGGGTATATAAAATCAATGACCTTCCAATTGAGGAATTAAATTAGAAGGTACTAGGTACTTCGAATAACCTGGTCACTTGCGGTCTGCTTCTGAAGGGTGCCGCATTCCCAGACGCCCCGGTTCTCTCGTCTAGGCCATTGAGCTTGAAGATGAAGCCAAGGAAATTGACGGATTTAGGTGCCTCGTCTTCAAGGATTAGAAAATGAAAAGCACCAGCCACACCTCCACACTCAGAACCTTTATCTCCAGAGACTATGTCACCACCAGCTCTTCAACCAGTTCCATAAGAAGAAGGTAATTACACGCTCATTCTAATTACCTTTATACTATATTTCCTCGCTCACTTACATATCTGTACAGAGATGGTCATTGGTAGCAGCTTGTGAGCACCACCTTCAACTCTCGGGTCTATGGCAAAATCCAAGACACCCGAGAGTACCCCACCATCAAAAGGGAAGGAGAAGGTCGATAGCTCGAAGAAGAGAAAAGTTGCCTTTGAGGACTTCCCAGCAAGCTCGCCTTCACCACAACCATCTCAGCCAGCGAGTCATCTTGAACCCCCCACCGAGGCTGCCACTTCTTCGGAACCGACCTTGGCAGATAAGGGTGATGAACTCTTCGCATTCCTCAACCAATTACCAGAGAAGGCTGGTATGAGTGCAGCCTTTATTGATCGCTTCACATCTGAGGAAGGTTAGGAGCGGATGAAGTGACGTTCTGCCAAGGACGCTTTCGGATCTGCGATGAGGATGCTGGCCAATGTAAGCTTTTCTATCTTCTCTTCGTGTTCTTTTGGTGTTAACAGTTAGAGATTTATATATATATATATATATATATATTTTTTAGACTACGGCTACTGCTATCCTGATGCACGACCCAGTTCTTGAATGCTTGGAGAAGGCTGAGAAAGTTAAAGAGATAACACAAGCGTTCGAGAACTCGGAAAAGGCTCGGGAGGAGGAGAGAACGGCCTTCAACTTGGAAAAGCAGCAGATGCTTGAGGACCTGGCCAAGGAGAGACTCACTAAGGAGAATCTCGAGGAGAAAGTCAAAGAGCTCGAGAAGGTCATTTCTGAGCATCTGGATCATATGAGGGAAGCGACCACCGAGGCGGTTCACAAAGCTATCGAGGAGTTCAAGGCGACCGAGGTCAAAGAACTCGAAGATAAAGCTAGTGATATCGNTTAGAAACCCCTTCACCAGAAGAATTTGCTTGGTTCTACCAAGTAAAATCAAATCCGTCAGATCTCGGCTTCTTCTATGCGAGCAAATGGTCGAACCAGGCAATAAAAACGATCTATAGGGTTCGTAACAATATGGAAAAATGGAAAAATCCATTTTTCCATTTTGACTATGCAGCTAACGGCTTCTTTCAGAATCCCGGTAGGTAGTCTTCCAGTTTATTGCCTTGTTTCTATGTTTATTCTTATACTGATCGCATTCGAATGTCATCGCAGATAACAGGGATCGACCCGGACTCTCCAGGGATCAGCTCGCAAGGGTATATAAAATCAATGACCTTCCAATTGAGGAATTAAATTAGAAGGTACTAGGTACTTCGAATAACCTGGTCACTTGCGGTCTGCTTCTGAAGGGTGCCGCATTCCCAGACGCCCCGGTTCTCTCGTCTAGGCCATTGAGCTTGAAGATGAAGCCAAGGAAATTGACGGATTTAGGTGCCTCGTCTTCAAGGATTAGAAAATGAAAAGCACCAGCCACACCTCCACACTCAGAACCTTTATCTCCAGAGACTATGTCACCACCAGCTCTTCAACCAGTTCCATAAGAAGAAGGTAATTACACGCTCATTCTAATTACCTTTATACTATATTTCCTCGCTCACTTACATATCTGTACAGAGATGGTCATTGGTAGCAGCTTGTGAGCACCACCTTCAACTCTCGGGTCTATGGCAAAATCCAAGACACCCGAGAGTACCCCACCATCAAAAGGGAAGGAGAAGGTCGATAGCTCGAAGAAGAGAAAAGTTGCCTTTGAGGACTTCCCAGCAAGCTCGCCTTCACCACAACCATCTCAGCCAGCGAGTCATCTTGAACCCCCCACCGAGGCTGCCACTTCTTCGGAACCGACCTTGGCAGATAAGGGTGATGAACTCTTCGCATTCCTCAACCAATTACCAGAGAAGGCTGGTATGAGTGCAGCCTTTATTGATCGCTTCACATCTGAGGAAGGTTAGGAGCGGATGAAGTGACGTTCTGCCAAGGACGCTTTCGGATCTGCGATGAGGATGCTGGCCAATGTAAGCTTTTCTATCTTCTCTTCGTGTTCTTTTGGTGTTAACAGTTAGAGATTTATATATATATATATATATATATATTTTTTAGACTACGGCTACTGCTATCCTGATGCACGACCCAGTTCTTGAATGCTTGGAGAAGGCTGAGAAAGTTAAAGAGATAACACAAGCGTTCGAGAACTCGGAAAAGGCTCGGGAGGAGGAGAGAACGGCCTTCAACTTGGAAAAGCAGCAGATGCTTGAGGACCTGGCCAAGGAGAGACTCACTAAGGAGAATCTCGAGGAGAAAGTCAAAGAGCTCGAGAAGGTCATTTCTGAGCATCTGGATCATATGAGGGAAGCGACCACCGAGGCGGTTCACAAAGCTATCGAGGAGTTCAAGGCGACCGAGGTCAAAGAACTCGAAGATAAAGCTAGTGATATCGCCTCGTCGACTATCATCTTCAATATTTTCTGCAAGTATTCGGATTTTGACTTCTCCATCCTTGGCGAGGATGTGGTCGAACTCGTGCAGAGCTGGAGAGAGGATACCACCAAGGCTGGTGATGGCGGTGCGAGCCCTTCTACATGAACTTTTTTTTTTTGGTTAGAATAATGCGGGCTTTGTCCCCCCTCTTTTCTATGCATGTACGGATGACTCTTTTAATAAATATTATTTTTCCTTATATGCTCCTGCAAAATAATAAAAAAACAACAGTAATTTTAACTAAGTAGCCAATCACAGGTGATTGATCAGTACGCTTTTAGCGATTTGAATCCGACTAACTTAAAACGAGTTTTAAGCGTTAGGATAGGTTAGGTCACTTAAGAAAACAGTCAATACGAGTGATGCAAACTTAATTGTGTTTCAAAAGTTCCATGTCAAAATAGGATATAGCAATATATCACTTCGAACAATGAATGTTTTGCTTAGTTACTTTTCTGTTCGAGGAGGAAAATTGCGTAATACGACATGCTGAGGCATGAAGCGAGGAGAAAATCCTAGGATTTTAAGGAGATTCAGATACTTCGACGATCTAAAACTCCTATCTCCTCTAACTGGATGTTTGCATAGTCCCTTAAGAAACAAGTAGGAGATACCATTCTGATCCCACTGCTCCCCGAGTTTTATGGTGTCCGAAAACTGCCATAAAACTATAAAAGACGATCGGAAATGAGTTGAAGTAATAGCCGAAGAAGTATTATTGAATATTAATGAAGAAGATACAATAGGCTGTTGAAGATAACACGAAGATTTATTGATAATAACGACGAAGTTGCTCTACATTCCAGGCATGCTCGACCTTTTGTCCACCGATGCGAGCTAGGTTATATGTCTCAGGTCGAATGATGTTACCAATAACATAAGGTCCTTCCCAAGAAGGCCCAAATACACTAGCACCATGTTCTCTATTATTAGGTAGAACTCGTCGAAGGACAAGATCTCCAACTTCGAAATGTCTACCTTTGACTTTGGAATTATAATATCGAGCAGTGTGTCGTTGGTATGATGCAATTCGGAGCTGAGATTGTTCACACCGCTCTTCTAAAAGATCGAGTTCAACTCTCAGCAATACATCATTCTGTTTTTGTTCATAAATAGATCGCTGCAGGGAGCCCGCATCAATTTCAACAGGGATCATCGCTTCATATCCATAAGCCAAGGAGAATGGACTCTCTTCTGTAGTGGTTCGTTGTGTGGTGCGATAAGCCCATAAAACTTCTGGAAGTACTTCTGGCCAAGCTCCTTTATGCTCCTCTAGCTTTGTCTTTATACTCTGCTTGAGTATTTTGTTTATCGCTTCGACCTGCCCATTGGCCTGTGGATGAACAACAGCGGAGAAGCTCTTTTTGATGCCCAAGTTTTTGCAGAAGTCACGGAACTCGTCATTGTCGAATTGCTTTCCATTATCAGAAATTATGATATGTGGTATACCATATCGACAGATTATAGATTTGTAAACGAAATCTATCATTTTTTTCGTTGAGATGGTGCTCAAGGCCTCGACTTCTATCCATTTTGTAAAGTAATCGACTGCGACCATCGCATACTTCAAACCACCTCGCGCTAATGGAAGCATCTCGATAATATCAATTCCCCACACAGCAAATGGCCATGGACTAGTCATTGAAGTTAAAG
>JXTB01000096.1:997329-1020551 GCA_002914805.1 Parasponia andersonii
CGCATATAACCTGTGGAAGAGGTCGCACATATCCAATACGGAGGAGGTCGAACTTAACCCTTATGCGACCTTAGGATTTTAGACCGCACAACACTCTGTTTCCTCGTTTTGGTCACGAAATCAGAACCCAGTCCAGTCAAGCCAACCCGGTTCATTCTCCCGGTTCTCAAAGATGGAGTCACGAGTGTCCACGTGGCGAACATTCAGAAGCGAACACCTCCAGTACAAGTCCCCGCAGTGGTCGATCTTAACAGTCGATTCTTATGGGTTAACAACGAGAGCCAGTACCTCTCATCAATGTACAGAGCCCCACTTGCCACTCGACCCAGTGCGCCCGAGCCAACGCCCACTATTACCACACGTGTTCGGCCCAGCAGGCCCGGCCTGGTTGCCACAACAACACATGCGACGTCATGGCCACGAACCCAGTCACCCGCCAGGCCGTCTTCGGGGAGCTAGCCCAAGACGCGATCTGGGTCCACTCAACGGCCCAAGGTGGGTCGGGCCTAGGCCCAATAACGAGAGTCCCCGAGTTCCTCTTCGGTTGCGCCCCCATTCGTACTGCTGAACAGAGGCTTCCTGCGAATCGCCCAAGGTGTCGCCGGACTCGGCCACTCCTCGGTGGCTCGACCGAGTCAACTCGCTTCCTACTTTGGTTCCATCCCAGGTTCGCCACGTGCACGTGGCGGTGCCGGCAAAGGAGGCGTCGTCTTCTTCGGCGGAGGTCCCTACATCCTCCTCCCTGGCATCGACGTGTCTCGTCAGTTGACTTACACACCGTTGACCGTCACCCCCGGCGGAGGAGAGTACCTCATCAACCTGAAAGGAGTCATAGTCAACAACAAGCTCATCCCATTGAACACAACCCTCTTCTCACTGTCCAAACGCGGCCTCATCGGAGCCGTGATCAGCACCACGAGTCCGTACACCGCGCTGGAGCACTCCATATATTCTGTTTTCGCCAACTTTTTCGCTAAAGAGCTTTCTGGGGTGCCCCAAGTAAAAGCGATGGCACCCTTTGGGACTTGTTTCGACTCGAAGAGAATCACCAACACCAGAGTTGGACCGGCGGTGCCTCTCGTTGACCTGGTTCCGGTCAACAAGAGTGCTAAGTGGAGGATCTTTGGGGCCAATTCGATGGTCGAGGCTCGGCCGGGAGTGACATGTTTGGCTTTCGTGGATGGTGGGGTTTGGGCCAGGGCTCAGGTGGTTATAGGGTCGCACCAGTTGGAGGAGAACTTCGTGCAGTTCGATCTGGCCGAGTCGAGGTTGGGTTTTAGCTCTTCGCTGCTGTTTAAAAGGACTAGTTGTGCCAACTTCAACTTCGGTTCTAGCTCATAAGTGAAGAAAGTGTCTAAAAGTTAAGGCCTTTTTCTGCTTTGAGGGGACTAGAAGTGTTGAATATGGTGTGAATATCAAATAAAAAAGAAAAAAAAAAAGCCGTTTTCGTTTTTGATACAGAGAAGGGTTTGTTTTGGTTTGGTTTCTCTTATCTGTCTAGTAACTCAAATTCGGTTCCAAGAGATGGACAGAGTGGCTATTTATTGAGTTTTGTTGACGTTTCAATGGTGTAATATGTTAGTTTATATAATGGCACATAAATGGATCATGATGGCAAGTTCATGGATTGGAAATATATTGTTCTTTTTTGGGGTCACCCTTTTTTTGGTCGAGTTAGTAGGTTTCTAACTAGGAATGCAGCTTTCCAAAGTACAAAGAGCTGAAAGAAAAAAAGAAATATATATATATATATATATTCATAGCCATTAAGTATTTTTTTCTATAAGTATTAATTTGGTTAATAAAAATTTAATACGCACATTTTTTTATGATAAAAAATTAAAAAAAAAAATATTAATAATATGCGTCTTTTTGTGTATTTCGTTATAATCATTGATCACTGTTAAATAACCGTTAGATAGTGATATGACGGTTAAAAGAAAAATCTATCCGTACATAAAAAAAACTTATTAAATTAGTAATCTCTATATATATATAAATAAATAAATATATATATATATATATGAGAAACAACTTCTAGAATTTAACTAATTAGATAATACTAAAGATGACGGTTTAGAATATCAGAAAGATAATCCCTCAAAAAAGCAAAGCAAAAGAATATGAGAAAGATAAAACCTATAAAGATGGTTCAGGAAATGTACGTTTAATTTACACTAATAAAATGGAAATAACCATAGTTGTATTAGTTAAGGTCGAATGAAAAGAATTTCCTAAAAGATTTAATATATTGTAAAGGGATTTTTTATGAAAAAAATAAAGTTGGTTTTTTCTTTTACGTGAATGTAAACACCATTTATTCCAGGCAAAGGGCAAAAAAAAAAAAAAAAAACTAAAATAGCATACGTTTTATTTTTTTTTAATTACAGTTTCCGCCCCAAATTACGTCACTTTCTATAATTTTCTTTAAATTTCCTTTTTAAAAAACTAAAATGGCTCCTTTTAATCGGAGAGTCACGCAGCCACCCTAGAATGAAAATGGAAATGGTAGGTCCCACTCACGTGTTCTGGCCAATGAGTAGACAGTATAGAGCCGAAGTGTAACATGTTGCAATGCATTAATTAAAAAAAAAAAGAAAATATATAAACAAAGAAAAACCGAAAATAGAAAAAAGGAAAAAACAGTCTCACCTCTCTCGGAAGTCAAGAGCGAACCAACCCAGAGGAGCAGCAAAGCAAAGGGGAAGAAAATCAAAGGAGAGAAACCCCCAAAAACCCAGACGAGAAAACCAAAAGATGCATTCGTTTGGGTATAGAGCCAATGCGTTACTAACTTTCGCTCTCACCATTCTGGCGCTAATGTGCGCCATGGCTTCCTTCTCTGACAATCTCAATCACCCTACCCCCACTGCCCAAGTCCAGGTTCCTCGTTCTTCTCTTCTTTTTTTGCAACAATAGATCTTGGTCTCAGAATCTTTGAATGTTGTTTCAGTTTCGAATACCCATTTGGATTTGAGATTTGAATTTATGGATTTTGGGTTTTGTTTCAGGTGTTGAACATTAATTGGTTTCAGAAGCAACCCAATGGGAACGACGAGGTAAATTTCGTGTCTTTTCCTTTGTTTCTTGAAAATTGAAACTAGGTTTGGGTTTATGTCTGATTTTCGGTGTTAATTAATGGGTTTTTTTCGATTTGTAATCGCGCGAGTTTGACGAGAACTTTGTTTCATTGGATTGAGGTCTTATGATGTAGTTGCTAATTTTTCTTTTTCGAAATTACGATAAAGATTGTATCTTTGGTTTTGTCCTTGGCTAGTTGTATCTGGGCATATGCCAATTTCTATGTATGATGGTGTATATATATAATGTGGTTTGGTTCTTAAATTAGGGTTTGGTGGTTTAGGTTTTTTGTTATTTAATTGTTGGATTTTATTTATATAATTGAATTTGAAATACTTGTATTGAAATATGTTTTCTGATCAAGAGGAGTGTAATCCAATTGACCATGTATGTATAAACACTTGCCTTTTGGGGGTAAAAAATCGGTTGTATGAGAAGATATGAAAGAACTGAAGCTATCACGGATAATGTAGTATTGACTTTTGTAGACGTATTTTCTTTGTGCCTGTCGCAATTGAATCTTTATTTTGCGTGAATTTGTAATGAAAATCTTAGAATTATTGGTGTGATTTTACCTATTTAACTAATTTTTTAAATAGCATAAAAGGGAAAAGTAGAAAATTGGCAGAACAGGAGATAAAGTTTGCAATAGTTTTGAAAACTTGTGGATACAGCATCGAGTTACTGGCGGTGATTAATTTGCTGTAATGGCTCCCTCCTGAACTGTAGTTCTGTTTCGTGTTTAAGTATTAAAAGCATAGTAGATTGGGAGTTGCTTTTCCAACCTATTGAGGGATTGATAGATGAAAAAGGATCAGTTGCAACTCAAGATTGTTTGTGCAGATCAATCCACAGTTGAAATTATTACTAATGATAACTTTTAGAGAAAGATATCTCCTGTCATCTCTTCTTTGTCCCTTTTTTTTTCTTTCTCCCTAAAAGCAAGCTTGGTGATTAGCATTTGTGATTCATTTTCCGTCTTGTAAGCTTTGATTCTCATTGCTTATTAATATTTACTTTGTTAGTCACCTGTTTTGATTCATAAGCTTGTTTTGTTAATAAGTCATCCTACATGTTCATCTACCATGAATTAATATGCCTACATCTTATGCAGGTTAGCATGACTTTGAATATATCAGCGGACTTGCAGTCATTGTTTACATGGAACACAAAGCAGGTTTATTGATATAAGAATTCTTAATTTCTTACTATTGTTTTAGATGGGATCTATTGTTTTAAGTCTTCTTGATTCAAGCCTATTTTCTGTGTGAACTTTAAAGTTGCCTTTTAGGTAGATTAGGGGGTTGAGAATATATGAGAGAAAGTCTATGATTATCCTTGTCTTTAGTGTAATTCGTTACTGATATGATCCATCAAATTTTGTTCGAAATATTGAATTAACTTCTTGTTTAAATGACAGGTTTTTGTTTTCTTGGCTGCGGAGTATGAAACCCCAAAGAACTCCTTGAATCAGGTAAGCTTCTAGGCTTCTGGCTGCGTAGTTATTTTCCTTTGAATTATCTGTGAGTATGTATGTTTTGACTTTTGAGGAAGTATGGGTTCTGGAAATTGTTTGTTTTATGCTCTGCTTCTTCTGGCGCTTGTGAGTTGCATTTGAAGTCTAGTACTTGGTACTCCTTAGTAACGAAGTCCATTGCTTGAAGTGTTTCATAAATGTACTTTCACAGATCTCCCTTTGGGATGGTATCATACCTGCCAAGGACAATGCAAAATTTTGGATTCACACTTCAAACAAATATCGGTTCATTGACCAGGTTTGCTTCCTTCCTAGAACTTGCCTATTTTGCTTTCCTCATGCCCTACGTTATCTAACTCAATGATTTTCCCCTTCCTTCTGTAGGGAAGTAACCTCCGAGGCAAAGAATTCAACTTGACATTGCACTGGCACGTCATGCCCAAGACCGGAAAGATGTTCGCCGACAAGATAGTTATGTCTGGATATAGCTTGCCGGAGGAATATAGATGAGGATGACTTGTGTACCAGTGTATCTTGTTCCTGTAACTTTTAAGTGTTTTTTCAGAATGCGAGGATATAGGTGATCATTTAAACTAGAGAAGAGAACTAGAAATTAAATTCATCTTTCGTAATGAAATTTAAAAAGTTGCTGGGATTTTGAATTTAAATACTTGGTTGCCAATTTATGAAGTAATGGCTACTGGGTGGTGGTTACTTTTTTGCAGTCCACGGGCATATTCCGAAATTAAAGGATGAACGGTAAAAAAAATAGTTTGAAGTTTGAGTGTTATACAATTTAAATTTCAAACTCTGTAAAATAATACTATGATACGATGAGATTAAGAATTTCTAAAAATTAATATTCTATATTGATTTTTTGACAAATTTTAGTAACGAAAAAATATAATATTTTCTATTAAAATTGAATTTATCATTATTATTTTTCTTAATTTTAAGGTTATTATTGTTTTTTATGTGTTAAAATAATTTAAAAAATTAATGCATGTTATTAATTTTTAAAAATTCTTAATTTTAGAGTTCAAAATTTTAAGATTTAAATTACAAAATATTCAACTTTCCTAGTTCATCTTTTGCACTTTACCGGTAATTTGATAAACAATAGGCTTAGTGAAATTCCAATCAATTTCAAATTTTTTTTTTTCTGAGATATAAAATGCTGTAGTGACCGGAATTTTACTCGATATTTGCTTAGATGTTTATTTTATTTTATTTATTTTGAAATTAATTAGATGTTTATTTATTTATTTATTTTTTGTTAGAATAGATGTCTATTTTTTACACTCGAAACTTATCTTTTATGCAGTGACTGATCATAAGTTGCTGTTGGAGTGTTGGGCTTAGTAAGTTAGTGGCCCATTGGTTTGTATAACTTGTTCTTTCTCTTTTCTGTTTTTTTTTTTCCTTCTTCGTTTTGGCGGAAAAAACTAATTTAATTTGCTTCACAGTTGTAGGAACTGAATTTACATAAAATACTCCTTTAGAAATAACATAGAGCAGAAAAAATAAAAAAAATAAAAGGGGCTTTTTAGCCCAAAAAAAAACAAAAATGGGGGAAAGGAAAAGAAAGAGAGGTCAGGTTAGAGACCATTTGGGCTTATAAGGCTGAAGGAAAACGGAAAAGTACATGTACCTGTTTTTACCCGTTTTCTTAAGCATATTTATATAGATACTCTTTTTTGGAAAGAAAATATAATTTTTAACAGATTCATACCCATTTTTATTCCCCTTTTTGTACTACAGGTACTTTGTACATAAAATGTATATCATAGTATACATTGCATATATAAAAAAATCGGTATACATTGTTATATATTATATCATACTTCTATTTTAAATATATACCATATATATTTTAAGAATAAAATAGATACTTAAAAGTAAAAACGGTATCAAACTATTAAATTAGAAAAGCCTTATTGGTGAAATACAAAGCAAAAAGGTAGGCATTGAGGCTGAATTTCACGCAAGAAGGTTAAGACCAATTGGGCAAAGAGTAAGTTCACGAATCAAGAAGCCTGGGCCCTGTACCGTAATAGCCCATATTGCTCTAAATCTTATTTCACATCCAGGAAAGGGGTGAAATCATTCCAAGAAAAGAGTACGTTATTCCAAACAGCCAAACGGACGGTAGGAGGCTCTGATGGTGTTGGTTTAGTTGCTCCAACTCCAAACACCCGTGAGAACTCATAAACCAGATTCGGCCTTTTTAGCTCTTTCTCTTCTCTTCGCCCAAAAACAAATTGGAGGTACCAAACTCTAATCTGTACTCTCTCTTTCTTTCTTTCGTTTTTTTTTTTTTTTTTTGAGCATTATATTTATGAATGAAATTAATTCATTTCCGTTTCGCTAAGTATATATTATTTTTGGGATTAAATATTTTGTCAACTCATAATTATTAATTAAATTATTGAGCTGAAGAGTAGTAGAATATGGTCTCAAATGAGATTCACGTAACTCGCTTAGCTTATACAATGACCATAGTGTTAACTATTAATCGAACATGGAGCTTAAAGCTGCAAATGTCATTTTTCTTTTTTTCTTTAATTTCATGTGTTGACTTTCAGCTTGCTTTATTTTCATAGATAGTTTGATTCAAATGTGTCATATTGGATAAACAAATGAAAAACAGTGCGTATATTGTTAAAGTATTCGGGCCTCTGGATATTTTCCTTTCTTGAAAAACTTATTAAGTACAATTCTGACGCTTTTTTTTTTTTTTTTTTTTTTTTTTTTTTTTTAAAAAAAACCTGGAGATGTTTTTACAACCATATTGAGGGTGGTAAACAAAATTATGAGATTTTTTATTTTATTTTTAGGGCTTTGGATAAATAAATGATGGTGATAGAGTATAATACTGTTGTTGCCCCATTTCTTAACAGTTGCTTTTGGGGCGGATTAGTAATCTAACATAGTATCAAATCAGATGGTCAGATTAGTAATCTAACGGAAGGTATACTCCATTTCTCAGGTTTCCATTTTTGGGAGTTTATTTGGGACTAACTGAAACTTCTTATACATATATAGTATATATGCTTTTTTTTTTTTTAATTATGTGACTGTTTTGACCAATGATCAATGTCACCACTCTGGCTATACAATCTGATACCATACTTAGCCTGTGATCCACACCTGCATGCTACTAAGAATTACTACTTTACTAGTATTAGTTTCTCTGATCCTTAGTGCTGTTTTTTTTTTCTTTTCAATAAAGAAAGAGACCAATTCGATATTCGAAATTGCAGGGGGAAGATGGACTGCCAAACCCAGTTAAGTTTTGATCGCTCAAGGACACACTGGACGCCAGCAATGGAAAACTACTTTATTGACTTGATGTTGGATCAGGTGCATAGGGGAAATAGGATGGGCCATACTTTCAATAAACAATCTTGGAATGACATGGTGATGATGTTCAATGCCAATTTTGGATCTCCTTATGATGTAAATGTGTTGAAAAGTCGTTACACGAATTTGTGGAAGCAGTTCAACGATATAAAGAATCTCCTTGATCAAAATGGATTTTATTGGGACAGTAGGGGGCAAATGGTGGTTGCTGAGAAATATGTCTGGGAAGCCTACATAAAGGTGCTGTGATTGTTTATTTAATTAAACATGTGTCACCATTCTAAAAGTAAATTGATGTGGCATGCATGCAGGCTCACCCAGATGCACAATTCTACAGGAACAGAACTTTGGTAAACTTCAATGATTTGTGCTTAATATACGCACACACAACAGCAGATGGGAGATACTGCCTTTCGAGTCATGATATAGATTTTGATGATGACATCCAACCATTGAATGTGGGCATGTCTCAACATCCTTTTATTAACCTACATGAAGGTTACACATCCCATTGGCAATGAGATATCTGTTCTTGGTTTGCAATTTATTATTTATGATCCCTGCTCAATAGCTCTCTTATTGGATGATTATAGAAAGCCCTGTCTCTCTGTGTAGTCAACTTGAGCTGATTTCACCTTTCCTTTAATGTTTAGGTGGTTGTAGTTTTGCATGGTTGGAGTTTTTAATTTACTAAACTCTATTATAGCCTGACAAATTTATATGCCATGAGCCATGTTTCTCTTCTGAAGGTGTGTTTTCTTGCCATTGGTGTTTTTGGTGGCACATATTACATAAAACGACCGTAACTAATTTTGACTAGTTTGCAGTAAGGATAGGTTTGACTGTTTTTCATTAGATTGCTGATGATATTGTGAGCATTATACTTTTTTAACGACCGAACATCAACTCGTATTCATTTTTCCTCTTTCTGTAGCTATTGGAGTTAGTAACCTTGGAACTACAACTAAAGAACAACCAAAAACAAATTGGTCACCAGCCATGGACCATTATTTTGTGAAACTTATGCTGGATCAAGTGAAAAAAGGCAACAAGATCAATAATATCTTTAGGAGACAAGCTTGGACAGATATGCTGACTTTATTCAACATGAAATTCAGCTCTCAATATGGCCAAAAAGTTTTAAAACATCGTTATAAGAAATTGTTCAAGTATTATACTAATCTAAGTAGTATACTTGAGGTACAAGGATTCTTTTGGGATGAAAAACAACAAACGATTGTAGCCGATGCTGTTGTTTGGGATAATTACATTAAGGTATATTCATGTTTTCCCTTTTTTATGACAATTAATTTTCATTGTGTCTTGAGTCTTGACACTTATTGCTGTTGTAGGCACACCCAGATGCATGTTCCTATCAGAAGAAACCCTTGCTAAACTATCTAGATTTGGGCTTAATATACGGAAATGCAATGACCAATGGAGTTTCTCGTCGCTCGCAGAGAGAGAAAGCCTTTAAAGATGACATCTTCCAACTTGAGACTGGTGAGCCTAATGTTGTTACCAAGTTTCATCTTAATTTGCATGTTGTGAACATTAGCATTCTATATTAGATTATAATGTGCTACAGGTTGGATAAGTCTGTGATGCTTGTAGATATGAACTCCCATTTTACTTATTTCATAAGTAATACATGCCAACTTGTGTTTTTTGCACCTTTATGTTTCACGTGCCCTTTAGGAAATTGTATTTTAAAAGTAGACTTCTCTCTTTTACCTGGCTTTGCCCAAATTAGCATTATATATAAGTATATACTCACATTTCCCAAAAACTGGATTCCGCTCTAATATCTCTGAATAAATTAAATACATAAATTAAGATTTGGAGGCCTCTTAGTCCCCAACAAAGAAGGCAATTCTATGAGTATTCTTGTGAATTTCAAAATATAAAATTAAATCTTATGGAAATGAGGGTTACCGGATTTGAGGATCAATGGCACCAGCTATTTTAACCTTCAATTACAGTGGTCCTTTTTTTTACAGAATCTAAAATGTTGCTCTAAATGTGACAAGTATAAGATTGTGCTTCTGCCATTATGATGCTTATTAGTGGATATTAAGTGATTACTAGTATAGTTGTTTTTTATGTACATAAATTCATGATTCTGAAGCAGAAAAAGTAATTGTTGTAGGTGAAGAAGGGGAAGGGCATTTTGCAGGTGATGGTCACCTGGCTTACAGTGACGATCCTGACAATGAAGATCCAGACTTGTTGATTTGTATGTTTCTTCTTTAAGCCCTGAAGAATAAAATAAGGTTCTCGATATTCCTGGTATTATAATAAGTAGTTAAAATGAGTTGCTTCCTTATCAAGGTACCAAGCTCTCATCAGGAAGATGATAGCAATGCTCCTGTCTTTCACCAGCTAGTTTAATTTGTTTGACTGCTCTAAACTTAAATATCTTGTACCAACTTCCCATTGTTCTGCATTTTCTCTGATGTTAAAGAATCGTACTTTCAAATGACATAACTTTTCTATGAAGTTTCCTTTGGTATACACTATTTTCTAATGATTATTACCCGTTTAGAATATAACTTATTGTATTTACTCCTTTATTTTCAATGGTAGAGTCTAACAAATAATTTAGGACCAAATTGTAGAACAACTATTCTTTCTGGTTTTTCCATTGGAAGTTTATTGTGATTTGTTCTGATATTCATTTCAGGTTCCATAAGTATACATAAACCAAGCTAAGAAAGCTGATTTTTCTAGGCAGGCTATAATTACTTGCAGAATCCATGCGAAACAGAAAACATAAGTAATTAAGACTTAAGCAATAACAGTTAGTAAATAAATAAAAGTTTCAGTCTGTTGTTTTGTGGAGTTTGTTGTCCTAAGAAAATATTGTTATTGAACTTACACCATCTCTGATGACTAGATGGGGAAGAAATTCAGAGCGATCTCAATGACGATTGCTCAAGCATAGATTGGACTCCTTCAATGGACCGTTGCCTCATTGATATTATGCTGGAGCAAGTGCATAAAATAAACAAGATTGATCACTCTATTGATGACCAAGCATGGATAGATATAGTTGCATTATTCAAGGATAGATTTGGATTACAATTTCACAAAGATGTTTTGAGAAGTCGCTCTAAAAGATTGGAGAAGCAGTACTTTGATATGAAAGATCTTCTTGAACAGAGGGGTTTTTGGTGGGATGAAATGCAACAAATGATCACAGCCTGTGATGATGTTTGGGATACTTATATTGAGGTGCTTACTTCTCTATTTGATTCTTAAATGCCCGAAAATTTATGTGCTTGTGTGCTTGCGTTTGGTGACTGGTTACTAACATATGGTACTTGTAGGAATACCATGGTGCAAAATCATACAGAACTAAATCCAAGCCAAACTACAATGATATGTGCTTAATTTATGGGGATTCAACGGCTAATGGACGGTGTAACCAAGCAGGTCAGTATCTCAGCTGCAATGGTGCGGGTAAGACTTTATTTGACGAACTTGTGGGTGATTTCCATTTTGAATAATGGGATTTATTCTGCAGCCCATTAAACTCGTCAATTTGCACTTCATGCATACGTATGATGTCACATTGATCATGGGATTTTGTTGACCAAATATGTGATAGAATAGGGTAGGTATCAAACCCCAAATTCTCTTATCAAATAATGCTATTTGCTTCTTTATTTTTCATTATACTATCTTGTAATGACATGTGATAAATTAGAGAATGCCTGTTCTTATTATAAATTCTTTCTGAATTCTGAAGGAGCCAAATTAACAAATAGCTATCGTTGGAGAACTGATTGGACACCGCTGATGGACCGATATTTTATTGATTTAATGCTAGAGCAAGTTCGCAATGGAAGCATGCTTAATCATAAATTTAGTAAATTAGCTTGGACTGACATGGTTGCAAAGTTCAGTGCAGAATTTGGTTTTCAGTATGACAAAGATGTCTTAAAAAGTCGTTTTCTGAATTTGAGGAGACGATTCAATGACATGAAAAGTTTACTTGATCAGAATGGCTTTACTTGGGATGAGATGCAACAAACAATAGCTGCTGCTGCTGATCTCTGGGATGCTTATGTGAAGGTGTTCTTTTTTGGTTTTTTCAAGTTGATGTAGTATGCATATCACATATCTATAGCTGCTTACACGAAGCTTGTGCAGGAGTACCCTGATGTAAAATCATATCGCAATAGAACTCTCCCAAATATCAATGATTTATACTTGATTTTTGGAGATGCAAGCACCATAGAAAAGGATAGCTATTCGAGTTACTCAGTCGACGCTGAGGATGATGACCTAGAAGTAAATATTGGTTTGTACCTCTCTTTTCTGTGTACGTGTGTCTCTCTCAGTTAGGCGTGTCCCTATATTTCTGGAGCTCATTTGCTATATCACCCATATAGCATAGAGAAAACTGCTATTATAACATTAAAACTCATCAGCTGATGCATTGACCAAGTATGAGTCATGACTAGGGCCTTTTGAAAATTGTTTATGTAGTTGCTAGTTGTGTGTCAGTTGGAGGAATTTTTTTGATAACTGGTTAGGTTAGTTTAATGGAAATGTTATTTTGTTATATTTAATTCAGGGGTGTAAAAGATTGTTCCAACTGTCAAGTTTCATATGCGCTTATATTATTTCAACCATAATGTTTATTACTTTTAGTTCTTTATTGTACAAGCATCATATTAAGCTCATTTTTTTCCCTCCCTTCCCCATAAATTTCAGGTGAAGAAGATGTCCAGTCCCCTGCTAATATTTCTCCTCCCAGGGTAAGTGTCGAGGTAGGTGATCAACCTTTCACTGACAGCAAGTTAGAGAATAGGTATAGAGGGAAGACAAATGGGTTTTACATCACGACTCATTTAATAGAAAATATGTAAATAATTTATGGTCTGGAAGTAGTTTCTTAGCTTGAAGTTTTCACATAAGGAGATAGATCTTCCTCTATTGCAAGTTGCAACTGGTTAGTGGGAGAGACTGAGAAAGTAGCAATAGCGGAGGGTGGCGTATAAAACAGCAAAGATGAGATCAGTGTGTTAATAGCTTGTTGTCAGGCTTATCATCTTATCATTAAGAATGATCCTATACCGTTTTGTTTAAACCAAGTGTTCTCTTATTGTGTTAAGACCACCACTCAGTTTTGACTACTCTGATAACATTGAGTAGATATCATCGGAATTTCCTTTTTGGCAGGAGGATCCTGATGCAGTTTCATACAGAGATGGTATATTGGATAGCTACGACGAATTGTGTGCTGCTTTTGGTTATGAAGTCCCCAATGGAAGATCCCATGTGAGTATAAAAAGGGGAATGGAAAACAATATCCCAACAATGGGTATGGGGATGGATGATATCTTTTGTGACTTGCAATCCCCAGCAAGGGAGTTCGAAATATCTGATCAGCGAAAAAAGCGAAAGTCTCTAACTTCGTCAAAATCAGAATGTAGTAAAAAAGTACAAAGAATCATCAAGGAGGAAATGGAAGAAACATTTGATGAGAAACCGGGTTTGGAGAGGTGGTTAGTAAGTCGTGGAGAGGAGAATGACCACTGCTCAATTGAAAGGGTTGTTGCTGCACTTGAAACTGTACCAGATATGAATGGCGAGCTCTTCTTGGAAGCTTGTGAACTCTTAGAAGATGAGAGAAAGGCCAAGATGTTTGTTGCCTTGGATGTAACAGCACGAAAGAAGTGGTTGTTAAGAAAACTCCGCCGGTAGCATATATTTGCCTTGGTCACTGTAACATGTAAAATTTTGTCATATTTTCTTGAGTCTAATGTGGATGAAATTGCATATGAAATCATTGAAAGGAATATTTTTCTTCATGTACACAATTTTGGGTGTCAAATTGTCAGGTCAAAACATGCTCTCTTTCTCTCTTCTCCCCCAAACGACAGGAAACTCTGAAAACGACAATGGAAATGACAGAATCAAAGTACGACATAATCTTCACAAAATAAAACACAATCTTTAAAGATTGACAACAGATTAAGCATATTTGTAGGTGGAATCAAGATCAGGGTTCCTCAATTCCCTTAATCTACCCACTTACTTGATTCGGGGTTCCTTCCTCCACTTTATTGCACATAGTATTTGTAGAAGCATAAATATCCACCAAAAAAGAAAAAAAAAGACTTTACATGAAAGCGCGTTTAGTCGTTGTCAGAAGTTGGATCGCAAAGAAATGCATTAACTAATACAAACGACAGTTCAGAGTCAGAGAGAACCCCAAACCAAGTTCCAACAATCAGTAATAATTAACCAATAAGAGTTTTCGAGTCAAAACACACACACACACACAGTGACGCAGAAGCCAGGACGCAAAATTATAACGAGACTTCACTTTTGGGAATGGCATGGCCATCTTCTTCTCCTTCTCTTTCTCTAACGCCCTCAAAACCTCTGCTCTTTCGCTCACCCTCCTCTTTATTCTCATCTTCTTCCTCCTAACCCCGCAAGACCTTCCCTCCCCAAAATACCCTTCATCTTTTCCTGTAATTCCACATAGATCCCTTCTCAACGACACCATAGAAGAAGAAGAACCCTCTTGCTCCTCCGCCAAATCCCACCACTCCAATGGCCTCTTCAACTACATCTCTCTCCATTTCTGCCTCTTCAACAAAAACCCATTTCTTTCTATCCTTTCCCTCTCTCTCCTCCTCGTCTTCCACTTCTACATCCTCATCAAGACCGCACAAGACCACTTCTCCGTCGTCACCACCAAGCTCTCATCCCACCTCAGCTTGTCCCCGAGCATGGCCGCCGTGACCCTGTTGGCGCTCGGCAATGGCGCCCCCGACGTGTTCGCATCCGTCGCCGCGGTCCGCCGAGGCCAGTACCGAACTGGGTTCGGCGCAATACTCTCCGCCGGGACCTTCGTCTCGGCTTTGGTCGTTGGGTTTGTGGCGATTTACGCTGCACCCTTTTCGCTTAAGCCGGCCCCGTTCGTGAGGGACGTGTCGTTTTACCTGATCGCGGCGTTGTTCTTGTTCTACGTGTATCTTAGTGCAGAGATTTTTTTGTGGCAGGCAATTGGGTTCGTGTTGTTTTACCTGTTTTTTGTTGGGTTTGTGTTTTGGATGGATCTGGGAATGGGGGACGATAAGGAGAAGGGTGGAAGTGAGGTGGGTTTGATTGGAGAAGTTGAGGGAAGGAAGGATCTGACCATGCGTGATTGCGAGGTAGGAGAAGTTTTGGAGCATTCGCGGGGTGGAAAACCGAGTTTTGGATTGAAGGAAGTTCTTGGAATGGTATGTTATGTTCTTAATAAAAGCCATGTTTTGTGGTTTGCTTTAATCTGAGATATTTATTAAATTGTATATATTTGTTCATTTACTAAATGATCATCCGAAGGCAAATCTTATATTAGTATGAAAATTCCCGTAATTGTGCAAGGGTGGTGCAGATATAGATCTTCTTCTTCTTAGCAGGAAAAGGAAACTCTTACCTTGATATGAGCTTTATTTGTAGAAATATTGATGACTGTGTATAAAGGATGGCTTTTCTGTTTGCTAAGTGTAACTTCTAGAAACTAGAATCAGCCTGCTTTGTGCCAAATTTGATTAGGTTTAGCCGACTGGAGAAAATGGCTGGGACTCTGTCTCAAAGTAGAAAGATGCTACCAACACCTTTACCTGCATATGAATTTCAAGTATCTCCTGTAAAGGAGACAATAATAAGGTTCAATTGGATGCAATTTGTTGTTCGGTCTTATTCGCCATGGTGAGGTTGAGCTTTGTTGACATATGGAACACCCTGACCAAGAGACTTGAGTATCTGAATTTCTGGAAGTTTTGAGGGACATGATACAGGTGATATTGAGGATTTCAGGGGCGGTGGAAAATGTAAGAACGCCATACAATATTAGTGTAACCTATCACCACTAATAGTCCAAACAAAATGCCAGAGTGATCTAGCAGGAAAGGTGGTTTCTTTTAAAATATTTCCTTTTGGTTTTGTAGGCTATTATAACTAAGAGTGCAACTAATAGATCAATAGTCTAAGGTTCCCAGTTGGTCTTTGGCACATCACCTTCATTACATCCATCCCTTGTGCTCGTCCTTCATTGTAATACTTCTTACCCTTCATGAGATTGGGCTTGGAAAAATAATGGAATAATATCTTCTAATTTGATCAGTTTCTTCTTTATACTAATTAGTTGAAATCATTGCCTTTTCCATTTTGGATTGAACTAATTTACGCGCTTCATTGTGTGTAGATCTCAAAAGTGTGGGAGCTCCCAGTCTCTTTTCTTTTAAAGCTCACAATTCCCAGGACTGCACCTTCTGAGTGGAGCAGATTCTATTCATCAGCCAATATTGCTCTTTGTCCAGTAGCACTTCTGTATGCCAGCAACTCGTTCGTTCCATTTGATCATCCCATTCACTTCCTCCTTCCACACACGCGTTTTCCCCTTTGGCTTGTTGTACTCTTTGGAAGCTCCTCCCTTGCACTTCTTCACTTCATAACAGAGAAAGAACCACCCAAAACGGAACATTTGCCTGTAGTTATCATAGCATTTGTGATGAGTGTTTTTTGGATATCCACTGTTGCTGGAGAATTGCTTAATTGCCTGGCAACTTTAGGGTCACTTCTCAAGTTTCCCCCCTCACTTCTCGGCCTCACAGTCCTCGCTTGGGGAAATTCAGTGGGTGATCTTGTGGCTGACGTTGCTGTTGCTAAGGCAGGACACCCTGCGATGGCCATGGCCGGGTGCTTCGCTGGGCCAATGTTTAACATGCTTGTTGGCCTGGGGACAGCTTTGGTGATACAGACAACTAATCTTTACCCTGAAGCTTATGAACTTCATTTCCATGTGGGGATAGTGATTGCATTTGTATTCTTGCTTCTCAGCCTGATGGGTTCTCTGTTGGTGATTACATGGCACAGATTTCGGGTTCCCAGGTTCTGGGGATTCTGCCTCGTTGGTCTCTATGTTGTTTTCACGGCTGTTAGCTTAGTTATTGCGAAGTTCTCAGGGTGACTTTGTCCAATATTGCCCAGTTCTCGGCTTGTACATGACAAAGCATGATCAGGACCTTGCAGATGATCTTGTTTGTTGGTTACCAGAAGAAGAATGCTTGAGATATTACTTGGAAGATATGTTGGCTTATTAGTCCCTTACCAACAGTAATGGCCAAGTAGCTGATAGCCTAAATTAATTTTTTAGATGATTTTTGTTTTGTGGAAAGTCTTATTAACTAATAGTATCGTGTCCTAAATTTTGTGATTCATGCCACGAAAGTCAGTTGTAATAAAAAAATGCATTCATAGCTTTATTCTTTGCTTTATGGGATTTGGAGCATATTATCACCCATTTACTGGCGGCTATGTGCTAGAAGAACTTGTTTTAGTCACCTCTTACAGCGTTGCTCAGTGTACTTTCTTACTGGTAGCTCTACATTACCACCAGCCATGAAAGCCCACGAGGGCAGGAACATCAAATGCTATTTGTGGAAAATCTAGCATTTGTTTTCTTTCGAAATTCCAAAAGAACTCGGGGCAAAAGATATGAATGGATATAAAAATTTCGAACTCAGGGCAAATGTTATGAAAGGACATAACGAGAACGGAACATATTGAGTTGTCACCTATGTTCATAGAACAAGTTCTTAACAAGTTCTCCGTTGTTGAACTACTGCTTCGTCAAGAAATTTACCTTTGTCAGCGCAACCTGCAGCCAACAAGCACAGTTAATTGTATCTTTTGGTGTCGATAATCAATACCAGCTTCTAACTTAATAACTTTGTTCTTTAAAATTCTGATAATACTTGATGTAGAGTCTTCAATCTTATTCGATAATCTTTTGAACTAACATTTACTATTGTTTCTTTTGGTGTTTATTATCAATAATAAATCTATTAGTCATTTACGCTATGTTTGATAAGAGGGAAAGTAAGAAGGATAGAAAGACTATACAAAAGAGGGACACAAGAGTAGTAATTCTTTAAAGTTATTTAATGGAATATTTGATGGAAAATAGGAAAGTAGAAAAGATGTATACTATTTATTTATAAATTACTACATTTATCCATTTTATTATTTTTTTGGTAATTTCATTAGAGGATAAAAATGTGAATTGTCCACATTAGGTCAATTGTCCACGTTCTGTTTTTCACTCTTTCCTCCAATATATCCAAAATAGGAAGAATAAGATTTGGTGGGCCCGTAAAGGCTATCATCTTTCCACTTCTCCTCTCCCTTCCATTCTCATGCCTTCCAAACAAGGGATTCTAGTTCCTCCTCCTCTCTTCTCCCTCCCCATCACTCTGTCCTTCCCAAAATCCCATCTACCAAATATAGCATGTTACGAGTTTTTGTTGATGACCATAAGTGGAGATTTGTTAGTGTCAGTCCCACACTGAAATTAGAAAAGTACTTTCTACTCTTACTCTTATAAATAGGACATACATCCATTTTCTAAATTATCTTATTCTAATTGTATATAAAATTGCTAGTACACAAGAAAAGATACAATGCACATTATATGGATAGAAGATGTGCACATTATATGGATAATATTGTAGATTTTTTATGTTTCAACTAGAGTCATGACTCTTGAGTCTGAAACTATACTTTGAAAAAAAATACTAATATAATATATGTTATTGATGTTCTGACCAAGACTAAATGAAGTCTGATTTTATATAAATATAACTACCCTTTTAGATTATTCTGCCAAATACACAGAGTGCCTCTCTCATTCTCTCTAGGACTTTTCTAGGGTTCGTGGTGTAGAAATTCATTACCAATTCTGATTGGTTTTGGTCATTTGTTTTGTTTTTGGGGAAAGGTTTAGTCTGATTACCTATTTTGACTATATCTACCTTTCACGTATTTTGATTTGCCTGGTCTCTATTTGCCTTTGGCAATAAAATCGTCGAGTGATGTGGCAGAACAAGTTTGGCGTACGTCTCGGAAGGTTGAAGTTGAATCGATGGGGTAACCAATATGTTTAGATTGACAACGAGTAATCCCAGGGGCATGGAATTTCGGCAACCAGTTGATATCTCTTCTCAAACCAAAGGGGGTTGGTTTGGTGTCATCTATGGATTTCACAAATACTGATACTAAAGGCCAATGATGCAGGCTCGAGTGATTATTGATGTTACTAAACCACTATGGTGTGGGCTTCGAGTTTTTACTGATATGGACGTGGATGCATTCAACCTGACCTGAAGCAATGGAGGAAAGAGCATATAGAACGCAAAGGGAAAAGTCAATGGTCCAATTCTAATACTTCGTCTGGAAAATCTAGTGATAATAGTGATGATAATCGGTCCGAAGGTTTTAATACTATTGAGGCGGCTATGAACTCGGATGAAGAAGTAGGCCGTCTGGCTATTATGAAGGCCCGCAGGCGTAAGATTTTTTTTAATGATTAAGCGGTCGATGATTTTGTTAGCAGTGGTGCTATTGTAAGTGTCAGCAAATTGACTCTGTGGAAGCGATAATACATAATTAAATAATTAAAATATGAGTTAAGAAAATTTAGGTAAAATATAAAAGATAAGACACAAAAGATTTAATGTGATTCACTCAATTTAGGCTATGTCCATAAATAAGACTATAAAAAATTTCACTATGAAAATGAGATTACAACTTACTACCGTCTAAATACAAGGAAAAAACAAATGAACTTCTCCCTCTTAAAATAGGAAAAAAAACACTCTCTCTAAACAATTTAGAAGAAAACAAGTTGGACACTAAGAGGAATTCTCAGGCTTGAATTCTATCTTAGAAAGGAAGATGATTTTAGAATGAGATATAAAACAAGTGATAAAGTTTTCGATATTTACAGAACTTGAAAGATGGTGTGAATATTACATTTTACTATTGGTATTACGGTTGCTCTTTTTACTATTGTTATTGTAGTTGCCTTTTTTACTATTGCTATTGCGGCTACCCTTTTCACTGTTCTTATTGTGGCTAACCTTTTTACTATTACTATTATGGTTGGTTGATGAGATACAATTATTGATTTATTCAACATTTTCAAACTTAAAGACTTGATTTTAATCATGTCTTCACACTTGAGAAATCTCTCTTTTCTTCGCTTGTCAATTCTTTATGCTGCTTACGTATTTGTTAGGCCATATAGGGATCTACACCATTAGACCTTGTCAGTATTGATTAATTTGGTTAAAGCATCTGGTTCTCTTTGGTATGAATCTTTTTTATATCCACACTTCCATTTTCTATTACTTCTCGAACAAAGTTGTCACGACCCAATGACCAGTGGCAGAAGAGGAATTTCACAAAGATAGGAAATTCCTTGATTTCTTTGAAAAGTATCAAAAGTTATAGTTTTATAAAACGGTCCATTTAAATAAAATAATTAGAATTTCATCCCGTGAACCACTCTCATAGTTCGTATACACCATTAAACATAGATTGAATAATTATTTAAAAACGCGAAATCAAATATAAGTCCAAGCATCATCATCATCCACCCCAAAAATCAAACACTAGAATGATATACATAAGTTTACAGACAAAGATAGAAGGTAGTAATCTTGGTTCAATGCTAAACAAAACCTAAACAATCCAAACACCATGACGTCACACTCTAAGCATTACCAAGATAACGAGCTACAGTCAAGATGATCTCTTACTCCTCTTGACTACCAAGGTCACACTGGACACTACCTGAGGAAGAAGGTAGAGGGGTGAGCATAAAATACCCAGTAGGAAAAATAGTTACCTCGGTCGAAAATATTTTAGTGATGGAAAATTTCTTCACGGTTAGTTTAGTCCATATATATATATATATATATAATCCAAACTAGAAATCCACACACACACATATATATATATATATATATATATATATATAAAGCAGTGTAATCAAAACTATTCAATTCATATGCACATGACACAAATCAACCCATACCTATGAGCTCACATCCTCTCATTTTTAGAAATCCAGGATGATGGCACTAAGAATGCCTAATAACCTGCCTGACACCTAAGCCTATACCCGGAGGGGACATCCATGTATCGCTTACCAAACCTAGAGGGGCAATTGAATTGCCTACGCCTGCCAAATGGGGAAGTAATTAGAAGTAACAAAACCCCGCACGAGTTTACGGATTCTACACCGACGGTAGGGTACGCAGCGCCATACTGTAAACCTACAATACTAACACGGTGCTCATGTGTAATGCCCAAGATTCTCACATATATAATATGCTAATAATAAACATATTCATATTGTATAATAGATATATCAAGTGACTAGAATCAACTTTACAATAAATTTTTCATTCTTTATTGTTAAATGCTTTCAATATGTGTTATTGTACTAATATTTGTCGAAGTATTCCCATGCAGTGTAAGGGCTCAGTACCCTCAGAGAGAAAGAGAGCTAGGTGTGTGAGAAGAACAAAGAATATATATTCATGAATACAATACAATATGCTTATGCATTAAAATCAAGTTTGATAATAACTAGGTAAAAAAGTAGTTTTTCTGTAAAGTGCATTTTCACGCTTTTTGGAGCCAAATTCATTGTACGTTTAACACATCATAGTTTTAATTCAATGTATAGGACTCACTTATAATATTTTATTTGTTGGCCCAGGTAAGCACGAGGTGGTAGTCATTAAACTGAACTATGTTTTATTACACTAAGCTAGCTTAGGTTCGGCTTAATCACATAATGTTAATTTTGTGCGTTCTATTAATTAGGCATTGATACTATGTTTGCATTATTAATTGGAGTCAAATTGACTTATTTTTATGTTTAATGATTAGTTAGGGGCTAAGTTCCAACAGATTACAATAAGATTGGCCATATAGGATCATAAGTCAAAGTATGACTAGATTTCACTTTCTAAACTAGATTTCACCATTTTGGTCTACACTTGAGTGTATAGGATTGACCAGCAATGTGGTGAGTATGCTAAGGATGTTTTAGAACTGGACACATGGAAAGTAATGTGCAAAATACCCAAAATACCCCTTAGAATTTAAGTTATGTCATTCTTAGCCTTTAAGTATTAATTTTTGACCAAATCTGGTCATTTCTTTCCTCTTCCTTCCCAGCCATGACTTGAACTACTCTAGTCACTTTCTATACTTCTCTAAACTCCTCTTATCCATATCTAAGAGTTTTCAAGTGGTAGAACTCAATTTGGAGCTCAAGAAAACAAGATAGGTTCAAACTAATCAAGGTAATTCTACTAGTTCTTCTTCCTAGGTTTTGTGTTGTTAGTTCAATTCTCCACTTGATACTACTTAAGTAATATTTCCTCTAGGTCCTTTTGAATCCTAAGATCAATTTCAAAGCCTTAGAAATCAGTTTTGTGGAAGTAGAAGGCAAGAGTTTCAACAAAAGTTCAAACTAGTCGAGGTGAGATTTTTTTGTGGAATTTAGAATTGGTAATTTATTTCTATTGCTTTAGCTCTTTAATTAAAGCTTTTATTTGATAAATTAAGGTCTAAGAAAACCTTATATATGGCTGGAAACACAGAATTTAAGTGGAAGATTAAAGTTAGTCTTAAAGCCCCAAAGTTTGCTACTTGTGAATTCAAGTGTTTTCAAGTATTCCATTGTTAGAATAAGCTCCCCATACTTGTAATCTGATTTTATAAAATTGAAATGTATATTTTGTTGATCTCATGATATAAATATATTTGTTTCATTGCTGTTTGTGACAATAGAAAAGTGTAAAAGTGGTCTTAAACTTTGTTTAAAACGAAAGGAATTCAAGTATACCTAGGTTGCTCTAAATGATCCTCTTTGAGTTATATATGTGGGAATTGGCTTGTTGATTATTATTACAGGTCTTAAACTATGATTTTAATCATGTGGGGATGTTATAAAAATAGGGGAGGTTCTGTCCAAATATTTTTAGAATCAAATGGTACCATTTAGAAGCTAATGGACTAGTTTTTATGAAAGTAGATGACATTTTGGTTCATTTTATGATTAGGGTTCCTTCTTTTGTAAAAGCTGTGATTCGATCTTGTACTTATTTTTTTCAAACATTTTACATTGTAATAATAATGTTAGTAATAAAATTGATATCAGGTCTTCCACATACCTTGCCACAGAGGATACTGACCCTTTCTACTATCTTTTCTACCGGACATAAGGTAAGTGAAGATTTATTTTAACTGCATCACAAGAACAATAGTAGATTCAAGATGTTTTCTTACATGCTTATGTGTATTATTTTAATTATATGTTATTTATATTATTATTGTAAAGTTTACGGAAACATAAGCACGGCATGATCATTTAAGCATGATTTTCAAAGAAATGAAGTTTTCCACACATTGGATTTAAAGTAGTACCATT
>JXTB01000096.1:1056178-1068172 GCA_002914805.1 Parasponia andersonii
TCCTATTAGATTAGTTACCAAAATTTAAATTTCAAAAATTAGATAAGGTAACGAATTCAAATTTCCTAAATTATCTCTAATTCAAAATTCAAATATCGAAATTTAAAATAGGAAATTATCTAAAATAGATAATCTGACGTCAGCGGCATCGAGATGCCGATCGGAACGTCGCTGCATAGTTCTGAACAAGCTAAAGGTCCGAACGTGAAACCGTAACGAGGACGATCCTCGGGATGTCATGCGGCCACGCTCGGGACAATCCCGAGTGCCGACGGGCTCGCATAACACTACGCGGCCTCGCTCGGGACAAGTGCCAAGTGACAAGGGCTCGCGTAGATTTCGATGACAAGCATACGAGATGGCATGCATGTGGCTACGAAGGCGGGGCAAAGTGGCACGACTATGGATACGAGACATCGTTGCATGCGGACATGTAGTCATACTCACGTATAGCATAAAGAACGAGTCCTCAGGGATGTCGCGCGGTCACATACAAAACTAATTCCACACGCCAATGGGTCACACACAACATTGGCATAGGTACAGGCACGGGACGAAGCGACCACATGAGCGGGATGAAGTCCGTGTGGCCATGGGAGTGGACCGACACCCGTGCGACTAGCGCACAGGGTGCCACCCGTGCAGCCACGGGAGTGGGCCAACACCCGTGCAGCTAGTGCATGGGGTGCCACTCGCGCAGCCATGGGAGTGGGCCGACACCCGTGCGGCTAGCGCACGAGGTGCCACCCGCGCGACCAGCGTGCGGGGTTACTCCCGCGCAGCCAATGTGCGGGGTTGCCACCTGTGCGGCCGTCGTGTGGGTCTCCTAGCTGCAACAACATGGGCGGCACGCACCACTCTCAGTGTGCATCGCCTCGTAGTGCTTTCGATTCTGAAAAATCCATAACTTAATTGTCAAACAGTTTTTCTCAAAAACTATGACACAATTAAAGATTAAATGATTTTCTACGTACAGTTTTATCAATAATATAAATCATAAACACATAGAAAATCAAGAATATGCTAGAATCATAATCAAAAACAAATCACATGATCATAAACTCATAGTAGCATCTAATTGATTATCATTTAAACTCATTAAATCAATCAATCATCATACATAATAGAGCATACTTATAAACATGAACAAAACCAAACATAAACACAGAGATCACCATGGAAATCAAAGATCATCAAACTTTAAGATAATAAACACGAACAAGATATGCTAGATCATCAAAAACCTTTGCTTTTGATACCAATTGATGGAAATTCAGAAAAAATAAATTTCCAAAAAATGATTTTTTCGAAAATGATTTCCGCACTTTTGTTAACAAATCAAGAACATAGTGGAATAGTTATTTTAAAATTTTTCTTGAAACTTTACAAAACAAAAACATAGGACCATTGATCTAACATAAATCAATTCATGGATCTTGGTTTAGATAAAACTTGGAAGTGCTTCACAATCATTGAGCCTTCCCATCTATTCTCTAGAGCTCGTTGAATGATCCGGTGTGTGGGCACCTTCTTAATTCCCAACGAGAGATGAGCGAACGATTCAGAAGACGATCTTCCTTCTCCTTGAGTGCATGTCTAGGACCATGGGTATCTCTCCCTTAGCGGCCATAAATGAACACGGGACCACAGTGGCTCATCTATCTCACTCTCTTTTTCTCTCTGTTACACGAAAAACATAGTTACTATGCATGAGTGGCGTGTACAATCCTTAGAGAGATGTAAACTCTAACGGGCTTACTGGGCTCAACTGACCATTCAATTAGTTATTGGGCTATATGTGAGCTAGACAGGGGACCTTATGGATCCAGATAGTCTAAGCTCTAATGGGCCAACTACCCATTATCATAATTAACTCTTAATTATGATTGGGCCATGCCCATTAATTGTTACGCCCCCTAGCTTAACAATACGACTATGTAGGTCAAACTAGGAAGCATTACTCTTTTATAAACCATATTTTTAGTTTTGCAAAAATGTGGGCCAAATTTCAACTCTAAAACAAAAGAAATTGTATGGTATTACTTTTTGAAAGTGTCTTTACAAAATATACAACTAAAAACTCCTTATCAATTCATCTTGCCATCAGCAGTAATATTTACAACACACCAGAATAACAAAATATAAAGAAAACACTGCCCACAAGTCAAGCTCGTCTACATCGGTATGAATATAGCGACAAGAAAGCGTGCTAGCCAACCTGTAACTCTATACATCAAAAACATCCTCACCTGCATCATAGGAACTAAATGATCTAATGCTCAGTAAGTAAAGATCATGCATGCTCATGGACATGTTTCATGCATAAACTTTATTGAAATTCCCATTGTACTCTTTCTTTCATAACTTTTCATTTTGATGCACTTTTCTTAGAAAACATTTTTTTATAGGGCCCTTGAGTACATTACAAAGTCACGGCAATCAGTAGGCCGTGCCCACCTGTGCAGGAAGGAAACACATGGCCAATGTGAACCATATCTTCTCAACGCAGACTGACTAAGTAATGCTCTTGATAAATCTCATAGTACAATGCTCAGTCCCGGCAGTCGGTAAGCCGTGCCCACCTATGCGGGAAGGATGCCTGTGCAAACCATACTTACCCAACACAGACAGACTAAACACTGTACTTAAAACATATCTCATAAAATTAGTACAATCGTACTACTTTAAATCCAATGTGTGGAAAACTTCACTTCTTTGGAAATCATGCTTAAATAATCATGCCATGCTTTTGTTTCTGTAAGCTTTGCTACAATAATATAAATAACATATAATTGAAATAATACACATAAGCATGTAGGAAAACATCTTATATCTACTATTGTTCTTGTGATGTAGTTAAAATAAATCTTCGCTTACCTTGTGTCTGGTAGAAAAGATATTGGAAAGGCTCAGTATCCTCTGTGGCAAGGTGTGTGGAAGACCTGATGTCAATTTTATTACTAACATTATCACTACAATGTAAATATTTAAATAAAACAAATACAAGACCGAATCACAGCTTTTACAAAAGAAGGAACCCTAATCACAAAATGAACCAAAATGTCATCTACTTTCATAAAAACTAGTCCATTTGCTTCTAAATGGTACCATTTAGTTCTAAAAATATTTGGACAGCACCTCCCCTATTTTTAGGACATCCTCACATGATTAAAAGTATAATTTAAGACCTGTAATAACAATCAACAAGCCAATTCTCACATATATAACTCAAAGAGGATCATTTAGAGCAACCTAGGTACACTTGATTTCCTTTCGTTTAGACAAAGTTTAAAACTACTTTTATACTTTTCTATTGTCACAAACAGCAACAAAACAAATATATTTACATCATGGGATCAAAAAAATATAGATTTCAATTTTATAAAATTAGATTACAAGTATGGGGAGCTTATTCTAACAATGGAAACACTTGAAAACACTAAAATCCACAAGTAGCAAACTTTGGGGCTTTAAGAATAACTTTAATCTTCCACTTAAATTCTGTGTTTCCAGCCATATATAAGGTTTCCTTAGACCTTAAGTCATCAAATAAAAGCTTTAATTAAAGAGCTAAAGCAATGGAAATAAAGTACCAATTCTAAATTCCACAAAAAGATCACCTTGACTAGTTTGAACTTTTATTGAAGCTCTTGCCTTCTACTTCCACAAAACTGATTTCTAAGGCTTTGAAATTGATCTTAGGGCTCAAGAGGACCTAGAGAAAACATTACTTAAGTAGTTTCAAGTGGAGAAGTAAAATAACAAAACAAAACCTAGGAAGAAGAACTAGTAGAATTACCTTGACTAGTTTGAACCTATCTTCCTTTCTTGAGCTCCAAATTCAGTTCTACCACTTGGAAACTCTTAGATATAGATAAGGGGAGTTGAGAGAAGTATATAAAGTGGCTGGAGTGGTTCAAGTTATTGCTGGAGAGGAAGAGGAAAGAAATGACTAGATTTGGTCAAAAATCAATACTTAAAGGCTAAGAATGGCATAACTTAAATTCTAAGGGGTATTTTGGGTATTTTGCACCTTACTTTCCATGTGTCCAGCTCTAAAACATCCTTAGCATACTTACCACATTGCTGGTCAATCCTATACACTCAAGTGTAGACCAAAATGGTGAAACCTAGCTTAGAAAGTGAAATCAAGTCATACTTTGACTTATGATCCTATATGACCAATCTTATTGTAATTTAGTGGAACCTAGCCCCATAACCAATCATTAAACATTAAAAGAAATTAAATTAGACTCTAATTGATGATACAAATATAGTATAATTGCCCAATTAGTAGAATGCACAAAGATGACATTACGCGATTAAGCTGAATCTAAGATAGCTTAGTATAATTAAACACAGTTCAGTATAGTGACTACCATCTCGTGCTTACCTGGAATGAAAATTTTTGAAAATTCTAGAAATGAGTCCTAAACATTAAATTAAAGCTATTTGATGTGCTAAATGCACAGTGAATTTAGTTTCGAAAAGCGTGAAAGATGTATTTTACCGAAAAAATACTATTTGACTAAGTTATCAACAGACATAGTTTTTAATGCATGTGCATATAGTATTATTATTCATGAATGTATTCTTTGTTCTTTTCACACCCCAATCTCTCTCTCTGAGGGTACTGAACCTTTATACTGCATGGGAACATTTCGACAACCATTAGTATAATAATATATATTAAAAGAATTTAACGATCAAAATGAGCAATTTATCATAAAATTGACACTAGTTTCATGATATGTCTATTATGTAATATGAACATGTTTATTATTGGCCTATTATGTATGTGAGAATTTTGGGCATTATAACAAGTGTCTCACATATTAACATATTAAAGCTGAACATCAAAGACCCGCTGGTCTATTACAACGACTGCAGATTTCAGAATTGAAATGGGAAGAAATAACTATGGATTTTGTGGTTGGATTTCCTAGAACCTCGAAACAGCATGATGCCATTTGGGTTATAGTAGACGGATACATAAAATCGGCACACTTCCTTCCCATAGCATGACCTATACTTTGGATCAGTTTGCAGAACTATATATCCAAGAAATTGTGAGATTTCACGGTGTACCGGTTTCTATTTTTTCAGATCAGGATCCACTATTTACTTTAAAGTTTTCGGAGAGTTTACAGAAGGCCATAGGAACCAGATTGAAGTTCAGTACAGCTTTTCACCCTCTAACAGATAGACAAATAGAAAGGATAATTCAGAATTTAGAGGATATGTTGAGAGCATGTGTTTTAGATTTCCAAGGATCATGGAGTAAGTATTTGCCATTGATTGAGTTTGCTTATAGTAGTAGTTATCAAGCAACAATTGGTGTAGCTCCACATGAAATGTTATATGGTAGAAAGTGTCGATATCCAATCCATTGGGATGAAATGGGAGGAAAGAAGTATCTTGGCCCAAAGTTAGTCAAAGAAACCACAGAGGCAATTGAAAAGATAAGAAAAAAAATGCTAACTACACAGAGTCGACAGAAGAAATATGTTGATCCAATGTGAAGAAATGTAGAATTTAGTGTAGGGGATATGGTGTTTTTAAAAATAGCACCAATGAAATGAGTAATGAGATTTGGAAAGAAAGGAAAGTTGAGTCCCAGATTTATTGGACCTTTTGAGATCCTTGAAAGGATTGGGAATGTAGCTTATAGACTTGGTTTACCCCCATCATTATCAAGCGTACATAATGTCTTTCATGTCTTTTTAGTAAGGAAGTATATTTCAGACCCCTCTAATCTATTGAATTATGAGCCACTAGAAATGAATCAAGATTTGACATATGAGGAATTACCAGTACATATACTTGACAAAAAAGAAAAAGAATTGAGAAATAAGAAAATTTCACTAGTTAAAGTCCTATGGAGGAATTTCGCTGTAGAAGAGGTGTCTTGGGAATGAGAAGATGAAATGAGGATCAACTATCCAGAATTATTTGGGTAAGTAAATTTTGAGGACGAAATTTTTATAAGGTGGAGGGAATTGTGACATCTAGCTCTTTACGTAATTTAGAGAGCCAATAATAGCATGATTGCATTACTTTTGATATTGCTGTCGTAAGTGCATGTGCTTATGTTTATGACTTTGAGTACTAGATTATCAAAACATGGTTATTAAAATTCTGTTCTCCAAGTAATTTTGTATTTGCAGTGAAATGCGTTGAAGTTGCTCTTCGGTACGAGTTCAAGGCGTATTTGGTCAAATTGTGTTATTATGACTATTTGTAATTTAGTTTAATTAAGTTTAATGATTTTAAAAAAATAATAAATAATAATAAATAAAATGATTTAAGTCAATTAAGGTTAATGTGATAAGTGATTTTTTTCATTCTAGTATTTTTGTTTGATTTTAGTGTATTTTGTGGTTATAACTCTTATTATACTAAAAAAGAAAACGAAGAAAACAATATGTAAAATAATTTACATTCTTTATGTATTATTTTGTCAGGTGGAGAAATAATTTCTTCTTGGCATATCTTTTGTGTCAGTTTTAGTTTTGAAAATTTTAGGAACATGTTAGAATTAATATATGTGTAGTTTAATTGTATAATACTTAAAAGTATTAATTGTTTAGTATATTATAAAAAAAATTATTTTATTAAGTAAATTTTTGAGGGAATAGTAAAAGGCACCGACCTTGTGAAGTCGGTAAATCTTTGTGGTTTTGAAGAAACTATTATAGAAACAATCTTCAACCAGCTTCCTTCTTGTTCTTATTTTTCTTTTCTACTTCAGTGCTATTAAATGCACCTAGGCTTGCTTACGTTTCTCAAAACGAGAGAGAGAGTGAAGGATAGATGTATATGGTCAAGATAATTTTTACAATTTATTATTATTTTGCTTTATCGATTAGTTTGTTAGTGGATATTTAATTCATTTAGGCTAGAATTCTTACATATATATATATGTAATGTTCCAAAGTGTATATGAAAATTTTGTACATAGTATATATGCATTTGAATAAACACTTTCACGTTTTACTTGGGTCGGATTCTAGTTTATATTGCGTGTTGCGTTTAATTGTTTTCTAGGGTTGCGTATATACATATATATCTCTATATGAAGATGTTAATTCTACGTGTGAGATTTGTATAGATAGAATTTTATATTGAACTACTTCCTTATTCGATGAACTTGTTGGAACATATATATATATATATATATATATATATATATATATATATATTAAAGCTTTGTTCTTTTCATAACTATATTAAGAAGATACTTAAAGTCAACGTTTGGTATCATATGAATGGATTAATTAATGTGACCATTTGGTATTGTTGTAACTATATTTAAATTATGATTTCACCAAGTATATCAGGTACAAACTTTTATTTTCTAAAGTGACTAATTCGTAATTGTCATATTTTAGAATAGTGATATTCTTTAACAGGTTCATCCATTTGCTTTTGATAAATTATGTGATGATATTTATGTTAGATTTAGAACATGTTGATTTGACTATAAAGTATGTTTATTAATTTAGTTTGTGGAAAGGCTATTTACTTGGTAATTTTTATGACATCATAAGCATTTTAATTAATAAACCTATTATTTGGGAAAATATTAGGGACACATATTTGTACCTTGAGCAAAAGAGCATTTCTAAGGCAAAGACTTAGGAAGCTTGGAAACGAGGTAAGTAAAGTACTCAACTGCAACACAAGAATTAAGTTCTATATGAGTGTCTATTATATTTTACGCTTTACATTCATTCTAGTTATCAGTATGACCATTAGCATTTCGATTTCCGCATACATGTTTTATGAAAGTTTAAGTGAGTTAATAAGTTTTCTTTGAAATACAATAGTATTATTGTGTAAGATTACGTTAATTATGACATAAAAGTTGAGATCAGGTAACTTTTAGAAGATTTTATGCCACTATTACGGGGAGGCAGGATAAATATTTATAGTTTCAGAGTGGGAGTCCTAGGAGAGGGGTAAGTTTGATAGGATTAGTCACGAGGTTTGCCACAATATTCCTCCTCCAAGTTATATAATAGACTATACTACAGTCTCGCGCTGCCTTACCTCTTGAGCTCGACAGGGTAATGATGGAGTAAGGTTAGTAATGAGTCCTACTGTGGTAAGAGCTGGCAGGATGGGAACCCATGGGATATTATTATTTCAGGAAGCTCTACAAGCACAATGCTGAACCAGACAGTGGGTACAAGATAGGGAAGGGCTAAAAGAAAAATATTTATACCGAAACATTTAAACACGCATGGTCATATATTTAATTTATGTCATTGGGCAACATGTCATCCATTACTTTACTTACTGAGCTATAGCTCATTGTAGTCTTGTGTTGTAGGTAATGAATGAGATGACGTCATGAGCTTGTGAGCTGGAGTAGAGGCCCAACTTTGGTGTTGTACATATGGATTTTTTTGACCACATGTGGGGGGGGGGAAACCTAGTTTGTGTATTTTGGGATCTTTTGCAGTCTCTCAACGATGTTGTTTTTAGTTCATTTCTTTTGGTATTTATTACTACCTTTTATTTTGTAATATATGTATATACTGATCCACACTATGTTTGTAAATAAAGTCAATTGTCTATTGAGTTTTAAAGAAAATAACAAGTTCAGATTGGCCCATATTTTTGGGAAAATAATTACAGGATTATTCTCTAAAAGTAATGCCTTGTAAATAGAAAGTTAATAAACTTCCACTAGTAGTAAGTGGATAAGGCGAGGTTACAACATTCCTCCCTGAGCACAAACTTGTAGTCTTTACTAACAAGCACAATATTTATATTGCTTTTCCATTTGGTAAAGTTATTTCTAGTTAATTTTTCATTTGCGAGTAAAGTGATAATGAGTTTCGAGATTGACATATTTACTGAAATTAAATAAATAAAATAACATTCAAAATATTTGAAAATAAATATCACAAAGAATTTAGAATAGTAAACGTGATGCATGACGCAAGTAAGTAAACACATAAACTTATTTACTAATTTCACTTTAGTTTAATTTTCTCTAATTAGGTGTCATCGTAAGATATGTCACATAATTATTATTTTAATTGAAGCATTCTCAACTAATAAATAAAACATCAAAATATTTCATATTTTATTTATTTATTAATTACTATTAATAGTCTAATTGTACCCTCGTAAATATGACCCATTATTTCAGATTCTAGCAACTTTACTCAAAATTGTTACTGTAGGATAGGTCAATTAAATCTTACGGTATTTAATTAATAATGGAGATCGTGGGATATATTGTCATTTTAGTTCATTTTTGTGCTAATGAACTAGCATTCACATTTTAATACCTTTTGAACAGTTTTTTAATGCTAGTTATTGGTGGCTGAGTATCTTAAGTGATTTGTATGATTCAAAGTCATTTTATGATCAAGTTTTCTAATTTAGTAAAAGTTGTGATTTCAGCCCCGGTCTATGTTGGGTAAGTATAGTTTATAAAGGCATCCTTCTCGTATATGTGGGCATGGCTTACCGACAGCCGGGACTAAGCATTATGCTATAAGATTTATTAGGTGCATTACCTAGTCGGTCTGCATTGGGTGGGTATGGTTCACATTGGCTGTAATGCTCAAGATTGTTATATACATAATAGGCCAATAATAAACATGTTCATATTACATAATAGACATATCATGAAACTAGTGTCAATTTTATGACAAATTGCTCATTTTAATCGTTAAATGCTTTTAATATATATTATTATACTAATGGTTATCGAAGTGTTCCCATGCAGTGTAACGGCTCAGTATCCTTAGAGAGAGAGAGAGCTTGGTGTGTGAAAAGAACAAAGAATACATTTATGAATGATAATACGATATGCACATACATTAAAAACCATGTCTGTTGATAACTTGGTCAAATAGTAGTTTTTTGATAAAATGTATTTTTCACGCTTTTTGGAGCCAAATTCACTGTGCATTTAGCACATCAAATAGCTTTAATTTAATGTTTAGGACTCATTTCTAGAATTTTCAAAAATGTTCTTTCTAGGTAAGCACGAGGTGGCAGTCACTGTACTAAACCGTGTTTAATTACATTAAGTTAGCTTAGATTCAACTTAATCGTGTAATGTCATCTTTGTGCATTCTATTAATTGGGAAATTATACTATATTTGCATTATCAATTAGAGTCTAATTGACTTTCTTTTTATGTTTAATGATTGGCTATGGGGCTAGGTTCCACCAAATTACAATAAGATTGGCCATATAGGATCATAAGTCAAAGTATGACTAGATTTCACTTTCTAAACTAGGTTTCACTATTTTGGACTACACTTGAGTGTATAGGATTGAACAGCAACGTGGTGAGTATGCTAAGGATATTTTAAAGCTGGACACATGGAAAGTAAGGTGCAAAATACCCAAAATACCCCTTAGAATTTATGTTATGTCATTCTTAGCCTTTAAGTATTCATTTTTGACCAAATCTGGTCATTTCTTCCCTCTTCCTCTCCAGCCACGACTAGAACCACTCCAGCCACTTTCTATACTTCTCTCAACTCCCCTAATCCATATCTAAGAGTTTCCAAGTGGTAGAACGCAATTTGGAGCTCAAGAAAGCAAGATAGGTCCAAACTAGTCAAGGTAATTCTACTAGTTCTTCTTCCTAGGTTTTGTTTTGTTATTTTAATTCTCCACTTGATACTACTTAAGTAATGTTTCCTCTAGGTCCTCTTGAGTCCTAAGATCAATTTAAAAGCCTTAGAAATCAGTGTTGTGGAAGTAGAAAGCAAGAGCTTCAACAAAAGTTCAAACTAGTCAAGGTGAGCTTTTTGTGGAATTTAGAATTGGTAATTTCTTTCCGTTGCTTAAGCTCTTTACTTAAATCTTTTATTGATGAATTAAGGTCTACGAAAACCTTATATATGGCTGGAAATACATAATTTAAGTGGAGGATCAATGTTAGTCTTAAAGCCCCAAAGTTTGTTACTTGTGGATTCAAGTGTTTTCAAGTGTTTCCATTGTTAGAATAAGTTCCCCATACTTGTAATTTGATTTTATAAAATTAAAATGTATATTTTGTTGATCTTATGATATAAATATATTTGTTTTGTTTCTGTTTGTGACAATAGAAAAGTGTAAACATGGTTTTAAACTTTGTCTATACGAAAGGAATTCAAATGTACCTAGGTTGCTCTCAATGATCCTCTTTGAATTTTATATGTAGGAATTGGCTTATTGATTGTTATTACAGGTCTTAAACAATGATTTTAATCATGTGGGGATGTCCTAAAAATAGGGGAAGTTCTGTCCAAATATTTTTAGAACCAAATGGTACCATTTAGAAGCAAATAGACTAGTTTTTAGATGACATTTCGGTTCATTTCGTGATTAGGGTTCCTTCCTTTGTAAAAGCTGTGATTCGGTCATGTACTTATTTTCTTTAAGCATTTTATGTTGTAGTGATAATTTTAGTAATAAAATTGACATCATGTCTTCCACACACCTTGTCACAGAAGATACTGACCCTTTCCACTATCTTTTCTACTGGAAACAAGGTAAGTGAAGATTTATTTTAACTACATCACAAGAACAATAGTAGATACAAGATATTTTCTTACATGCTTATGTGTATTATTTCAATTATATGTTATTTATATTGTTATTGCAAAGATTATGGAAACATAAACATGGCATGATCATTTAAGCATGATTTTCAAAGAAATGAAGTTTTCCATGCATTAGATTTAAAGTAGTACCATTGTATTAATTTTACAAGATATGTTTTAAGTACATTGTCTAGCCTATCTGCGTTGGGAAAGTATGGTTTGCACAGGCATCTTTCCCACATAGGTGGACACGACTGACCGACTTCTGGGACTGAGCATTGTACTATGAGATTTATTAGGTGCATTACTTAGTCGGTCTGCGTTGGGTAGGTATGGTTCGCATTGGCCATATGTTTCCTTCCCGCATAGGTGGGCACGACCTACCGACTGCCGTGACTTTGTAGTGTACTCAAGGGCCCTATAAAGAAAT
>JXTB01000096.1:1068404-1088296 GCA_002914805.1 Parasponia andersonii
GCTCATTTAATTCCTATGATGTAGGTCAGGAGATATATGATTTATAGAGTTATCGATTGCCTAACATGCTTTTTTGTCGCCATGATCATACAGATGTAGACGAGCTTGACTTATGGGTGATGTTTTCTTTGTATTCCGATATTTTGATGTGTAGTAAATATTACTGACTTTTGGTCGTAGATTTTATAATCACACTTTCATAAAGTAACACCAGGTAGCTCGTTTTGGTTTGTAGTTTGAAAAGTTAAATTAGCCCAGTTTAATTTTTTTTAAACAAAACTAAAGTTAAGGTTCATAAAAGAGTAATACTTCCTGGTTTGACCTATATAGTCATATACTTAAGCTAGGGGGTGTTACAGTTGTGGTATCAAAGCAGAGGTTTAGTCATTTCTGAAGACTGTCTACATATGTATAATTATGTGATAGAAAGCTCAGTCAACTAGTAAATGAGAGCATATGTTGACATATAAAATAAATGTTATGCAAACAAGAAGAGCATTTTTTAAGGACTTAAGGTAAGTACAATTTCACTTATAATATGGATAATTTTAAAAGAATATTCTGTTTGAAATAAAAGTATTTGATATAATTATATGTGATATTTTTCCTATATAAGAGATATTTGTTTGGTTTGTATATGTGCCTATGAAAATACATGCCTCCTATGATAATAAGATGAGGTAAATTTACTTTACAATATTGTTCATAACTTGATAAATATATTTCAATTAAAGGGAGTATCAAGAATATGAAATATAAGTTTTAGTTTGAAATATGATACAACCATATATCTTAAAGAGGAGACTAAGTAAGAGATAAGAATATAAAGATGTCGTACCAACCTCCACTAGGTGAGGATTTCGAAGGGAAGATAAGACCCACCTCCACTAGGTGAGAATTCTCGAGGAAAATATGTTAAATTTATGACCGTTGATATTTCAGTAGGGTCGCTTCCCTGATTCCCAGTCGGCAAGTGCGCACTTGGTACGTACACAAGGACTGATAAGAAAGATAAAAGATTTTACAATAACATATGTGATAAAAGATTACTTCATAAAATACAAGTTGAAACATTTTACAAGGACACAAAAATTGAACTTTCATAAAATATTATTTGTATGAAAAATTTTATGAGATAAATTGTACTTAATGAGCAAAAACTCACGTAGTGTAAATGTCCATGTTGTAGGTACCAAAGGTAAGCAACTTTTTTTTTAATTGATGGTTGACTAAAATCGAGGCTGGGATGGATGCGAGACACATGCTTTAGGATACCACCACTATAAATTTCTGTATAAGTACTCTTTCTTCTTCTTTGCGGACAACACATTGTAATTTTGAGTTCTTGTAATTCTCAGAAAATAGTAAAAAACAGTGGACATAGGCTCATCTTTTTTGGGGCTGAACCACTATAAATTCTTGTCTCTTTATTTGCTTTAGTTCATTAACCCTTTTCACACAAGCCACATCTTGCAATTTTTCTAAATTTATTGTTGACAAAACCTCCGTCAATAATTGGCGCTAGAAGAAGGGCTATTCCGACAGAAAATTTTGTCCATTCTGTTTCTTTCAACAATGGCAAACATCAGAAACACTACCAGAAACACGAGAACTAGCAAAAATCATCCCCAAAGTATTGCTACTGCATAGGCAGATCCTCTGCCATGACTGCCCCGGAAAATATTGTCCAGAGACAGGATCGCATGGAGGTAGCACTGGTGAACCTTCAGCAAATTACAAGTCAGATTAATGACTCTCTACGGTGAATTGCTGAAGGACAGATGCTAACTCTACCATAGCATGAATGTCCCAGAGAATGTCCTACTTAATAACTTGAGAAAGGAATTCAGATTCTGGAGACATAGAACTGCAACCAACCTAAAGCCTGACAGGAGCGTCGAGGAGATTGTATCTCCAAGGGAAAAGGCAAGGTCACAGACTTACCTCTGGTATCTGGTACGGAAAGTTCGAGCACTGATTGTGATCGTGGACAACCTTCTCAGAGAGCAACCGTCAATCGTGATTATCTTGAACATGAGCAAAAATGACAATCGAGGAGTGTCTTTGAAAGGATCAGTAGGGAATCTCGACAAAATCCTACAAACCTGAGACAACATCTGGATCAGCGATGTAGTCAGGAGCGATCCACCTTGCATCACAACGACCATAGTCGATCTCGTCACACTGTTTCATTGGAATCCCTAAGGTCGTAGCACACCATACCTAACTAACCCGCCTTATATCATGACAACGATCAGAGGCCACTCCTACCACTAGTAAGAGAGAAAGTTCTTCCTCTGAACATCGATGTTCATAATTTGAGGATTGCTTTAGATGCACTTACTAGTTGGGACGATGAGCTCGCTAATGGGTATCGTCAATCGCCATTTAGCGAGGAGGTTCAAGCTGTCGCCTTACCTGCTAGATTTAGACTTCCCACTATAAACACTTTTGATGGGAAAACTGATCTGTAGGACCATATGGATCACTTCAGCGACTTGATGGAACTTCATCACGTTGATGATCTCGCACGTTGTAGGTGTTTTGCTGTAAATCTCACAGGAGCAGCAAAGAAGTTGATTCGAGGACTCAAGTCTGGCTTAATCTAGTCTTGGCAACAACTCCAGACTGCATTCTTGAGGCAATTCTAGGCTGCAAAGAATTTCACTATTTCACTGGTCAGTCTGTCTGCTATTCGGCAAGGTCCGGAGGAAACTCTAGGATCTTACCTAAATCACTTTACCTCAGAATTAGCAAAGGTCAACAACCCATCTAAAGGAGGAGTTTCAACTCTAATAATGGCAGGGGTGTGATCAGAAACTAAACTCTGGGAAGATTTACTTGAGCGAGAATGTAGAACCCTTGAAGACTTCTATCAATGAGTTGGTCGGCATCTAAGGGTGGAATCTTCACGCGAAAATCTTAAGACGACAAAGGGAGGAGGAAAGGATGCTGCCAAAGATGCGACAACAAACAACAACAATAATAAGAAATGGAACAAAAGGAGTAGTGAACAATCGACTGAGAAACAGCCCAAATAGAAAAAGTAGGAGATTCCAAGAACTCCAATGAGGTTTAATAATTATACTGAATTGAACGTACCCATAGATCATATCTATGCCGTCACAAATCAACAGGAGCGGTATCGTCAACCAGAATCCATGAAAAGAGATAGAGCGAGGAGTTTTGTTAGTATCAGAATGACATTGGACATGATACCAATAACTGCTTTGCCCTGAAAGATGAGATCGAAAGATTGATTAAAGAAGGACGGCTGCGGTAGTACTCTAAACAGAATAATGAAAGGCGAGAAGAAAACCGACAGCGACCTCCAGAAATTCAACACGAGGTGCGAACTATTTTCAGAGGACCGCACGTTAGGGGAGATTCCAAGAGAGCGCAGGATAGGTATGCGTGAGAAGCTCAACAGTAGCCATTGATCAACGTCATGCACCTCGAACAGTGACCACGAAAGCTTCAGTGAGTACCGAATATGGATATTACCTTCATGGAACAAGACACGATGGAAGTCCATTATCCACATAATGATGCGTTGGTCATAAAGATCAATTATGGAAGCATGCAATTATGGCGAATATTGGTCGATAACGGAAGTGCAGTTGACATCCTATATTACGACACCTTTAAAAAGATGAGGTTGAATGAAAGCGACCTAAAGCTTGCCGTCACTCCACTCTATGGATTCACTGGCAACAACATAATGCCTATGGGCATGATCGAGTTAATGATCAACGTTGGAACCTACCCTAGGGTTTCAACGATAATGACCCAGTTCTTGGTTGTAGATTGCCCCTCTACATTCAATGCTGTACTAGGAAGACCAACACTGAGAGAACTTCAAGCAGTAATGTTGATCTATCATCTCGCTATGAAATTCCCAACTGAGCAAGGTGTAGGCGAGGTGCGTGGCAACCAATATGATGCGAGGACTTATTATAACAACTCCTTAAAGCTCGCAGCAAAAGATGCGATACCTCGCACGATGATGGTCCAAAAAGAAGCGTCAGTCGAAGCGTCAGGTGAAACGTCAATCAAAACGACAAATGAAGACCTCGACCCACGAGAAATCGATGGAGAGGTCAAAACAGGACCAATTGAAGACTTGGAGGATTTGCTATTTGACAGGTCCTCCAAGATTTTAAAAATTGGAGCGATGCTTCAAGAACCTGTGCGAGCTTCATTGGTCACTTTTCTAGAATATAATTTAGATGTCTTCGCATGGCAATATACAAACATGGTTGGGATCGATTCGAATATCATATGCCACTGTCTTAACATAGATCCAACAAAGATGCTTGTACGGCAGAAAAGAAGAGTTATGAATCCAGAACGCTACGTCGCGCTGAAAGAAGAGGTAGAAAAGTTGCTCAAAATTGGATTTATCAGGGAATCTTTTTATCCGAACTGGCTCGCAAATCCAGTTTTGGTAAAGAAACCCAACGGGAAGTGGAGAACATGCATTGATTTCACATATCTCAACAAAGAATGCCCGAAAGACAGCTTTCCCCTTCCAAGAATCGACTAACTTGTAGATGCGACGTCAAGGCATGAACTCTTAAGTTCCATGGACGCATATTTTGGATACAATCAAATCCCCACGTACGAACTAGATGAGGAGCACACTTCGTTCGTCACTGATCGGGGGTTATATTGTTATAGAAAGATGTCCTTCGGACTCACAGGAACAACCTACCATTGTCTTGTCAATATGATGTTTGTAAAACAAATTGGCAAGACAATGGAGGTATATGTTGATGACATGCTGGTGAAGTCGAAGAAAGCCGAAGATCATATTAAACATCTTGATGAGATGTTCAAAATTCTCCGAAAATATTAAATGAAGTTGAATCCTCAAAAGTGTGCATTCGGGGTAGGATTAAGAAAGTTTCTGTGTTCTATGGTTAACCAGTGAGGCATTGAAGTTAACCCACAAAAGATACAAGCACTGATTGATATGTAATCTCCTCGCAAACCCAAAGATATGCAAAGCCTGGCAGGAAGAGTGGCTACATTGAGTCAATTTGTATCCAAATTGACAGATAAGTGCCAACCATTCTTTGAAGTATTGAAAGGTTCGAAGAGGTTCGAGTGGATAGAAGAATGTGAGCAGGCGTTCCAAGAATTAAAAATACATTTGGGTTCTTCTCCACTCCTATCGAAGCAAAATCTGGGGGAAGAATTATATTTATACCTCGGAGTTTCTTAATATGCGACAAGCGCTGTGCTAATTCGGGAATATGAAAAGATACAGCGACTAGTGTACTACGTAAGTAAAAGATTACTCGATGTCAAAACAAGATATCTAGAGATGGAGAAATTGGCATTAGCACTCATTGTCACATCCAGGAAACTTCGACCTTATTTTCATATGTACACCGTCAAAGTTTTCACGAACTTTCTATTTAAGTTGGTTCTGTAAAAGCCTGAGGCTTCCGGGCGACTACTTAAGTGGGCAGTTGAGTTGAGTCAGTTCGACATCAATTTTCAACCTAGCACGATGATCAAAGGACAAGCCCTCACAGATTTCATTGCAGAATTCACGTATGAGGTCGATCTTCCTACAGAAGTAATCAAAAAGCCTGCTACAGATTTATCCAGATTGTGGAAGCTTTATGTTGATGGATCGTCGAACGAGAATAGAGCTGGTGCGAGCTTAGTACTAATCAGTCTTGAAGGGCATAATATTCATTGTGCACCTCGTTTCAAATTTTCAGCATCAAATAATGAGGCAGAATGTGAAGCACTGATAGCCGGGCTAAAGCTCGCATAAGAAATAAAGGTCAAAGTAATTGAGGTATACAGTGATTCCTAGCTGGTCGTTTGTCAAGTAAATGGCGAATATCAAGCAAGGGGAAAGAGAATGATGGCTTATTTGCAGGAGATACAAAGATAATTCTCGACATTCACTGCTTATAATATTTAACTTCTTCCTCGCGTTAAGAATACTTGGGCAGATGCCCTAGCTAAACTTGCCTCAACAAAAGATGCCGAATTACTAAAGGTGATCCCTGTCGAGTTTCTTACAAAACCTATTATCGAAGAAGAGCCTCAAATAGCTACAATGGTTGATAAAAGATCATCGTGGGTAGATCCCATAATGAAGTATATCAAAAATGGTGATCTCCCCAAAAACAAAAATGACGCAAAGCGACTTCGAATGAAGGCAACTCGCTATGTTATCTATGACGGGAAGCTTTATCGAAGGAGTTTTAGTGCGCTGCTATTGTTATGTGTCGATGAAGAAAAAGCGGACTACATTATGAGGGAGATTCATGAAGGAATATGCAAAAATCATTCCGGAGGGCAGGCACTTGCGAACAAGATTCTAATACAAGGGTATTTTTGGCTGACCATGAAGAAGGATACGATGGAATTTACTAGGAGATGTAATAAATGCCAACGATTTGCAACTGTTCCTAGAATACCATCCATTCCTCTCACTCCAATGACCAGTCCATGGCCATTTGCAGTATGGGAAATTGATATTATCAGAACACTTCCACTAGCACAAGTGGGTTAAGGTATGCAGTGGTCGTAGTCGATTATTTCACCAAGTGGACGGAAACTGAAGCTTTGAGTACCATTTCCGCAAAGAAGATGATAGATATTTTTTACATATCTATAATCTGTCGTTATGGTATATCACATACCATAATTTCTGATAATGGGACGAGTTCCGTAACTTCTGCAACAACTTAGGCATCAAGAAGAATTTCTCTGCTGTTGTTTATCCACTAGCCAATGGACAGGTCGAAGCGATAAATAAAATACTTAAACACAATATAAAGACAAAGTTGGAAGAGCATAAAGGAGCCTGGCCAGAAGTACTCCCTGAAGTGTTATGGGCTTATCGCACCACTCAACGAACAACTACTGGAGAGAGTCCATTCTCTTTATCATATGGATATGAAGCAATGATTCCGGTTGAAATTGGTGCAAACTCTCTACGGCGATCAACCTATGAGCAAGATTACAACAAAATACTAATGAGGATTGAGCTCGATCTTTTAGAAGAAAGGCACGAGTAGTCTTAGCTTCGAATCGCATCATATCAACAGTGCACTGCTCAATATTATAACTCTAAAGTCAGACGAAGAGGATTTGAAGTTGGTGACCTTGTTCTTCGACAAGTCCTACCTAACAATAAAGAGCACGGTGCTGAGTATTTGGACCTTCTTGGGAAGGACTGTATGTTATTGATGCCATTATTCGACCTGGGACATATAAATTAGCTCGCACTGGCAGACAAAAGATTGAGCATGCCTAGAATGTAGAACAACTTCGTCGATATTGTCAGTAAATTTTCATATATATCTTCATGTTTTCGTCATTCATCAATAAAGATCTACTTATTCATCATTCGTTAATCGTCATTCGTAATCGTCATTCGTTGATCATCATTCGTAATCGTCATTCGTTAATCGTCATTCTAATCGTCATTCGTCATCATCAATAAGTGTGTCTCCTCATCAATTATTCGATTTGGAACTTTTTACAGTTTTATGACAGTCTTCAAACACCATAAGGCTCGGGAGGCAGTGGGATCAGAATATTATCTCTTACTTGTTACATTAAGGACTATGCAAAACGTCCATTTAGAGGGGTCAGAATTTTAGATCGTCAAAATATTTAAAATTCTTTAAAATCTTAGGATTTTCTCTTCGCTTCATGCCTTAGCATGTCGTATTACGCAATTTCCCTCCTCGAACAACAAAGTAACTAAGCAAAACGTTCATTGTTCGATGTGATATGTTGCTATATTTACATTTTGCTGTGGAACTTTTGAAAACCAGTATTGAGTTTGCATCACTCATACATGTTGTTTTCTTAAGCAACCTAACCTATCTTAACACAACCATTTTAAGTGTGTTGGATTCAAGTCGTAATAGCGTACCGATCAGTCACTTAGTGATTGACTACTTGGTTACATTAATTATCTTCTATATTACGACTTAATGTGTTGATTGTTTTGCAGGAATAAACATCTAATAAGGAAAGCATTCATTCATTGATAAAAGCTCGCACCTATATACAAGCAAAGAAATACCAATAAGAGGGGACCAAGCCCATATTGTTCTGAAGTAAAAATAAAAAAGATAAGATGATTATTGTGCAGACGTGCTCGCCCCACCATCTCTAGTCTTGGTAGCTTCATCTTCCCTCCAACTATGGACAAGCTCGACTACGTCTTCGCCGAGAATGGAAAAGTCAAAGTCCAGATGCTCGTAGAAGATGTCATATATGATGGTCGACGAGGTAATGTCATTGGCTTTGTCTTCGAGCTCCTTGACTTCAGTAGCCTTGAACTCTTCAACAGCCTTGTGAGCCGCCTCTGTTGTCACCTCCTTCATGCGATCCAGATGCTCAGAGATCATCTTTTCAAGATCTTTAATTTTTTCCTCGAGCTTTTCCTTTTTGGACTTCTCTCTGGCCAGACCTTCGAGCAGCTGCTGCCTCTCTAAATCAAAGGCTTTTTTCTCCTCCTCGCAAGCTTTCTCTGAGTCCTCGAATGCTTGAGTTATCTCATCGACTTTTTCGGCTTTCTCCAAACACTCGAGGACTGGGTCGTGCATCAAGACAGCAGCTGCAGCAGTCTGAAAATATAATACATCAATACCAGAAGAATCCATTAAAAAAAAAAAGGATACTTACATTTGCCAACATCCTCATAGTAGAACCAAAGGCAACCTTGGAAGATCGTCGCTTCATCCTTTCCCAGCCCTCTTTGGAAGTGAAGTAATCAATGAAGGCTGCACTCATACCGGCCTTCTTCGGTAATTGATTAAGGAGCGCGAAGAGCTCCTCGTCCTTATCTACCAGGTTTGGTTCTGAAGAGGTGGCAGTCTCCTTGGATGGTTCTGGATGGCTCATTGTTTGAGGCTGTGGAGGAGGCAAGCTTGCTGGGATGTCCTCGAAGGTGACTTTTCATTTTTTGGAAGTGTCGACCTTCTCTTTCCCTTTCGATGATGATGGAGGAGTGCTCTTGGGTGTCTTGGATTTTGCCATGGACCCGAGAGTGGAAGGTGGTGCTCACAGGCCGCTACCAATAACCATCTCTGTACAGATATGTTAGCAAGCGAGGTGACATAATACAATGATGATTAAAATATGTATATATATATAATTACCTTCTTGCTGTTAAGGAGCTGGTGGTGATGCTATTTCGGGAGAAGATGGTTCCGAAGTTGAAGGGGTGGTAGGTGTTTTTCGTTTCCTAGGTTTGGAAGACGAAGCACTCTTTTCCGTATGCTTCCTCAGCTTCTTTTTCTTCGAGCTCGAAGGTCTGGATGAACGGATGGTGGGGTCAGGGAACATGGCTCCCTTTGGAAGCAAACCGCAAGCGACCAAGTTCTTGGAAGTCCCAAGCTTCTTCCAATCAAAATCCTCAATCGGAAGGTCGTTGATTTTGTACACCCTTGCGAGCTGTTCCCTGGAAAGTCCGGGCCATTCCCTGTTGTCTGCGATGACATATGAGTGCGATCAGAATAAATATGATAATATAGAAAAGGCAATAAATTGAAAAGCTACCTACCAGGATTTTGAAAGAACCCGTTATCTGCATAGTCAAAGTGGAAAAATGGATTTTTCCATTTTCCCATGTTGTTGTGAACCCCGTAGATTGTTTTTATTGCCTAGTTCGACCACTTGCTCGTATAAAAGAAGAAAAAATCTGACGAGTTTGCTTTCACTTTGTAAAACCAAGCGAACTCTTCAGGTGTAGGGGTTTCTAAGCCTAATTTATGGTATATTATGTACAGACCTACCATATATCTATAAGTGTTTGGAGTTAGTTAAAAAGGAACGACTCCGTAATAGTCAACGATGGATTTTATATACGGATGAAATGGAAGGTGTACCCCGTATTTGAGAACTGCTTCAGAGAATGAAGCAATTCTGCGAGATGGTATATGTGGTCGATTGAACTCCATGGGAAGACGAAGTGGGATGGCGATCTTGTAGTTGTGTAAGATTTTGCTGAGCCTATTCGTGGTACAGCTCGTCCTTATGTTAGTACACGACCAATATTCCTCTACATATTGGTAACCCGTTGCGAATGCAGGGGCATCTCTGATATACCGGGGCTATTGGTCTTAAGATAGGTCGCCTATGCGAGGACTACTTTGCCTGACCCTGGTTATCTCAACTTCGGGTTCTGGCTTAAGATAATCTTCGAGATTTATGGAGCTAACACTGATATTGGAAGATTCTCCTGAGAATGCATTTCCTTCCCTAAAATCCTCACTACTAGACATCTGAAAAGAAATGGTAATGGAATTAGTCCTATGCGAGCATCTGGGATCTTAACTATATGCGAGCAGTTTTGGGGTCTCATCCTAGGATTGCATCAACAAGCTACACATCAGATTTTTTCTAATCAATCTACGGATTCATAAATAAAAAAAATCGTTCGAGCAGTTCGTTAAAAAGAAAATAAAAACTCTTTCACGAGTTCATCTCTGTCAGTCATCTCTATAGACCAACGAAGGGGATCTAAAAATTTCTATTTTACAGTCCATCTGTGTACGGGATGGGTTTATGTTCAAAATATTTAGCCTCTAGTATTTGGGTTCTACGGTTTGTTCCTATTTTCTATTCTAGGATCTGTAAATAAGAGTTTTGGAAAAATTGAAGAACAAGAGAGAGGATATATACTAACCTTTCTTCGAAGACGGAAGGACCAAGATGACGTTCGAAGGATTGTGATGATAACTTCGTCGGAGAAGATGACAAAGTTATGTGAGCTGGGAAACAGAGAGACGCCGGAAGAATTTTTCTGTGAATACTTCAGGTTTAGAAAGAAAATAGCAGACGTGGGTTTTTTGAAGAGGAGGCGGATTAGTGTTCGATATATATACCTCGAGCATCATCAAATCACAGCCGTAGATCAAAGTATTTAATTTTCAGATCCAAAGGACGAAGTTCATGCGGGATTTAATTTTTCCAAAATTAAATCGGTATCTTTTCAAAATTTGAAATGATTCGATTTAAGACGACAACTGGCATCATCGCTATCATTAAGCCTCCTCGAGTTTTGCTGCTCTTCTTAGAAGAGGCAACACGTGGTTTCATCTGTCAGAAAAAGGTGCCCGTGATCTTGAAAAATGTGAGATTTGAGATCTGGCGACTCTTCGATTCTTCAAGGGTCTCAAGTCTAGGTCATGGCATCGCAATTTTTAAGCTCGCACTTACATTAGAAGGAAGCTCCATTTTGTCCTAAACAACTAATGGAGCTGGGGGGCAATTGTTGTGCGGTCTAAAATCCTATGTCAGGTTGCATGAGTAAGATTAAGTACGATCTCTTCCGAAAAAGTTACATGCGACCTCCACCGCATAAGTTAGTGTGATCTCTTCTAAAAAAGTTACGTGCGACCTCCACCACAAAAGTTTAGTGCGGCCAGAATGAAAAGGAAACTGGACTAAGCTTCGTCAAACGGATAATTTAGAAAGGGAAACAAAAGTTTCTCTTTAAAAGATCGACCAGTCATCTTATTTAAGTGATTACCTAGTTATATTATTACTCAAATTGTATTGCCCGATTATACAGTTACCCATTCTCACAATTGGGAAACATTGAGCTATCCTCATCTATATAAAGGGAGTTCAATGTTTCAGTGAGGGATCTTGGACTTTTTCTGATCTTGGGAGGCTGAGGAATTTTTGAGAGAACCTTTTTAACTCTTGCTTCTTCTTTCCGGACAACACATTGTAATTTTGAATTCTTGTAATTCTCAGAAAATAGTAAAAAACAGTGGACGTAGGCTCATCTTTCTTGGGGCTGAATCAATATAAAATTCTTGTCTCTTTATTTGCTTTAGTTAATTAATCATTTTCACACAAACCACATCTTGTAATTTTTCTAAATTTATTGTTGACAAAACCTCCGTCAACAAAGGTCAAACAAATATTAGTTTTATGTTTAGCATATTGATTAATGTAAATCTAAAATATTTGTCATAATTATACTTTCATGAGCTTTTTAAAGAGGATGTCCAAGAAGATCAAAAAAATATATCATTTCATTGTACAACGTTTTTACAAGTAACATCTAGCAATGGTAACAAGGTGGGTATGGCTATCCAGCCCCCGTAGAGGGGAAAAAATAAACCCATACTCGCCCCATTTCCCCGTTTAAGGTGGAACAAGTTCAGGTATTCCCTGCACGGGTAGGTGGTACCCATGGTGTACCTATACTCGGTAAAAAATAAAAGAATAAATTATTTAAAGAATTTGAAAAAATGAAAGGAAAGATGAATTTAAATGGACAAAACAAACTAATTATAATATCAAATACTAAAATTAGTAATACATCAATAATACAACCTAATTATTATATATACATATTTATTTATATGTATTTTATATAAAATATTCATATACCTAATGTATATTTTTTTATTATATATATATAAATAATCAGATGAGTATGGGTCAGGTACGCAGGGCAAGTACCCCTATGTACCCGTACTCATACTCGCTCTACACTTGGATTGGATTTTTCAATTAACACCCATACTTCTTGTAGCAGAAACCTATCTCCTCAGGCCTATAAATATAAGGCTCCTGAGCAAGTAAAAGTAACCAAAAGGTCTCCTGTAACCAGTATACTGAGAGAATAATACCAACTATAGTGGACGTAGGCACTTTATTCGAAAGGCTAAACAACTCTAAAATTTATGTGTTCATTTTCTCTCCCATTCTCCCTTTAATCTTTAGTTTTCTTCAAAATCTAATAACCCAGTTACTATACCAATTTTTGATATCAACAATTTGGTGCTAGAGGAAAGTGGGCCTTCAGTAAAAATATCCAGCCAAAATCACCGTTTTACTCGTTTTCTCGAATCCAAAAATATGGTGATGACAAGATGCCAAAATTCCCAAATCAGAGATGCTACTGCTACCAAATCTCAACCCGTCTTTATCAGAAACCTGCCAATTTGATGACAAACAATTGCCCAAAAACTGTCCGAAGCTACGGTACCGTCGGCACAATTCAGGGCAAAGCCAGGAGGCCACCTGGAAAAGAGCCCATGAGTGATGCCGATCGAGATACAGAGATGGCCGAGCTACAGGCCAGACAACTTCAACAGGAGGAGCCTTTGGATGAGGTGCGAGCTACTGTCAACTCAATCTAAAATTTTTTGGAGTGGTTGGTTGGAAACTAGCCTCGGAACGAGCAGCCATAAATTATGGTACAAGCAGTTGGGCAACATGACCATGTTTGAGGTCGCAATCAGCTCGCCAAACAACAAGATCGTGAGGAGTCCCATTAAATGAGTTCAAGAGTTCGAGAGCTCATAATCGTAGAGATGATCCTGAAGCAGCAAGATTAGGCAGAAGGCAAAAACAGGAGATCTCCCCCTGAGACCACCTCGGGAAAATGCTCGAGAGGGTCAACAACCTAAATTTGTCAAGTCACATACCACATGTAGTGTGTTCGAGAGAGTTGGCCGAGCAGCAAGAGACTTAAATCGAGAACAAGGATGTGATCTCCATGATCTCTTAAACCAGCGAAGAGCGAGTACATCGCAGATTGTGACCAGTAGGAGTTCGACGACTTCAGTGATCATCTTGCTCAAGAAGTAGCTCGTATGCGAAATGAGCTGAACTGCCTAACTGCTCGCGAGGAGTATCAGGCAGAAAGGGAATACTCATCCTTTTCACCTGAGATTCAAGACGCTCCCTTACCTGATGGCTTCAAGATGCCAACCATCACTATGTACGAGGGAAAGACGGACCCTCGCGACCACCTAGACTCGTTCAATGATCTCATGGATCTGAACCAAGTGTAACCACTAGCCCGGTATCGATGCTTCATCGTTACACTCACAAAAGAAGCTAAAACGTGGTTTAAAAATAAGCCAGAGGGATCAATAACCTCCTAGAAATAGTTTTATCAAGACTTCATCTACCAATTTCAAGTCTCCAGGGCCTACACCACCCCCTACTTAGCATTAGCCAATGTCAAGTAAAGAGAAAACGAGAGCCTCCGTTCTTATCTGAAGCAGTTCAATGAAGAAGCTACTAAAGTGACCAAGGCACCGGAGTCTTGATGGCTCTAGCGGGAGGAGTCTGCCCCCAAATACCTCTTTGGAGGAATCTTCTGAAAGTCCACTACACTGACGTGGAAGATTTCTACCAGAGAGCCAAAAAATATATGCGCATTGAGAATGCGGAGGAATCATCGGATCATCAGAAAGGCGATGAGTCTGAAAAAAAAAATAGGAAACAAGAAGAAGAGAAAAGGCAACAGTGAGCAAGCCGCAGTTTCTTTGAAAAAAGATGAGAAGAAACCATGAGCAGAGGATAGGAGATACCTTTGCTATCTTAAGTTCACCTATTACACTGAGCTCACCAATAGTAGGGAGAACATGTTGATGCCTACTAAGGACAGAGTCCCGTACAAATGATCTCCTTCTATTAAAAGAAAAGGTGCGAGGAGGGACTAGAACAAGTATTGATGATTCCACTGCAATAACGGTCATGACAGCAATGACTATTATGAGACTTCATTCGACAGGGATACCTCAAAAAGTACCAAAAGAGGAGAGACTATGATCAAAGGGAGGATAGTGAAAAGAGAGCAGGCTCCCCAGTTTGCGACAATCTTATTCGAGGAGAAATCTGAACCATTTTTGGAGGACCTCAAGTCGCAGGGTATTCAAGGACGAGTCAAAAGAATTATGTTTGTGAAGCTCGAGAAGCTCCAATGATGAACACCCACCACCTAGAAAACCGTCTGATGAAGAGCTTCAGTAAAGAGAATGAGCCGATCACTTTCACAGAAGAGGATACTAGCAAAGTTCACTATCCGCACAACGACCCTCTGGTCATGACTATTCAGATTGGCAGCATGCTTATCCACCGAACCCTGATTGATAATCGGAGCTCGATGGACATTATATATTTAAATGCCCTAGAGAAGATGGGTTTGAGGGTGTAACACCTGAAGCCAACCATAGCCAAACTCTACGGCTTCACTGGCGATAACATCTTGCCCTTAGGCATGATTCAACTTGCACTTACTGTGGGAGCACGACCTCAGTAGACAATCGTCATGGTTGACTTCTTCTTGGTAGATTGCCCAACGGCCTTCAATGCAGTACTCGGAAGACCGTCTCTCCAAGCACTAAAGGTGATCACCTCTATTCATCACCTAGTAATGAAGTTCCCAACCCCTGAAGGAGTCAAAGTCCTGCAAGGTGAGCAGCACAAAGCTCGCAAATGTTATAACCAGTCCATCAAGACTACAGAGAAAAAGGTCGAGAAGGTCCAGATGTACTAGCAGCGGTTCATGAGTTCGGGACCTATTGATAAGAACTTGAATCCTCGTATGATCGACGAGGAGAAGAAAAATGGACCTGTGGAGGAGCTCACCGAACTCCCAATGGACAAGTGCGACAAGTCCAAAACACTAAAATCAACAAGAATCTCAGTAACTAGCTGCGTAGAAAGGTCGAAACATTGCTTAAAGACAATCTGGATGTCTTCGCCTAGAACCATGCGGACATGTCAAAGATTGACCCAAATGTCATTAGTCACAGGCTTAACATTGACCCAAACTTCAAGCCAGTCTGGCAAAAGAGGAGAGCTCTTATCCCAAAAAAGTATGCCACCTTCAAAGAAGAGGTCGAAAAACTAGAGAAGAATAGCTTTATTCAGGAATCATTCTACCTGAGTTGGCTGTCGAATCTAGTCCTCATCAAGAAACCCACGGGCAAGTACAGAACATGCCTCGATTTCACTAATCTGAATAAAGCTTGCCCAAAGGATAGCTTTCCTCTCCCTCGAATCGATCAGCTCATTGATGCGACTTCTAATCATAAGTTGCTAAGCTTCATGGATGCCTACTCAGGCTATAACCAGATCATAAAGTACGGGCCGAACGAGGAACATACATCATTTATAACAAATCAAGGAAGTTATTGTTATAAGGTCATGTCCTTTAGCTTGAAGAATGCCGGTGTGACCTACCAGCGGCTGGTAAACAAAATTTTCATCAATCAGATTGGAATTTTAATGGAGGCCTACATGATGACATGCTCGTGAAATCGAAGCAAGCAGTTGATCATATCGGACATCTTGATGAGATGTTCGAAATCCTGAGGCATTATCATATGAAGCTCAATCCTCTAAAGTGCACCTTTTAGAGTTGCCTCAGGAAAAGTTTTAGGATTTATCGTGAATGAGTGAGGAATCGAAGCCAACCCCAAAAAAATCCAAGCACTACTCGACATGGAGTCCCCTCGCAAGCCCAAAGAAGTACAAAGCCTAATAGGGAAAGTGGCAGCTCTTAATAGATTCATTTCGCGAGCCACTGACAAGTGCGTTCCTTTCTTTGATGCACTACGAGGAGCCAAAAAGTTCGAATAGATCGAGAGGTGCAAGCAGGCCTTCCAGCAATAGAAGCTTCATCTTGGCAAACTTCCTTTACTCTCTAAACAAATGGATAACGAGGTGCTCTTCATATACCTCGCTATTTTGGAACATGTGATTAGTTCAGCATTAATGCGAGAAGAAGGTGGGGTGTAATATCCCGTCCACTACGTGAGCAAGAGGTTGCTCAAAGCCAAACTACGTTACCCAGAGATGGAGAAGCTCACTTATGCCTTGGTTATGGGATCGAGAAAGCTAAGGCCGTACTTTCATGCTCACCCCATCCACGTACTAACCAACTTCCCTCTGAAGCAAGTCCTCCAAAAACCTAAGGCATTAGGTCGTCTCCTTAAATTGACGATCGAACTCAGCCAGTTCGAGATAAAGTTCGTTCCCAGAACTACCATCAAAGGACAAGCTGTTGCTAATTTCGTAGCTAAATTCACATATTGCCCAGAGGAGACTGCACCAGAACAGGCTGAGAACATAGCTATGTGGAAGTTGTTCATAGATGGTTCATCAAATGAGGAAGGATCGGGAGCAGGGTTGATGTTAATCAGCCCAAATGAGCATAAGATTCACTGCGCTCTTCACTTTGGATTCAAGGCTTCGAACAACGAGGCCAAATATGAAGCATTACTCATTGGTCTTAGGTTACAAGAGAAATAAAGGTCGATTTCATTACAATCTATAATGATTCACAGCTGATCGTTAGACAAATAAACGAGGAGTATCAAGCTCGCAATACCAAGATGGTGTCCTACTTAGCAAAGTCTTGAGAGCACTTTGCACAATTTGCGAAAGCCGAGGTTCACCAGATCCCATGAGCATAAAACACTATTGCTGACACCTTGTCAAAGCTTGCTTCAACAAAGGATGTAGACCTACTCAATGTAATCCCTGTAGAAGATCTTGAGACCCTGAGTATTGAAGAAAAAAAAATATGTGCTTGCACTCGATGAAACTAAGCTATCCTAGATAGAACCTATCTATTCATACTTAAAGGATGGCGAGCTACCCACTGGAAAAGAAGAAGCCCAAAAGATGAAGTATCGAGCTGCTTAATATATCCTACTCGATGACAAGCTATATCGACGAGGCTTTTCGATCCCACTACTTCGTTGTGTAAACGATGAAGAAGCACTCCAGATTCTTAGAGAAATCCACGAGAGAATGTGCGATAACCATTCTTGGGGGGGGGGGGTGGTCACCAGTTAGAAAAGTCATGCTTAGATGGTATTACTACCCAACGATGAGAAAAGATGCAGTGGACTATGTGCAAAGATGCAACAAATGTCAACATTTCTCCTATTTCAGAAAGCACCACCAACCGAGTTAACCACAATGAATTCTCTATAGCCTTTTGTAGTCTGGGGAATTAACTTGATTGGATCACTTCGAACTGGTCGAGGAGGAGCCAAGTATGCGGTGGTCACTACTGATTACTTCACCAAATGGGTAGAAGCTGAACCTTTGTCGTCCATCACCTCGATTAAGATCGTTAGATTCGTCGCAAAATCCATTATGTACAGGTTCGAAGTTCCAAAGAAAATTATGTCAGATAATGACAGCAGTTCGAGAGCAATGAAATGAAAAAATTCTGCAAACAGTATGGTTTCACGAAGAGCTTTGCCACTGTTGTTCATCCTCAAAGCAATGGTCAGGTCGAAGCAATCAACAAGATACTTAAGCAGAATCTAAAAACTAAGCTCGAAAAACTTAAAGGGGCTTCAGTTGATGAACTCCCTAAAGTACTTTGGGCTTATAGAACAACTACTCGAACTATGACAAATAAGACTCCATTCTCGATGACATATGGAGCAGAAGTGATGATACCAGTTGAACTTGAAGTAAAAACTCGAAGAGTAGAAGCTTACAAATAGGAAACAAACCACGAGCTCCTACAAGAAAATCTAGACCTCTTGGAGGAAAAACGCGAACAGGCGTAAATACGAGTCGTAGCATATCAGCAGAGGGTAGCTCGATATTACAACTCACGAGTCCGAGAGAAACAGTTCAAAAAAAGCGATCTGGTCCTACTAAGGGTAATGCCCAACACCCAAGAACGAGGAGTCGGAGCCCTTGGCCTAAATTGGGAAGGACCTTACAAGATCGCCCAAGAGATTCTTCCTAGAACCTTCAAGCTTACTTGAATGAATAGGCACAAACTACCCCGAGCTTGGAACGCTGAGCACCTTAGAAAGTATTACCAGTAAGACCTATCTATTTTTTCTTTTTATTGTATCAATTCTACTCGAACAATGATAAGTTCATTCTTTAGATTTATCTAAATAAAAATTCTTTCAATAGTTAGTTTCTAGTTGTCTTTTCACCTCAAAACTATATGGGCATGTGTAGTGAAATACAAACCTTTATGTTTTAGTACTATAGTTCAATGAAAGATCATATAAACCAATTCGTGTGTTCGAAGCATTCATAAGTTCGTGTCCAAATAAATGCTTGTTCGAAAGATCGGGTGCTCGAATGGATCGAAAAACTCGAGATTCAAAAACTACCATGTTCGAGGTAGTCATATCATGATAAGTGCTAGAGCAAGATTAAGCCCTCAAATTGAAGGTCTTAGTTTTTAAACGAAGAAATTTTAAAACAAAATTGGGCTAAGTCAAATTGCTTGTTTTATACTATGAAGGATAAACACTTTCTTCAAGTATATATAAAAACCAAGTTGCTCACAATACAAAGGGAAATACAATTTTCTTAAGTATAATTCGACTAATGTCGGAAGAAATTCGACGAAGAAGATATTCCTAAAGAACATTAGCTTAGCGAAAAGATTTGACCTCCTAACTTGACCCCCATTATCAGCTCGCAACAAATATAAGTGGATAAAGGAGTGATGGTTTGATGCCTTCCTTCACCTTGCAAAAAGAAGCAGCCCGAGCAGATCGAGAAAGCGAAAAAGTTTTTGCTGGACAGAATGACACCAAGAATCAGGGGGCAATTATTATACATCAAATTCACAGATTTTGATCCCGAGATTTCCTCCATCCAAAATTCAAGTTTCCAAGATATCAGGGATTGGATTTGGAATTTAAGAGATATGATTACTCAAATAAAGATTTTACTAGATCTTGGGGGGAATAAATACGAATTCAAATTCGTATTTACTGTAATCTTTTTGATATTTAAAAAGATCTCTTCTGTAGCAGAAACCTATCTCTTCAGGCCTATAAATATAAGGCTACTGAGCAAAGAAAGACAACTGACAACTGAAAGCTCTCCCGTAACCAGTATACTAAGAGAATAACACCAACTATAGTGGATGTAGGTACTTTGTTCGAAGGACCTAACCACTCTAAAATCCTTGTGTTTACCATTTTCTCTCTTATTCTCTCTTTAATCTTTAGTTTTCTTCAAAATCTAATAACCCCGTTGTTATACTAACTTTTGGTATCAACACTTGTAGAAGCTTGTAATATTTTTATAGTCAATTTAGCTAGTTATTAATTTAATTCCCTTGATGAGCTTTTTAAATA
>JXTB01000097.1:0-10534 GCA_002914805.1 Parasponia andersonii
AGTTAGCATGCGAGGTATATAATGCGACAAAGAGGAGGAATAATAGAAAAATTACCTTCTTGCTGCTAAGAAATTGGTCGCGATGGAGCTTCTAGAGATAATGGTTCTGAGACAGTAGAAGTGGAAGGTATTTTTCGTTTCTTAGGTTTAGAAAATGAGGCACCCATTTCCTTCTGCTTCCTCTGCTTCTTCTTCGAGCTCGAGGGTTTAGTTGGATGGTTGGCAGAATCTGGAAGAGTGGCTCCCTTTGGAAACAACCCGCAAGCAACTAGATTCTTGGTCGTCCCAACCCTCTTCCAATCAAATTCTTTGTTTAGAAGGTTATTTATTTTATACACCCTTGCGAGCTACTCTTTGGAAAGTCCTGGACGTTCTCTGTTATCTGCAATGATATTCGAATGCGATCAGATTGATATATTTATATAGAAAGAGCAAGCTGAAAGTTACCTACCAGAGTTTTGAAAAAATCCATTATCCGCATAGTCAAAGTGAAAAAATGGATTTTTCCATTTTCCCATATTGTTGCAGGCTCTATGGATGGTTTTTATTGCTTGATTCGAATACTTGCTTGCATAGAAGAAGTCGAAATCTGATGGGTTCGATTTCACTTAATAGAACCAAGCGAACCCTTCAGGTATGGGGGATTCTAGACCTAATTTATGGTATAATATGTACAAACCTACCATGTATCTATATGTATTTGTGGTTAGTTGAAAGGGGACAACTCCATAATAATCGACGATCGATTTGATATATGGATGAAGTGGGAGGTGGACACCACATCTAAGAACTGCGTCTGAAAATAGGGCAGTTCTATGAGAAGGTGTGTGTGGTCGATTGAACTCTGTAGGTAGGCAAAGGGAGATGTTGATTTTGTAATCGCATACGATCTTTTCGAGCTTGCTTGTTGTACAGCTCGTCTTTATATCGGTACATGACCAATTTCCTTCTACATAGTTATAATCCCTTGAGAATGCAGGGGCATCCTTAATGTGCTGAGGCCATTGGTCTTGAGGGAGGTCGCCTATGCGAGGACTACTTTGCCTGGACCCAGTTATTTCTACTTTAGGTTATGGCTTAAAATAGTCTTCGAGATTTATTGAGCTAGTGCTTGTATTGGAGAATGACGATTCCCCTAAAAACGCATTCCTTTCCCTAAGTTCCTCACTACTAGACATCTGAAAGAAGAAATATGGGATGTATTTAGTCCTATGTGAGCATCAGGTATCTTTACTATATGCGAGCAATTTGGGGCCACAAATCCTAGGATTGCATCGACAATAAGCTGTTCATCCAATTTTTTCTAATCAATCTATGGATTCGTCAAAAATTGTTTGAGCAACTCTTCAATAATTCATCACTCGACTGGTTTTGGTTTTCGAATGTCAAGACTTCAGATCTTAGATTTCTCCTATGGGTTCGTCTATCAATCATCTAAAAGTAATTTATTCGTTAAATTCATGGAGAGATTCTGAGATATGCCCATTTTTCAATTCATGGGGATGGGTTTATGTTTAGATCATTCATGCTCTACGGTTCAACTTTCTATTTTTGAAAATGAGCTCTGTGTGATTCATAATAAGATAAGAGTTCTCTATTCCTATGAAAATCGAAGAATAATGATTCTTTAAATAAAAGAGAGAGAGAATGTATACTAACCTTTTTTCGGAGATTGAAAAACCGAGATATTACCTGAGGGATTCTGGTGATGATTTTGCCAGAGAAGATGATGAATTTATGGGAGCTGAAAAGAGAATAGGGGCACCGAGAGGATTTCTGTCTTACAGATGTTTTGGATTTTAGAAGAAATGAAAGAGGAAGAGGAGGCAATAGGGTTTGAGTTTTGAAGAAGAGGCAGATGGATTCTTGATATATATATTTCAAGTATCATCAAATCATAGCCATAGATAAAGGCATTTAATTTTCGGATCTAATGGCCAAAATTCACGCTGGGGTTAATTTTCGAAATTAAATGAGTATTTATTTGAAATTTGAAACATCTCGATTTGAAACAACAGTTGGCATCATTACTATCATCGCGTCTGCTCAGAAAACGGAGAAGTCTCCTCGAGTTTTGCTAATCTCCTGAGAAAAGGTGACACGTGGTTACATCTATTAGGAAAAAGTACGCATGATTCTGAAAAGATAGGATTTAAGAATTGGCGACTCTTCGAGAGTTTCAAGATTATATCATAATGTCGCATTTTTAAGCTCGCATTTATTAGAGAAAGAAGCTTCATTTTGTCCTAAAGAACTAATGGAGTTGGGGGTAATTATTGTGCAGTCTAAAATCTATACGTTGGTCAATGCCAAAAAGAGAAAGTTAGCGACCAAGTTGGACGCATCAGGTCGCATGAGAATTTTTCTGATCGAAGTGCGACTTCCTCCAAATGAGTTAAGTGCGACAGTATGAAAAGGAAACTAGATCAAGTTTTATCAAGTGGGAAATCTACAAAGAAAGGGAAACAAGTTTCTGAATGGAGATCGACTAATCATTCCATTTAAGTTATTACCTAATTATATTGTTACTCGAATTGTATTTTCTGATTACACACTTACCCATTTTTACAATTTGGAAATATTGAGCCACCCTCACCATAATAAGGGGAGCTCAGTGTTGTTATAAAAGACTTCTGGACTATACTCTGTATTCTTTTTCTCTCTCGATTCTCACCTTGAAACTTAAAAAAACTTTTGTAATTCTCGAGAAAATAGTGAAAAACAGTGGACATAAGCTCATCTTTTTTTGGGCCGAACCACTATAAATTTCTTGTCTCCTTATTTGCTTTGATTTCAACTCTTTTCACACACAAGTCACATCTTGCAATTTCCTAAATTCATTGTCCGTCAACAGATACAAAATAAACAGAATGGGTGACCCATTTAATTTTCGTGTCAATTTCGGATTGACACGTGTAATACGTATAATAAACGGGGGGTTTTGGGTCAACCTGCTTAACCCGAAAATAACTCATATAACCAGTTTAATTAAACTTGTCGTTTTTATGTCGTGTCAATACAACACTAATACGACACATTTATTAATATTTTAATATATTAAACATGATTTTGATTAATTCTAAGCATATTTATATGAGTAAAATTAAATTAAGTAGTACATAATCATATTAAATTATAATAATCATGTCAATTTTGAATAATCGTATCAAATGGGTTATAATATGGCACATGACACGTTTATTAAACGGGTTACACGTGTCGTATCGTGTTACACGTGTATTAATCGTGTCGTATTTGGGTTTAAATTTTTGACACGTTTATTAATCGTGTCGTGTTCGGATTAGATACTATCGTGTCATTTCGTAATCGTGTCGATCTGAACATGACACAATAACACGAATTACCAGCCCTAATTAAATTTGAAAATTATCGTAAAATAACACTTTATTTGTATTTTTTTCGGAATCTTCTAGGTTTTTTCCAAATCCAAATTAACCATTAAATTATATATATTTTTCATCCTTTCTAGACTTTTAACACTTACAAAATTTATAATTATTGTCAACCAACTACCAATTTGGCAAAGTTGAAAGAAAATAATATTTTTTAAAAAGAAATAGGGCTTAATTAATGACCAATACTAACTACTACCTAATCTCCACACTACTCCATCAATGAAAATAGGCTTTTACGCTTACCTCTGGTTCCCCACTCCCTTCTAAGTAAACATCTCTTTAAAATATAAAATTTGAATATTTTCTTAACAGACTCCTTTTAAATATTTCTTATTCCAAAATTGGACATCAATAAAAAAATTCAAACGATACTTCTTTGCCTACTCCTTTTGAAAATCCTTTATTCCTTTATCTTCTTCTTCTTTTTCTTCAATCTTTTGCTTTGATATTCATCACAGTAATTAAAAATATTTTGATGATTGATTTTAGGGTTCTTGAGAACCGGAGAGAGGATTAGAGTTCTTAAATCATTTTTTGGGTTTTTAAAATTTAGTGATAGTTAGAGGTGTTGAATTATTTTTTTAGGGCTCTTGAGTATTAGAGGATGGAGATTTTAAAATTATTTTTAGAGTTCTTGAGAATTAGGGAATGGTAATTAGAGTTTTTAAATTATCTTTTAGGGTAGTTTTCTTTTTATCAACGAATTTAGGTTTCATTGTTCTCCTAATTTTGTTATTTCTATTTTATTTATTAGGAATTAATTTAGTAGGTATAAAAAATATAAGGAAATAATTACTAAAACATATAATTTGAAGTTTTAACTTTATATTTCCGCGAATGCAAATTTTATGTTTATTTTATGGTTATTTATCATTTAATATATAGAAAAATTTCAACCTAGTGATCAATGAACTGTACTTTCTTTTTTTGAATGGAATCTATGAGCTATACTTGCTTGATGCTACAGAGTACAAACTCTAATTTTCTTTTTTTTTAAAAAAAAAAAGCAACAAAATATTGACGTGTTATTTTACGAAGAAACTATTTTTTTTCCATCATAATCCAATTCCAAGTTCGGCCAAGCATTCACTTTTACCAAAAATATAACGATTTTAAGTATATTACGGAGTTTCTAGCACTTTTACTAACAAAGAAAAAATATAAGTTTTTTTTAAAGAATTCCATTACTATTTTTAAAAGAAAAATTTTTAATTTTTTTAGAAAAATATTATTTTTAAAAATAGAAGCTAGTTGTCAATATTTGAAAGCTGTTTATTGGTTTTCAATTTTAAATACCTTGGTAACTAGTTACCAGTGTACAAAAACTGATTACTAATTACTATTTTAAAAAGTTATATTTTTTTAAATTATTTTTAAAAGCAGCATTTTTATATAACATGCAATATCAAATCTAAAAAGAACTAAGCCCACTGTAAATTTGCAATTCTTATCTAAGTGAGAAATTTAAGCCTAGTACCTATCTTTAAAATTTATTTTCATAAATACCCATTTTTATGGTCCATATTTCATATGCAAAATATGAATGATCTACATTTAGAATATAAATTTTATCTATGAAGTACACATTTCATGTGTAAAATATGAACAGTATACATTTATAATGTAAATATTTATCACAGTTTACATTTTCATTATAAGTTTGACGATATACATTTTAAAATATTTGCAAATTTTTAGAGTAAATTTTATTCATAAAATGTAAATCATGGCATATATTTGATATATAAAATATATACAGTGATATAGATTTCATATGTAAAATGTTATCCTAAGATTAGCTAACTCAAGAGGGGAGGTGAATTGGGTTTTAAAAACTTTTGTAAAATTTTCGAGATAAGCAAGTGTTATGCAAATAATGACTATATCAAGTAAAAATAGCTAAATAACATGTACAAACTCAAAATAAATAAATTAAAGAGAAAGAAATAGAGAAATGCAAATGTTATTTTTACGAGGTTCCATAAACTCGACGGTTTAGCTACGTCTCTAGCCCTCGGTAACACGCTTTGGGTTTTCCACTATCGAATCAAGAATATGGGCTTGATCGACCCTTGTACACAACGAGTGATTTCTTCTTAGGGACACCCACACTTTTACAATAGTCTTGAATCCGACTTGATCACGCTTACCATGAATTGTTAGACTTCGGTGTCAATCTCACCTAAACCAAGTTTGTGAATCCAGTGCTGACCTCACCTCACCTCACAATTACAATTTGATTTTTATTGAATCATTCAACTAGACTCTCTCTGTCTAATTAAGATATTTGATACAAAGTAAACTTAGAGAGAATAAATATAAACACAAGATATGATCTAATTTGACTCAAATATTTTTTGTGAAAAATGGATTTGAATGTTTGAATCACAAAAATTGATTAAAATAACTTGTAGATATGATATGAGCAAAGTAAAGATGTTCAAAAATTATTTTAAGTCTTAAAATTGCTTCTATTTATAGACTTGGATGAAAATACTCCTTTTAGACCATTTGATAGTCAATCAATCATTTTCAGTCGATTAAAAATGCGTTTTCGATAGACCATCGTGAAATAGTTATTGGTAGTGTGGTTCTAATGATCAATTTTAAAAATCAGTTAAAAGTAGCAGAGAATCGGTAGATCAAAACTATGTTTCGGTATGTCGAAAAGCATAATAAGCAAATTTTAACTTTGTTTTAGGCTTTCTTTGATTCTTTTCAAAAATGTGACTTCTTAAATTGATTTTTATAGAACATAGATACTATAAAAATTCACAAATTAATTTAAAAAATAGTGTAATGTAAATTTCAAACTTTAATTGAAGATAAATCAATTTGATAATGTTAGTTTGAAAATTTCCATATTATAGAAAAATTTGAGCCATTAAGTTCATATTATATGTAGATATATATTTAAATATAAGAACTAAATATTTAACATTTGCTTGTCTAAGTTGTGTATTCTTTATCTTTATCTTTAAGCTATTTTCCATAATCCATCTTGAATGTCTTATAATTCTTTCAATTTAAATTGCTATACACTCAAGTAGATTATTAGTTCTTAATCATATATTTGTTAATTTCAAAACATGAATATAAGATTGATGATACAAAACATGAGTCAATATAAAATAGTAGTGGTCTACATTTCTCAAAAAAGGTATAAAAACAGTTATTTATAGAAATATAGTTTTAAAAACGGGTATTTATGAACTTTTTCTCTATCTAACACGATAATTTTCTCTATATTATGTTACAAAATATTACCCCATAAAAATAGATAAAAATTACTAATGTTCCTCTCTTCTGATAACATTTTTTCATTGGAGAGAAAAAATAAAGGTTTTGCTTTAGAAAAAAATTACTTAAAAGCTGACAATTTAAATTAGACCATTTATATTGAGAAAAAATATGGTTAATATTGGTGTTGTTCTTACCAAATGTCCATGTGTCTTCAAACTGTTGGTGCTATTCCTATCAACTGTCCACATGTCCTCGCTATCTCAGGATACTTTTGATCTCACTCTGGATCGAAGAGGCGGGGGTGGCCACCTGCAAAGACTCTCCGATGCTTAAGTCAGATATTTACTCCCGAGATTGAATAGTAAAGACTAAGTTTTTTTTTGCTCATAAAGTTTTTGTCCATCTATCTGCATCTTTTTTCGGGGAGATATATGGCATATATATATAATCCTGGAACCGAGAACCTGCTAGCTCTCAATCCCAGGATCGAGTACCCTTTTCTCATTATGACTTATTCTAGAAATCACGGGTCGCGGTCACCGTAATCTCCCTTGCATTGTCGTGATCTGATTTCCGCCGTCCCCTATGGTGTGAGCCTGGCAAGGGCGAGACTTTGACAACCCGCCATCCTGTCAGGACAGTTTGCTCAGTGTGCACACCTACCCAGGATCGCATTGAATGCCCTGTCTGGGTCTAGAGCGGCGCACTGCCCCAATGATCTTCTGGCAAAAGACTCTCGAGGCTTCTGACCCCCAGCTGTCCAGGCAAGAATTAGATTGGGCTAAACCCATCCAGAGTCTGAGATAGATTCGGCCCTGGCCTGCGACAATCAAGGGGCCCAAGTCGTATTACGTGTGACTTATATGGCTTTCAAGTAGCCCTCTTGGACACGTATCGAATGGTGTGTCCCCGGCCATCTGTTCTGCCACTTAATCGTCCACGTAGTGCACGATCTAGGAGTAAGCCCCACAATTGCCCCTATTTCCCTATTTGATAGATTTATAGCCATCAAGTGGGGAAATCATGCCTATTGCTGGAAATTCCGAATCAATAAATTTCGAAAAATGATTTTTCGAAAACGATTTCCGTAGTTTTGTAAACAAATCAAGAACATAGCGGAATAGGTATTTTATAATTTTTCTTGAAACTTTACAAAACAAAATCGTAGGATCGTTGATCTAACATAAATTAATTCATGGATCTTGGTTTAGATAAAATCTGGAAGCGCTTCACAACCATTGAGCCTTCCCATATATTCTCTAAAGCCCGTTGAATGATCCGGTGTGTGGGAACTTTCTTAATTCCCAACGAGAGATGAGCGGACGATCCAGAAGACACTCTTCCTTCTCCTTAATTGCAAGTCTACGGCCATGGGTATCTCTCCCTCGGCTGCCATGAACGAACACGAGATTTCTCCCGCAGAAGCTCGGTTCTCTCTCACTCTCTCTTTTTCTCTCTGTCACACAAAAAAGCATACTTACTATGCATGAGTGGCATGTAGAACACTTAGAGAGAGGCTTAAGAGAACTTTTCTCTTAAGTATTTAAAGAGATATAAACCCTAATGGGCTTATTGGGCTCAACTGACCATTCAATTAGTCATTGGGCTATGTGTGAGCTAGACAAGGGACCTTATGGATCCAAATAGTCTAAGCTCCAATGGGCCAACTATCCATAATCATAATTAACTCTTAATTATGACTGGGCTATGTCCATTAATGTTAGGGCACTCCACTATAGGCCCAATATTGTACTCTTAGATTAAATGTCATATATTTTCTGTGAAGCTAATTAACACTTTAATTAACTTGATCCATTTAGCATATACTATACTTGCAGATATACCCCCGATGCAATGCCATATTAGTGAGGTGAAATTACCGTATTACCCCTCTAGTTCATATTTACCTTTGAGTTGCCATTTTTTATTTAATGGATAATAATTGACTACGGTGTTTGTAATTGCCGATACAAACACAGTCAAATTCACAAAGTGAATACCTGGTGCCTGGTTTTTTATTATCCAAGTCCTTGAAAAAACTCAAAGTGACATTATATGCATGGTGTCCAAATCATGAAAGGCATTCTCGTCAATTCATAAATCTTATCTTCCAAGATACCGGAGTTCGAACCATATAATCGGAACTGGTTCTTTAGTAAGTAAAAAAGATAAAACTCATGAAAGCAAGTCCGACAATCACTAGGATTAAGATAATCTTGCAATAGTACTAGATTAGTGTGAAAGATAGAATATTGAGTTACGGCACTTAACCTCAAATTCTATTTTCACTTGGTCCAGTTCAATGCACTTATAACTTTCTTATAACACACTAGTATTTCTATCCGAAGTCAGACACTTCGATGATTGGAGACTTCATCAATCCTGTTGAAATAGACAATATTACATTCTATAGCAAAATAAAGTATTCCATCTTTATTTGCAGAATATGAACTTTTAATTTAGACATAATGAAATAAATAATTTAGTCTCCCACATGTGAACACTTCACACGAATAATTATTTATTACTCACTATTAGTCATGGAAACTTTTAGACGTTTGCGTAATAGAAAACATAAACATCACATGTATATTATTGGAACATAATATAGAATTTATTAATAACAAATAGATAACACTTAAATCCAATAAACATAGTTAATCCTCTGGAGTATATTTTCAAATCGAGCATCCGAATTATATATCTTATATAAATTATATCTTTCTCCAAAATAGACATGCATATAGTTCCTATTTCTCTGAAGATACTTAAGCATACACTTGATTATAACTCTATGTTCAGGTTCTGGATTGGATTAGTAACAACTTACTATTCCAATAGCATAATAAATATCATGCTATTATGCTAACCAAATTCTTATTGATTATTGTCATCCTATATCATTGCCAATGATTAGTATATCATCAATATATATAAATCAGAAAAATCACTTTGCTGCCCTGAATCTTTTATAGATACAAGATTCGTCTATGTATTGATCAAATCAATACATTCTAGACAAATGCTTAAATCTATAAATTAGATCTCTAAAGTTTCACAAACTTTACTTTCTTGGCCTTTTTTAGTGAATCCATCTGGCTGTATCTTTTAGATACATTCGTCAAGATTGCTATTCAGGAAAGCTATCTTGACGTCTATTTGCTATATCTCATAGTCAAGAGATACGACTATAGAAAAGAGTATATGAATAGACTTGATCATAATAACAGAATAGATATTCCTTCTGTATATAATCTTTTTGCAGCTAACTTGCCTTGAAAGTCTTTACTTTTTCTGTCTATTCCTCTTTTTCTCTTATAGACTAATTTTACACCTAAAAGATTTTACCCCTCTAGGTGTATCTATAAGATCCCAAATTTTATTATAGTACGTAGACTCTAATATGGATTCTATTGCTTTTTGCCAAAGATCTATATCAACATCATCCATTTCCTCTTAGTAAATAAAGTAATCAGATTCTAGGTTATAGGACTCTCCTATTTCTAAATATCTACCAGATTGTCTTACAATCCTCCCACTACAATGAAGGTCCGATATATGTTGATCTTCTAGTGATTTATCCTTCCTAAGTGCTTACTCTAATCTATCTTTCATAGATAGGCTGATTACATCATCAGTTAGCTTCTCAAAAAATAACTTACTTTGGGGTCGTAATAATGAATAATTGAAAAACAACTTAATCATAGCCAAAAATTTTCATTGTTTATGAGATATTCCTAAGAATTCTCTATAGAGGTATTCAACGCTTCGATCCAATCGATGAGTCTTTATGCTTTTCCTAATTACCTTTTGGTTTCTGCTTTTAATTCTTTAAACTTTTCGAAAGAATTCAATTAGCAGTCACATTAGGTAAA
>JXTB01000097.1:15903-85834 GCA_002914805.1 Parasponia andersonii
TGAATTTCTATTTCATTTATGTCCCATTGATATACATGTGATGTGTATGTTTATCTTATGCAAATATCTAAAAGATTCCAAGACATGAAATGAGTATTAAAGAATTATTCATATGATGAATTTATTAATAACAAATAGATAACACTTAAATCTAATAAACATTGTTTAAAATGCCAAACAAAGAAACTGCTTTCTAGGGCATATTCCCAACAGCCTCCAGTTCGCCAATTCGAAGGGTACGCGTGTCTTATTACCGTCATTATTCCCCAGTTACTGATACTGACGCACGCCAACTCGTGCCACGACTTTTTCAAATTTTTGAAATTTTAACACTTTCGATTTCCTTGCACTGTTCGCCTCCAAGGAAAACTTCTCAGCTTCTCCTCTATAAAAACTGCGCTTGTGCTCATTCCTTACTTTACCAAAATCCCCAAGTGCTCCTGCTTTCTTTCTTTCAAAATTTCCAGCCTTCTCAAATCTCAGGTTTTCTGGATCTTCCTTTTTCTAGAAACTTTTGCTCTCTTTGATCGCACCCATGATAATGGCTCCAAACCAGAGTCAGAAGCTCCACCCTGTCGTGGATTCCGAGTTGGGCTCATTGAGGAGGCAGCTTTGCTTCCCTGGCGGAGTCACCTTACAAAGGGTCGAGGGTCCGGCAGACTAGTACCTTCGCCCCTTTGCCCTCGAAGGCTCCATCGTCTTGGGGAGGAAGCACCTGGAATGGCTGCGGTTTCCCCTTCCTCCCCTAGTCCACTAATTCTTCAGTCTGGCGAGGATTCAACCTATGCAGTTAAGCCAACGGGGTCATGATCCTGATGGGACTCTCTGCTCTGTAGGTCCTCCTCAATGTGCACATCGACCTGGAGGTGTTCTTCTATGCCTACAAACTCACCCTCATCCCCAAAAGGAGCTCTTACTCTACTTTCTACCTCTAGCCACTTCCGGGGTGCCATGTTTTCTGGGGCTTTTCGAGGTCAAACAAGCAATGGGATTCTCACTCCAAGCTATACATCGTCGGAGAAGTGTGGTACTCTCCTTGGGTGAACGGGGAGCGTTTCCGAATTCCCCCACTTTTTTTGCTAAGTAAGTACTGAGTTGTGTTTTGATTTTTGGGTCTGCGTGCACTTTGTCTATTTTTGCTCATGATATCTAGCCTCGTGCAGCCTCTGTGGAGGAAAGCATGTTCGAGCCACGGCTGTCAGCGAGGCGGCTCAAGGAGCTAGAGGGGTCATTGTCTTCGGATCCTCTGGGGATTGCCGACACATTCAGGCCATTCTGAATCCCCAGGTGATAAACATGATGTCAAAAATAGTCTCACATCTCCCCTTTCCACTAGATATGTGGGTCATCACTAAGCACCTTCGGAGCTAGCTCGACGCTTCAGCTCTGAACCGGTTCTACTGGGATGAGCAGGATCGCATCGCCATGGTGGGTCATCAGATCACGGCCTCGAGCCAGCTGGCAGGTCCCAATGACCTGGTGGCACTGACCAGTCATGAGCTCGAAGAAGCGGTGAAGATCATGACCTAAGAGTGCTTCAGGTTCCGAAATGAGGAAGCCGCTGCTCCCAAGAGGGTTAGGGGTGAGTTTATTTTGTGCCCTAGGACTTCGTCGATTAGGTCATGGTTGCATTCTAATCGCATCACTCGCTCTTGCAGGTTCGGATGCTAGCCCTTCAGCAGATCCCTCCCTGGCCAAGGAGAGTATCGTCACCCACAGAGCCCGATCCAAGGTCCCCGCCGGTCAATGTCTGGTGGTGTCCTCTGAGGACAAGGCCAGGGGCCAGGGAGTTGTCACCCCAAGAACAGGCTCGGACGATGAGTTGGAAGGTCTGTTCATATCTGAGGGTGATGTGCTCGTGGTGCCTTCTCCCGAGGTAGGTGGGCCCGCGAGCTAGGAGATGTCGACCGTGAAGATCGTATATGGCAAAGGGGCACCTTTGAGCCTGCCAGAGGAGCTCACTGCGCCGGCTCTGTCTGCCCCCAGCTCTGACTCAAAGACATGGGGAAATTGCCGAGCTCAGCAAAGGGGCTCCCAGGCTGAAGTCTTGCATGTTTTCTCTTCCCCCAGTCCATATGAAGCGGGGTCATGAAGTCGACCCGTCCGAGGGAAGGAAAGTCCGGCGGGGAAGAAGGCAAAACTGCCTCTCTTCAGGTAGTGACGATAACGGGGTTACCCTGATCATCATGAGAAGGAGAGGGTCCGCGCGCGGCGGCCTGTCCAAGCATGTTGGTCAAGATAAGACCGAAAAATTACAGCCAGGTGGGTCTCCAAGTGAGGTGGTTACCGGGGCCGCTGAAGTAGTAGCAGTCGCGAGGGCCTCTTTTACTAAGGATGTGCAACCTCCAGTTGTCACCGAAGGCGCACCTGAAGATGCTCTGTCTTTTACTGCCCCTATTTCTCCCACTTCAGGAGCGTCAAAAGAAGCTACTGGAGTGCGTTTGGCGTGAGGAGAAGGTGTCCTCGCAGTTGGCGGGCTAGAGTCACGTTCCTCGGATGTGGATAATGCTTAGGGAGAGGGTCCAGCAGCGAAGTTCGAGCTGGAGGCGCTCACCCTGAAGAACATAGGTCTCATTGCTGGCCATAGCAATGCACTAGTTTGGCTCGTCTAGCCATCATCTCCATGCTTTCAGCATCTTTGCTGAACACTGACTCCCCCTTTTTATATTCTGTAGCTAGCCGCCGTTCAGTCTTTCTACTCTTCTCATGTCGGTGAGTTGACCGGGTAGCTGAATGACGGTGCTGTGGTGGCCGAGCAGAGCGAGGTCACCCTTGCCACGTTGAGGGCGGACTTCGACCTGTATCGGAGCCTGGACGAGGCTAGGGTCAGCAGCGCAGTGGCTCATGCTTTGAGCATCGAGAGGGCCAGATGTGAAGAGCTGGTCGCCAGGTTGGCTGAGGCAGAGGGGAAAGTTTAGTCTCTCAAAGCTGAGGTTCAAGTCTGCGTTCAAGGTCAAGGAGCAGGATCTGCAGAGCGCAGGGGCTGAGATGGGGAAGGCTTCGTGATAGAGCCGTCGACGAGGCTAAGAAGGCAAGGAAAGCTGAGGCGAAAGCCAAGTTAGAGGCCCATTCCCTGTAGCGCAGACTCGACCGGTCCAACGAGGTAATCCAACATCTCTATTAGGATCACTGTAAACTGATGGAAGCTCACGTGGAGCTGACTCGCAAGCGCAGTGAAGACCTTACCAAGATGAGGCTAGCAGCGCTAAAAGATAGGTTGGCAGATGCAGAGAAGCTGAAGATGAGGTACCAGAGATAGGTGGACATTCTTTCTACGGAGAGCTATAGGTCTGCTGGGAGAATAGGAAATTTGAGGGCCACGCGGAGGTGGTGACGCCAAACCAGTTCGATGAGCAGAAGGGTGTCGAGAAGGACCATTACTCCGTTGGGTACTACATGCAATAGCTGGGACACGAGATTAACATCGTGTACCCTGCTGATGTACTGAAGATGCTCGATGAAGAGAATGACGGGCCTTCTACATCTGCCTCAGTCGCCAAAGAGATTGTGCATATGCCTGACCTACCAAAACAAGCCATGGAGGTTCTTGAGGGTCAGCCTGGTCCTGGCGCTTTAACTGGCAGAGGGTCAAGTGCGGTCGTCTTGTCTAGCAATGACTCCGAGCCCAATATGTCGTTCCCTGCCAAAGCTGGACCAAGTTCCGAAGCCGACATTGCTCCCCCCACCGGAGGTAATTAGGGCCCCTCACTCTTTTGTGTACTTATAAAGTACTAACTGTATAGTGTAAAGCTAACCCTTGTTGCAAGTATCTGTTTAAATAATAAAAACGACATACTTTTCTCACGTTTATTCTGTTTTTTTCTTCTTCTGTTGCTCGCATTTGTGGTCAAGGTCGGATATCATATATGATGCCATTCCCTTGTCGGCAGTTTGGCCGACCTCTGGGTCTGGCCCAATCGTATATGATTTGGAGTTATTAGTGAATCCTCTCCATGCTATGACTGACAAGATTAACTCCGGAGATCGGGATGTAAGTTCCGGCTCGTCCAGCTTTGAGGATGTATAATTACTATTATGACTTGTCTTAGAAGAATTCGATCCGCGCATATGGCTGAACTTCTCTGACCCTAAATGGGATCGTGCCACGAACCAGCTCTAGGGGTTGGTTGATTCCTGCTTGGACCCATCACTGCAGAAGAAAAGGGCTCGGCTCTCACCTGGAGCAAACAGGGCATTATCACTCCGACGTGTCCTTGCGAGTCCGTCCAAGACTTGTTTCTGACAGATAAAGATACTGGGTCTGTGTCCCTGTCGACCACGCACTCTATAATTTAAGCATTAATAAACAGAATTTAGTTTTGATTTCTGTCTTTATGTTTGGAAGATTATACGCCTGGTGTCCTGCGTAACTTATCTGGGTCCACTTCCAATAGGTAAACCCTATAGGGTCTACTTCCAATGGGTAGACCCTAGCCCCGTTTACCTTCAACCTACGTGTAGCTAAGGTGCTCTCTGGTGAGGGTCTACTTCCAATGGGTAGACCCTGGCCCCGTTTACTTTCAGCTTATGCGTAGCTAAGGTGCTCTCAAGGGCGGGGGTGTTATCACTCAACTCTTCCCTATCGTGTAGGTGTTTCTTGAGGGACGACGGCAAGTTTTGTTGCACGGCCTATTGCCCTTCGTACGTTCTCTCGGATCATCGGCAAGTATTTTATTGCGCGATGTGATTCCTGTAGTATGATCTATAATGAGGTCTATTGGCAAGCATTTTATTGCGCAGCTCATTCCTCCTCGTACATTTTCTCAGGCTATCGACAAACATTTTATTGCGCGAAGTGATTCCCATAGTATGATCTTTATTGAGGTTTGCTGGCAAGTATTTTATTGCGTAGCTCATTCCTCCTCGTACGTTTTCTCGGGCCATCGGCAAGCATTTTATTGCGTGATGTGATTCCCACAGTACGATCTTTATTGAGGTTTACTGGCATGTATTTTATTGCGCGATGTGATTCCCATAGTATGATCTTAAGGTCTGCTGGCAAACATTTTATTGCGCAGCTCATTCCTCTTCGTACGTTTTCTCGGGCCATCGGCAAGCATTGTATTGCGCGATGTGATTCCCACAGTACAAGTTTTATTCGTGCGAATATTTCAAGGGGTCTAGCACTGGGGGCAAACCCTTTTACATAGCAAACTAGTGGGTAAATCCATGTAGCAGACATCTCGATTTGTTTTAGAATCAGGCTATTTATTAATACAAGGATTTACATGTGTCTCACACGTAGTATTTCTTCAAGTACTGGGTATTCCATGTGTTGGGTAGGCTTTTCCCGGTCTTGAGTTCTTTTAGGATGTATGCGCCATTATCGGGCGCTTTGATCACCTCGAAGGGTCCGACCCAGTTAGAGTCTAGCTTCAAGGAATTCCCTGTTCTGACATTCAAGATCTAATCTCCAGTGTTAAACCGGCGAGCGTTGACTTTCTTTGCATAATAAGATCTGGCTTGCTGGTGGTACGAGGCTAGATGGATCAGAGCAACGTCTCTCGTTTCTTCAAGGAGGTCTGTGTTGTGGCTTAGCTGTTGCTCGTTCAGTGAGGCATCTTTTACCACTTGGAGCAAAGGGTTGGGAGGCCAATTTCAGTTAGGAACACAGCCTCTGACCTATAGACCATGGCAAAAGGTGATCTTCCCGTTGACCTTCGCTCTGTGGTTTGATGGGCCCACATGATGGCTGGTAGCTTTTCTAACCACTTTCGTTTTGCCTCCTGCAATTTCTTTTTAATATTGCTGAAGATGGCCTTGTTTATTGCCTCTGCTTGGCCGTTCCCCTGAGGGTAATTTACAGATGAGAAGCTGAGCTCTATGTATACGAATCACACAGCTCCTTAAGTTTGGCATTTTGGAAATGTGTGCCATGGTCAGCATGTATCTCTTTTGGGATCTGTACTGGCAGATTATATTTTTCTAAATAAAGTTAATCGTGTCGGCCTTATTGACAGTTGCTTAGGCTTCAGCTTCCACCCATTTGGTGAAATAATTGGTGGCTAGTAAGACATACCTCTTTCCCCCGGGGCTTCTAGGGAGCTCTCCGATGATATCCAGACCCCACTTAGCGAAAGGCCAATGAGTTATTTTCGAATGGAGCTATTCCGCGGGTTAGCATTTCAGGGGGGGCAATCCTCTGACACTTATCACATTTCTTGACAAACTGGGCTGCCTCGGCCATCATGTAGGGCCAGAAGTATCCAGCCGTTAAGGCCCTGTGGACGAGGCTTCGCCCACCAGAGTGGTTGCCACACACTCCCTCATAGATTTCCTCCATCAGCTTCTGCGCCTCTATAGAGCCTACGCACCTCAGCATCGGTCCCATCATTGATCTTCTGTACAGTCGGCCCCCTACCATCGAGTATTGGGCCGCCTTCAGTCTGATTGACCTTGCTTTTTTGGGGGTCTACGGGCAAGTTCCCTGACACCAAGTATTAGGTGATGGGTTTCATCCAGCCTTCGTCCTCTGAGTTGGTCGCAAACACGTGGCACGCGGGGTTCTCCGAGAGGTCTCTCGTGTCTTCGCCTTCTAGTAGAATCTCTGTGCGTTTGGTCGTCCCCCCACATCGACGCACTTCTAGCTAGCTCATCAGCGTTTTGGTTCATCTCCCTGGGTATCTGTTCAATATCGAAGTTGTTAAAGCGGGCATTTGCCCCTATTATCCTAGAAAAGTACCTATGTAATCTTGGCTCTTTCACTTCGAAGTCTCCCCTGACCTAACCCACGATCAGTTACGAGTCAGTTTTTACTACGATGTTCTCTACTTCGAAGTGCAGGGCTAGCTCGAGATCTTGCAATAACGCTTCGTACTCTGCCTCATTGTTTGTCACCTGGAAACCAAGTCTCAAGGCTTTCTCTATCCTGAGTCCTGCTGGGATCCACAGGACTATTCTGATGCCTGATCTTGAGGTATTCGTGGATCCGTCGGTGTAGAGGGTCCAGGTTGAAAGGATGTGAGCCGGAGGCATCTGTGGCGGATCGCGTGACTCGCCAAAGGACTAGATTTCTACTAGGAAGTCTGTCATGACTTGCCCCTTCTTTGCCACTCGAGGCTAGTACTCGATGTCGTATATCCCCAGCTTGATGGCCCATTTGGTCAGTCGTTCTAATAGATCTGGTTTGGCCAAGATCTGCCGGATGGGGATATCTATATACACCGTGACTGAGTGTGCCTCGAAGTACTACCTCAATCTCTTCTTAGCGTTGACCAGATCAAGAACCAGTTTCTCCGCCATACTATATCATGTCTCCGCATCTAGGAGCATGTGGCTTACGTAGAACACTAGCTTCTGCTTGCTGTCTTCCTTGACAAATAGTACAGTGCTGATCGCTACCTCAGACACTACCAAATAAGCATATAAGTGCTGTCCTTCTGCCGTGGAGGCCAGGATGGGTGGGTGACTTAAATACTGCTTGAGCTCCGTCAGTGCCTTGTCCTGCTCCTCCCCCCAGATGACTGGGGAGCTTTTCCTTATACATTAGAAGAAAGGCTTACATCGGTCAAACATTTGGAGACAAACCGGTTGAGTGCGGCTATCTTCCGATTAGGCACTGGACCTCCCTAACGGTCGAAGGTCTTTGTACATCTGCGATTGAGGATAACTGGGTCGGGTTAGCCTCAATGCCCTTTCTGCTTACGATGTGCCCCAGGAACTGGTCGGAGGACACCTTGAAAGCATACTTCTTGGGGTTCAGACATATTCGGTAGTGCCTCAGAACCTGGAAACACTCGTCTAGATGCCCTAGATGGTCCGAAGCTTCTTTGCTCTTCACGACCATGTCATCGATGCAAACCTCTATCGTTTTCCCCAGTAGCTCGGCGAACATTTTGTTCATGAGCCTCTGGTAGGTTACCCCCGTGTTCTTCAAACCAAAAGACATGCATTTGTAGCAGTACAGACCTCGCTTTATAATGAATGCGGTGTAGATCTGGTCTTCTTCATATAGATGGATCTGGTTGTATCTAGAGTAAGCATCTAGGAAACTCATCTTGTCAAATCCTGCTGTCGCATCGACTATTTGATCAATCTTCGGTAGGAGAAAACTATCCTTCGAGCATGCCTTGTTCAAATTAGTGAAATCTATGCAGGTCCGATCGTCGCCGCTCTTCTTCTTTACCACCACCAAGTTGGAGACCCAGCATGAGTATACGCATTCCATGATTAGGCTGTTTTCCAATAGTATCTCGACCTCTTTGTTGATCTCCCTATTTTTCTCCAGCGCAAACCTTCGGGGCTTTTGTCTGACCGGAGGAAAGTCGGGATCTATGTTCAGACAGTGGCAAGCGTGCGCAGGGTCTATTTCGGGCATGTCGTCATGGGACCATGCGAAGACGTCCTTGTTCTGCCTGAGGAATTCTAACAGCTCGCTCCTCTCCCTTTTGGGCAGTAGGGCCGCAATCAAGATTACTTTTTCCAGTTCTACTTCTTTCAAAGGGATCACTACCAGCTCCTCAATCGTGGTTTCTGGCCTAGCAGACTCCTCTTCGATCTGCCTTATATATACTGGCAGGCGGTCCTTTGACTGTTATTCGTCCCCTGTCGAGATATTCGCGCTCCTATCGGTTCCCTTCAAGGCGGCCGAAAAATACTTTCTCACAGAGGCTTGGTCTCCTTTAATGTCTATCGTGTAAGTGCCATCCTTCAATTGACAACTTAGGACCTAGTGGAGGGTGGAGGCAACCCCATGAGTGGCATGGATCCATCCCTTCCCATGATGGCATTGAATGAGGTCTGGCAATCGATGACGACAAAATCTACGTCAAAGCACCTCTCTGTGGCACAAACCTTCAAAGTCAGGACACCCAAGGGGCTGACCTTACTGCTGTCGAAAGCGAAGAGCGGTTGATAGGTCGGCCTGAGCGCGCTCCGGTTCAGACCCATGTTATCGAAAGTGCTGAGGAACAGGATGTCGATGCTACTTCCGTCATCGACCAGGGCCCTTCCCACCATCACGGAGTTGATTTGGAATTTAATTACTAGGGAGTCATCATAAGGCAGGTGCACTGTGGCCAAATCCTGCTGGGTGAAGGCAATGGGGGTGGCTGAAGTGTAGCTCTCCCCTGTCGTCAAGTGATTCATGGAATGCCCTAGGCCTCTCAAGCGCTTCACCCTCTCTTCAGTCCTTTTCTGGTGTTTTTCCTTTTCTTCCTAACCCTGGGTCGGCTCTGGTCTGCCCATAATCATCGGTACTATCCTCAGAGCCTGCTCCCCTGACCCGGAAGCCTGGGTCTGCTTTCCCTTTTCCAGCCTGGCGGCGTCCCCTTGGACTGGCTTTCGCTCACCTTCACATATTATTTTAGCTTGCAAGCCTAGATCGCTATCATAACCTGCGCGTAAAGGCTGTGACAGTGGATGGTTCCGTGCCTGTGATATCAATGAAACTGACGGTACCTGCTCTAGTTCTTCATATGGTCAGGAACACCGAACTTGGGGGAATCTTTAAAAATGCCCATGTCTTTGTTCTGGATGTAGATCACATCGATTGCTGTGTTGAGCTCGAACTTCAGCTGAGGGTTTTTAAACGTTTTCCTCCTCTTGTTGCTTTCTTGATTAGCCTGGGTCAGGGCTGCTTGCTTCAGAGTCGGGTGCTTGGCTGGCGTAGGCCTCTTTACTCCCTGCGTGGCTGGGGTTTGCACCGGCATTGTTGTTACTGTCGCGGAGGATTTGGGTGCTTTCTGGTTGCTCTCTAGCATCCTAAATACTCCTTCTGATTTTTCCAGGATGTCGATCATGTCGTATGGTAGATTTAAGAGCAGATGGTCTGATAGCATCGATCCTAGCTGTAAGCCCCTGACAAAAGAGCTCGAGGCTTGGGTCGAGTCGGCGTCGTGCACTGAAGACATTACTTCCAGGAAACACGATAAATATTCCCTTGGGGACTCATTCGTGGATTACTCTAACCGGTGCAGGTCTCGCATAGTCTTTTGCTACCTCCGGGCACTAGCGTACTGTTTCAGGAAAAGTTTGCAAAAATTTTTAAACCTGTTTATAGATTTCTCCGGGAGTTACCTGAACCATAACAGGGCTGGTCCCGCTAAGGTGGTGGAGAAGACTTTGCATATCACGGCTACGTCTCTGGTTTCCAGGGTCATCTTCTGTTAGAAATGATATATGTGGTCGAGGGAGTCGGTCTTTCCTTCGAATAGTCTAAAGGACAGGGTTGTGAAGTCCTTTGGCTTGGGCTCCAGCTAAATCCAATCAGAGAAGGCTGTTCGGTTGATCTCGCACACAGTCTGTTCTGCCAGATCGGCGGGGGTCTGGCTGTGATGAGCTCCGAGTCTTTTACTCTGCTCTGCCATCATCTCCTGTTTCCAGTTGGGGAGCACACCATCCGGGTTCTTCTAGTATCGTTTGCCCACTGCCATTTCTGCTCGGAGGGGCCTTGTCTGGCTCTGTTATTCTCCTTGCATCTGTGATCTGGACGGGGCGAGGACTTCCCTTGGCTGTTGTTGACCCATGAACTTCTACTGGACCACTTCATCGAAATCCTCCCTTCGGCTGCTCCTGGCCTCGCTTACTAATAGCCCTTCAATGCAGGCATTGTCTTTACAAACTTCGGCGACCTCATCCTTTAAACCCAGAACAGCCTCATAAGCCATCTCCGCCTTCCTGTTAGCTTCCGTCAAGGCAGCAAGCATTTGGTCCAGCTTTTGTTCTAAACTGGGTCACGCTTCTGGGGAGCTTCCTTCGGTATCATGCCGCGTGCTTCTTGTTGTCATTCTCGAGGGTGTCATCCGATGTCGTATGGCTTTTTGTTCAGGGAGAGCGCAGTCATGAGACTCTTACTCTTTCTCTTGCGCCCTTCAATTCCCACAGACGGTGCCAAACTATTGGTGCCATTTTTACCAACTGTCCACGAGTCTTCAAACTGTTGGTGTTGTTCCTACCAACTGTCCATGTATCCCCGCTATCTCAGGATGCTTTTGATCTCACTTCGGATCAAAGAGGTAGGGGTGGCCACCTACAAAAACTCTCTGATGCTTAAGTCAGATATTTACTCCTGAGATTGAATAGCAAAGACTAAGTTTTTTTTTGCTCGTAAAGTTTTTGTCTATCTATTTGTATCTTTTTTCGGGGAGATGTATGGCATATATATATAATCCTAGAACCGAGAACCTGCCGGTTCTCAATCTCAGGATCGAGTATCCTTTTCTCATTATGACTTATTCCAGAAATCACGGCCCGTGGTCACCGTAATCTCCCTTGCATTGTCGTGATCTGCTTTCTGTCGTCCCTTATGGTGTGAGCCTGGCAAAGGCGAGATTTTGACAACCCGCCGTCCTATCGGGACGGTTTGCCCAATGTGCACACCTACCTAGGATCGCACTAAATGCCCTGCTTGGGTCTGGAGCGGCGCGCTACCCCTAATGATCTTCTGGCGGAAGACCCTCGACGCTTCTGACCCCTAGCTGTCGAGGCAAGAATTAGTTTGGGCTGAACCCATCCAGGGTCTGGGATGGATTCGGCCCTGGCATACCACAACCAATGGGCCAAAGTCATATCACGTGCGACTTATGTGGCTTTCAAGTAGCCCTCCTGGACACATGTGGAACAGTGTGTTCCCTACCATCTGTTCTGTCCCTTGATCGTCCACGTAGCGCACGATCTATAGTGGGCCCCACAGTTAATACTGGATTATACTTGCGACCATATAAACCTAATTTTCTTAATACTAACTAAATAAAATGAAGTGGTATAATGCAGATTTAGAAACTTCTGGAAACCAAGCTTATAAGATGGTGCACCAAACCCCTTTACATTAGCTAAATTTTTGCTGAAAGGAGACTTTCATTAAGCGAAAGTAACAACAAAAAAAAGGCCAAGAGGAGGGCCACAAACACCCTAAAAAAATAAATTATTCCAGTCTCGACGGTTTGAAAAAATCTTAGTAGGAACATCAAAGACATAAAAACAACCAAAAGAAACAGAAAAAGCCATCCAAATAGCCAAATTATGTGCTACATAATTTTATTCCTACTAATAAAAGATGGTTGAAAGAAGTTAAGAAAGCACAACATCGATTTTTCTTGGAATACCAGATCTTTAAGATCCTAATGATAATCCGCCCCATCTTCTTCGAAGTCAGCTAGTGCCTTCTTACAATTACTCTCCACTACCACAGACTTCCAATTATGAACAATTGCATAATTGATCAATAAGAGTAACACTCTCACTTTGACAATCAAAGGGCTTATTTCGCTATATCTCTAGGTGAGTATATTCAGCATCAATCCATTAACATCTCTAGCTACGACTGCAATAGTAGAATAATCATCTCGAACAGTGGCGTCTACATTGAGTTTGTTACACAGGGGGTGTTAGCGGTTACCGGGAGGCCTGATCTAGGTCATGCAGTCCGTGATTCAAACTCAGGGCCTGAGAGTAGAAATTGAAGGCCAACAGAATTTTCCTCACTAACTGATCCAAGTCATATTTGGGCTTACTATGAACAATGGCATTCCGCTCCAGCCAAATCCCCACAAAGCATATAGAGGCCAATAAAGTCATATTATGGCGCTCCGTCAAAGAAACGTCAACTATGGTGCTAACCTGAAATTGGTCCACTCTAATACCCCAGTTGGATAAAAACCAGAGTCTTTTGGAGAGCTCACATGTCCAGAAGAGATAGTTGATGGTCTTCTCATATTGTTCACAAATTGGACACAAGTTCGAACCGATTTCAAACATCGTAGCAAGTCTGGACTGAACTGGCAAAGCATTACAAGGATTCTCCACTAAAGAAGCTTGTGTCTGGGTGAATCTTTGCCTTCCATAGATTTGATCAATATGCTGGCGATAAAGTCAGAGATTGTGGGGGGAAAGGGGGTTTACTTCTCTGTAAGACTTAGTGAACAGACTTAAGAGTGAATTCTCCATGTGTTGATAGAGTCCAGAGCCACCCACCAGAACCAGTGTGAAACGGAGTTAGAGCTCATTAAGTCCCAGCTTCCATTCTCTGTCACTAGATCAGTCATGTTCAGATCAGGATAGTATTGCATATTATCTTTTAGGCAGGGCTTGTAACCTTCAAGAAATAGTACCCACAGTTCTCTCCAGATATCGATGGAATGATCATTCCTAATCTTTTTGCAAGCACCTTGACGAATACTGTCTCTAGTAGCTAGAATCGATTTCCAGATTCAGGAGTCCGTTGCCATAGCTTGAATGGATAAGAAGTCTTCACTCTTTAGATACTTTGCTCGGATCAAAGAAGACCAAATAGTACGTTCCTTTAAGAATTCGCCAACCTCACTTTGCTAGGAAACATATATTAATCTCATGAGTCTGACGAAAGCTTAAGCCGGCCAGGTGTTTAGGGGAGCACAATATGTCCCAAAGATTCCCACTAGAAATCACGAATAGTAGCATCAACCGCTGTTGAAATTTTTCTGGGCACTGGAGTCGTCATGAGAGCATAAGCCGGCATGGCCATGGCTACTGATTTGGCTAGAACCAACCTTTCTGCTTGAGAAAGGATACGACTCTTCCAACTAGCTAATCGATTCTGAACACTCCTATCTACAGCACGAGCACGACGACATCGCAAGCAGAATAGTTATAGCCTAGCGACGGCACAAACACCAGCATCTGGGCAGCTCGTTTGCAGATTTGGTCGAACAGTGTGGAGATATGTGGCAGATCTAGTCGTCGGCGTCGGCGAAGCAAGGAGAGTCCTCGGGTTTACCAGGCATGTCTTGATCTGATCTAGCTAACAGAGTGATTGTGTACCCCTTTCCTTATTTAGTGGGTGGACAAGGACATTCTACCACTGCGCATTATTTATATATATATACAGTACTCTATATACTCAGCACACCAGTCAACGTCTAAACTATTATATTAGATTATTACATAAGTTAGCTCAAATATTATTAGGAACATTCCCCAGCCCATCAGCGTGTGACATGTAACATAATAACCAAGAGCACGTTTAAAAAAATAAAGGGTCTTATAGCAAAATGACATATGCTGGGCCAAAAGCGCAGCCCAATTTGTACAGTGAACCCAATAAGCCCGTCAGTCCGTTTAAAGCTTAGCGAGCAGCCCATTCTGTATGGGTTTTGCCGCCACCGCATTGTCTTTCATGTCCAAATCGCTTGTATTTGTAGGAGGGACATCCACCGCAGGGGAGCAATTAAAGAACCCATGTGGCTGTTATTGCAAAAAGCAAGCAATAATGAATTATGATGATACTTAATGTAAAGAAAAAATGGGAATTTGTATATGTTATTATAATAATATCTTTTTCTTTTCTTTTTTGAAAAAAATAGAAGATTCAAGTTCTTAGCTTCATTTATACGAGTACTTATGCTACAAGTGTAATTCTGACATTTGAAATGAATTTTAGACCAAGGACCTAAATGGTACACTAATAATACCTTATAGACCACGGTGCATTGTAACAAGATTCTTAATTTGGGACATTATATTAACTATTGCATAGTTATTATAGAGTGCCAGATGAAGAAATTATCGGTGTATTGTTGTGTTACATATTAATATATGCATATGCAAATTATGACGGAATATGATCTGATTATTATCATCCACGTACATTTACTAAAAGTACTCTTTTGTTATCCTAATGCAAACTTACCCAATATAACATGTGAATGAAAATTATGAACTTCTAACATAATTTATAACCATTTGTTCGTTTTTAATATTATGATTATTATTATTATTATTTTTGGTAGAAGGCTGTGCGGATTACCATGAGCATGAAACCAATGCGATCCACAGGCATGACTGGCCAATCCTCTAAGCGAGGGATGTGTGTAATTCCAAATACATACCTGCAATAGCAGCATATATAATAGACTCGTTCATTTTCTCTTTACCATCTCTTGTAATAAGGGAATGTAAGGGAAAGAACTTACCAAAGAACAATATCAGCTTCTTCCAATGATCGGTTTTGATTGACCCAAGTAGCCAATCCTTCTCCGACACGTGGGTTCTGATTGGGGAACTCTCCTCCTGGATACATTTCATCTCTTGCATATGGTGTCACCCAAAGATTATGCTTCAAGAAAGCAGCTCTTCTCAGAAACTTTGCCTCAGAACCTGCTAATGGCAAGCAATTTGAACCAGGTACTAGCCTGTAACCTGTTAGCTGCCCTGTCCTGTTCACATTTCTTGTGTTTCTCACCTGTTTCACGCAATTAAAGCCTTGAGTTAATCCTCAATTAGTCAAACCAATTTGTCAAAGCCCTTCTGTAACAATCTTAAAACATTACAATGAGAAAAAGCTTTAGCCTGCGTCAGAATCTTACTATCCAATGGCGAGCAGTTAGAGGATTACAATCTCGCATTGCTTGCAGTTCAGACCTCAGCAGTGTCTCCTCAGCATAAAATGCATTGTTGTGGACGTTGTTGTTTCCTGGTTCTTCAACTTTAACATCTACCTCGACCACCTATATAGAATAAGGAAATAGTGGTTTATAACAGAAGCAGCAAAATCCATTGTTTCTTTTTGAATTTACCGTTGTTCATGAACGTCAGATCATATCGGGAAAGGTATGGAATTGAAAGACCAAATGTGACAAATATGAACTTACTTGATTGAATGCTTCACCGGGCTTGCAATCAACTGCCATGTCCATACGAGCCACAAAAAAGTGCTGATGAACTGGTGCATATAGACCAGGTGCAATAGTAGTACCATATTTGCGTGTTTCCCCAGGTTGAAGTGCTCCTAAACTGAGAATCCCTGTGAGTTTAACCTCAGCTTCAATTTTCCCATCCTACAAAACAAAACTCTACGTTAAAATTAAGCTCATTGAATTTGAAGCCATTTTAACCACAGAAATGGGTTAGAGTTGTAATGTAATAAACTCCAGTGAAATGCTGGCTTGCCTGATAGAAATGCCAGAAAAAACCATACTCATAGTTGGCCACAGTGCAAATAAACGAGACACTTAGCCTTCTAGATCTTCGAACTTCAGCTAGACCTGTTCTCCAATCCTGATGTTTCCATAAGATCCCATGATCCTCTTCATGAAGGCAAACACAATTCTCAATTGTTTCGACGCCACCACTGAAGTTGGTAAAGTGTGCATCGAAGTACTTTATATAGCCTAAGCAATCACAACCCTGCGAAACTAAAATTGTGTCAACAACAATGAAGATGTAAATAGTTCAACAAAGTAAGAAAATGACAAGAAGAAAGTTTATCTGACCTTCTTAAGAGAATGTGCATTTTTACCCAATCCATCCTCCCCTGCATCAAAAGCATTCTTCCTGTAGTGTGGATCATTTGGATCTCCATAAGGGACCACCATTTCCACAAAACTTAATCTGTGAGCCACTGGTCTTCGGCCTCGACTACCATCAATATATGCAACAGAGTGGATAACCAAACCCTCTCTAGGAGTAAAACCAATACGGAAATTCCACTGCGAATCAGAAACAAAAGAACATATCAAGTGAATATAACATGTAACAATCTAAGTGACTAGCATCATTGAATTAGTCCCAGAATAAAAGCGAGCACCTTCTGCCAAGCAACAAAGTGCCCATTTGCACGGAAACTAGGACCTTCAGGCTGAACAATCTGTAGAGGTTTCACATCACTTCTATCAACGCCTCCTCGCGTTTCGCCAGGAGTGTAGTTTCTTAATGGATCAGCAGGTGGCAGGGGAACAAGTTTGCGGTCCTCGAATTCAATGACGACCATGTTTTGCATATCAACAAGTACATGGATTCCTTCAACTGGACGGGCATAACCATTTTCCATAGGGCAGTCACTCTCAGTTCTACAGAAGAAAAGTGGTTTGGCGAGTCTACGGCTAGGAGCATCGGCATCACTATGATATCCAGCACACCTGATAAAGTAAAGAAGTTAATTAGTCCCCATTTGGGGGGAGAAAAAAAACAGAGAGAATATTCATTCGAAAGAAACTCAATTTAGAAACTAACCATGGATCTACCATCACAAGATCCATATCCTCAATGCCCCTCTTCTTCATTGCTTCGCGAAATGGAGGATAGTCTTTCACAACAGCTTCACATTCCGCATATTCCACGGCATCCTGTTGATCTCGAAAATTCAAGTGCAAACATAAATTCCGCCAAAAATAAGGATTCTTTCCACATATCCATATGAACAAACAAAAGGGTATATGTTGAAAGTTGAAAAATCTTAAACTAAGATTTGGGAGTACAAAATTATGTGATAAAATACCATGGGAGGCTGAACATCAGGAATAACTTTGGAAGAAATGACTTTGCCCCTGTGGTGGCCACCTCTAGTAGCAGCATGAACTTCAGATAATTCCACAATCCATATACTTGTCTCATTTGAGCTTTTGTTATAAACTACAAGCCGGGCTTGCCTTGGAGGAAGTTTACTTGGAATTACAGGTCCACCTTTTGTTCTGGGAAGTAATGATGGCTGGAAAGGAGGGAAGAAATATGCATCTGCCAAAGCAACAACATGCTTATCTGGTTCCACAAGAACCACTTCAACAAAACGCATGCTATCTCTCACCTTAGAGAAAAATAAAAGATAAAAATTAATTTTCACTCCCTTCAAAAATAGTAAAAATACAAGCAGAGACGAACAGAATTTAACATAAGACATAAAACCAAAACATGATTAAGCTAATCACAACAATAGTGAAGCGAATCACCTCAGGGGTTTTTCCAGCTGCCCTGACAGTTGCTACAGCCACAGAGATTTCAGCAGCAGCTAAAGGGTCCAAAGGGTGGCGGGTTTGAGCCCTCATCATGACTGGGATACCTATTTTAGGTAGATCAACAAATATTAGGAGCAATATAAGGTGATTAATCCTTTTAGAAAAATTTTCAAGAGGTGCAGCCTTCTAAGATTGCCAGCACTAACTTCTCAAAATTTAGTTAAGAACTTCCTACTACATAGAAACTAAACCAGAATCAATAAAGCAACCATCTACATGCGAAACTAAAAAAATATACCTTGAAAACATAGATACAAGTGTATACTAATACTGGGGTATGAGAAATTTTTCACTAATAAGAATACATAATATATATATATATATAATTGAAAAATAAGGATTGGTGGGAGAGTGGTGAAAGTCTTTTTCTGCCCTTATTATTTCTTTTTTTTTTTTCTGGTTTAGAAGGTCTACCTTTGGTGGAAGGAGTCTTGGTTGGTTGATCGGTGATAGAGTCTACAGGGCGGATAAGAGCAGCAGCCATGGAGGCGGCGTTGTTGCGGATGATGGGATCGTCGGAAGGAGGAGCAGCTGCCGCTGCCGGGGCGGCGGTGATGGTCCAATCTTGGCCACGTGGTTTGGCAGTAGTAGTACTGGAAGATTTTGGAGTGTGATTAATGCAACAAGGAGGAGTAGGAGTAGTAGTAGTAGGCGTCGTTTTTTCCTGAGTTGGGGCCATTGTAATGGGTTAGCAAGCTCACCGTATCTGCCGTAGTAATTGTCACTGTAGTAATACTCCACTGACATACAGCAAATTTCTTTGTTGATCTATCAACACTCCCTTGTATACCTTTCTCTGCTCCAATCTCTCCTCTTTTTTTACGGGAAAATATGACCACTCTACAGATCACTTCAGTGTATATTGGAAACAAGATGCATATAAGAGCTTTAGTTATAACTTATAATGATGCTGCTAATTACTGAGTACTAAAGACACAGATCACAGACTAAATACAGATTGGTAAGAAGACCTTTTTTTTTTTCTTTTTAAAATAATTCCTTTCCTTTTCTTTATTTATTTTTTTTGGTTTTGAAAAAAAAAATGGGCTTCCAAGGAGTTGCAGGTGAAAGCTTTAAAAATGTAATAGAAATTAATTCAAGAAAATAGTGATTAAAAAAAAAAAAAAAGAAATCATTTTAGTTGAAATTATTCCTATCCGTGCCAATGTCCCAGTCCCCATGCAAAAGGGCAATGGGCCAGTTAATAATGACAAAGACAAAGACGGCATGGGTCGTATGGGGTGGAGTGATGTATCTTTTTAGCAAATAGTGCAGGAGGAAGCCCTTTGGTTAGGCCTTAGCTTTGGCACCGTTCCTCCCTTTCCAAGACTCTTGCTTTCATAAACTTTACTCATGATCCACTCATTACTCTGTCAAGCATAGAATTTATCTTCTTCGTCACGTAGAATGATAAATATGTATATATATATATATATATATATATATATTTCTCGAGTAATGATAGGACTAATAAATCATTTAATGTCACTAATACGTTTATGCTCTCCAACTAGAACGTACTAATTAAGTAGAGCATTTATAGATTTGCGTGCTAATGGTAGTTAATTAACATCTATGCTTACCTACGTAGAAACTACAAACAACTCTCCTCTCGAATAAAATTATTGACTAAATTAACTACTCCTCCCAGCTCTTACTTCTTATATTCTTTCTCAATCTGGCTAGCTAGTTTTTTTTTTCTTATTTTTTAAGTAGAAAAATAAACGAAGTACGTTAATAATGTGAGCTGGAGCTAAGTAGACCGTTGACACCCACACGTCAAGAAGTCCTATATGTATATATGCGTATAATAATTTACTTTATTCATAATATTGTGACTCAAAACAATATGAGTCCCTGCAGTACCACTCACCCACCAGCCACCTCGACCTACCTTCTCTTAAAAGCACACGAAATTTCATTTTCAAGCCTGGTAATTCGTAATTCTAGCTGACTAATATTTGTTTTGCAAGTTATATTTTCCATTATATGTGGCATGAGCTAATTGTACTTTTGTCTGTATTATAAAAATGTGAGAAAAACGTTTAAATAATCATACAACATGGGTTTTATCTATTTATATATGATTAAACAAGAATATATGTCCAAATCATAGCATATTAAAATAAATGTAACATATTTGTTACTCGTCACCACATAAAGCCAAAAATAAAAATGGTGCTGGCGGTATAGTAATTAAACAAAGCACATAGTATTCCATTCCAACCACGGCATAAAAAAAAGAAAGAGGAGGGGGCCCAGGGGGAGGGAATTTGCTAAAATGGCCCGTCCATTTTTAACTCTTTTACAAAGAGGCCTAGCACATAGTATTCCATTCCAACCACGGTATAAAACAAAAAAGGGGGGGGAGGGGGGAATTTGCTTAAATGGTCCGTTCATTTTAGCTCTTTTACAAATCCATAAGCAATTTTATGAAGAAAATTGGAAGGATAAATATAACAATTTTCATGAAAAAAGTTAGAAGGATATTATGATGTTTCTGGATTTGTAGAATATAATTTGAATCTTATATCATACGCATTCTTAGCTTTTTAAGTGATTAAGAAGCGGTCAATTATGATGACATGTCACTAATTATTTACTTATTTGCCTATTGGTTTTGATTTTTTTTTGTAGCATTCATTTATACTTTAACGATAAAAATTTTAAATAAAAAATTGCTAACAGATAAAAAACAAAATGCTACTTGATGACCTCGACATATTTCTTAAATTACTGACTCACATGTTGTCGCCTCTATGAAATCATCATACGTGCCAAAAGATCCTTTAACACATTGTCTTAAAACTCTCTCTCTCTCTCTCTATGCCGACCTTAATATTTTTCAGCTATTTTTAATCTTAGCTTAGTTGAATGATTAGAAAATTTAACCTGACAGGTTGCTCGACACCCTTGTAGCATATATCAAGTAAATTTTGTATATTCAGGAGTTTTACCTAATAAAAATATTGAGGCACTTGACAATAGTGTCGAATGGCTCAACACTCTTATTCAATATGTCAATCTGACTTTGTATATTCTAAAATTTTACCTGACAAAGGTGTTGAGTCACTCAACATCCTTGTCAGGTACATCGATTAGGTATCGAGCGACTCGACACTCTTGTCTAGTATATCGACCTAAGTTTTTATATTCTAAATTTTACTCGATAAAGGTGTTGAGCTAATACTGAATAGGAATCGAGTGTGTCAAGCTAATTTTTATAAATTCAGAAATTTTACTCGATAAGCTTGTCGAGTAGCTCGATAAACTTATTGAGTCATTTTCACATAATAAAAGTCTTACTCAATAGCTTATTGAGTGGCTCAACACTATTGTTAAGTTTCTTTTTTAACACAAATTTAGTAATATAATTATTATTATAATTAGAGAAAATGCCATAAAATGAATTTATATTTCATTATGTTTCTACAAAGTCCTCTGTGATTTGAAAACTATGGGAAAAGTACTTTGAATTTTATATTTTAATACAAAATATTTGTAATTTTACTATTTTTAGAATTCAACTTTTTTTATGTAAGCTAAATCGGAAAAATTATATAACTAGTATGAATAAATCATATAATTTTGACAAAAAATTATGTTTATATTAATTAAGAATGTAAACAAAGTTATAATTCTATAAATAATGCGAACGAAGTAACAGATAAATATCTAATTTTGATTCATTATATCTATAAAATTATGAATTATGAAACTCAAATTACTCAAGTAATATAAATAAAGTGAGAATTCTATAAGTAGTATGTATAAGTTATTACAAATTTAAATTTTGATTTATCATATATCTTTAGAAATATGATAAATATCTGATTTTGATCCATCATATCTTTAAAAATACAAATAATGAAACTTAAATTACTCAAATAATATAAATAAAGTGAAAATTTTATAAGTAAGATTATGAATGAGTTAGTTTCATTACTTGAGAAATGTCAATAAAGTGAGAATTTTGTAAGTAATACCAATGAATTTATTACAAATACAAATTTTGATTTATCATATATCTTTAAGAATATGATAAATATTAGATTTTGAATAAATTAGTTTCATTACTCGAGTAATATCAATAAAGTGAGAATTTTGTAAGCAATACAAATAAGTTTATTAAAAATTCAATTTTTTGATTTGTCATATATCTTTTAGAATATGATAAATATTAGATTTTGATCTCTGATATCTTCAAAACTATGAATAATGAAACCATATTTAATCAAATAGTGAGAAGTTCACAAATAATACAAATAAGTTTAGAAATAAACTTATAAGTTTAATTTATCATATTTATCTTATGAACTGTGTCTAATGAAATTTAAATTGCTTAATTATTTTCAACTTGAATAGATTTAGAATTTTATCAATAATAAGAATAAATTATAAGAACTTGAGTGGTTTGACACCCTTGTCAAGTGTGTTGAGCACATTTTCTACAAATTCTACATTATGAAATTTTATCCAACAAGGGTATCGACCCTATGTCGAGTAGATCGACATGTATCGGGTATATCGAGCTGATTTCAAATGATAGTCTTGACTTATAACTCATTTCCAAATCAATACATCACGACCTATCTCAATGCTTTTATATACTTCTTTTACCAAATCTTTATATGCTTTGTTAGTTTTGACTAAAATTCTTATTGATTGTTATCTCCCTCCAACCCATTTTCACATTTCTTTAACATTTTTCCATTCACCGTCATATGAAACAAAATTTTTTTTCATTTCATGTGTATTTGATGACTTATTTGTACAAAAATAAAGTTCACAAATAAGAAAACATATATGAAAGTATAAAGAACATTCAAAATTTGGTAAAATCAATAAACTTTTATACTACTCGATAACTCTATCAAGTGACTCGATATGCCTGCTAAGTGGTTTGATAGTGCTTTTGGATAGGCTCAGCGAGTTTGTCGAGTGGCTCGACATGACTATCGAGTTATTAGATGCACTTATCAAGTGACTTTACATTTATGTTGAGTAAATAACCAGAAAAAATTTTTAAGATTTAAGTGTAGTCGAGCACTATCGAGTACTACTGATCAATAATAATGTCAAGCATTGTCTGGTAAGGTCAAGACTATCTCGACAAAATTGTACTTGACAATTAAACTCGACGAAAGTATCGAGTTCTACTCGGCAATGGTGTTGAGTTATACTCAACAAAATTATTGAGTGAAATCTGGGTTTCTTCCTCACAAATGTATTGCAACTTTCAGTTGAAAAAGCAAGCGTTTAAAGCTCAAAAATAGTTTAAAAAATTTATATTTATACTAAAATTCAAATATTACTTCAAAGTACAATTTATTACTCTTAAATAAATGAAAAAAAATAAATTATATTAATTATTTGAAGGATGAGTTTTGGTTACTTGATTGAAAAAAAAAATCTTGGAAATGATCGAATATGGAAGATGAAAATTTCAATAGATTCGTTAGTGGATAGAAAAACAATGTAGGAAGAGATGATAAAATGTGTCCAGCATTCATGGATGAACTAGCTTGAAGAAAAAGGAGGAGGAGAGAAAAAACGGGTTTCAAGTCTTGACACGAAAAAAAAAAATTTAGTTAACCATCAAGTCAGAAAGTTTTTCTTTTTTTTCAAGAGCATTCTAGTCTCTCTAATAAAGTTATGGTCAAAGAAACTAATTCTAAAATAATAATATTGAAATAGACTAGTCTCTAAACGTTTAGACCTATTGAAAGAGGCGCTTGCTAAGGTTCCCCAAAAAAAAATTAGGAAGATTTCTCTTACATTCTTTTGGCCTTAATTTACAATTACGAGGGTGACAGATTGTGTCCACTAGATAGGATCTACTCGAGTTAATGTCCAAAATATATATATATATATATATAAATATATATATATATATATATATATATTGTGTCCATACATACTAGGTTTATAGGTAAAAATAAGTATATAGGGTTTCAACCATAAATTAATCCTAGTCATATATTTTATTTGATCAAAGGCTAAAAATGTGTTATTTGTAATGTTCACAAAGTCATTTCCAGAAGCCACACATTTAACTCTATATTTGGTGACACTGCAATGTTAAATTGAAGCTGTAGCACTAAGACATTGAAAGTTGGTTACCCAGAAATGGGGCTGTAACCCTAAAATTAGGGCTATATCGCTAAATAATGGTGCTATAGCTCCAACTTTCAGATTGGCATGCTTTTTTTTTTTTTTGTCATTTTAGTGTCGTGGCTTTGTCCTACTGTACTGCAGCACCATTTCTCAACTACATGTCATTTTTTTTTTTATCTATTTTCGCTCCAAACGGCAATCCATTTAATACTCAAGCTTTGCAACTAAAATTAGCATAAACACACTACAAAACATATCAAATAAATTCAAAGGTAAATAAGCTTGAAGAGATTGGAAAGATAAGTGTACCCTTATCAGAGAACAAATATAAAATAATAAATTAAACATGCTCACACTATATGTCATATATATATATATATATATAAGCATATAATTAATCAGAAAATATACAAATATGACATATATCACATAATCACGTAAAAGTGGGCTACCATCACAAAATAGATCTAATCGAGTTAATGTCCAAAATATATATATATATATATATATATATATATAATTATTCAACATATAAATCTAACTTGTAACCCACGTTACCAAAAAGAAAAAAACTCAACATAAAATTGAGTCGCACGGACACGGGTTGATCCGAGCTCAACCTGCTTGACTTGTTTCAATAAAAACACTTAGCTCACAACCCATTTTGAGCTACCAATCCGTTTTTGAGCTTGGACTTTTTCTAAAAAGAAAAAGTTTTATTTTCTTTTTTTAGAGATTATTTGAGTCTTATTTTAAAAGAAATTAATTATGTGCAGAAAAATTTTATACAAATTAGAGTATCCACTCTTTATTTATTATACATAATAAAAGGTAATGTTATTTTATTTTTATGTTTTTATTAGCTTTTAAATTAAGAATATTTTTTATTGTTTGATTATTTGAATATTTATTAGCAGGTCAAGTTGGCATGAGATGCATTGAACCTAATCCAACCTGTTTATTAGTTTGTGTCAAACAGATCAACCCAATTTTAACCTACATTTTTTTTTTTTATACACTTTAACCTGAAAAAAAGTGTCATTTTTATGTCGGGGTATTTTTTTTTTTTTTGCTTTGGGATATTTTTATGTCGGGTTGAAACTTGAATTGCCACCTTTGAAAATTATAAAAGAACGTGGAAAAAGCCAAAGCCAATTAATTAAAATCTGACATTTACCGCTAGCGAAGGAATAAAAATATGTGACTATGTATTATCTTAATTAGAAGATTATGGCAGCCGATCAAGGCTAGTTTAATTATGTTTCCTTATCAATATTAGTGGACCTTCTTTTATAACGTTAATAGCTAATTAATTAAATATTCTATTTTTTTTGTTGGTAGTGTGGAAAATATATACTAATGAATATGCAACATTTGTTTCATTTATGGTTACTAGCAACTGTAATTCTATTTACATTTTACTGGCTTTTATAGTGCTCTAGAGCCTTCAAATAGACATTTTTCTTGGGAAATCCCTCGTCGTTTATCTCATGTGTCCATATGTCCCTGGCTTTGCATGGGAGATTTCAATGAAATCCTCGGTACTGAAGATAAATTGGGCGGAACCTTTCATAATGAAGTAGCTATGGAAGTTTTTTGCCATTCTCTGGATAATTGTGGCTTGCAACCAATCGATTATAACGGGCCTAGATTTACATGGGATAACAAACATTATAATTTGACTCATGTGCAGGAAAGGCTGGATTGGGCGATGATTAACACCGAGTGGCGGGACCTCTTTCAATTTGCTAGCCTCTCCCATCTGAGATTCTATGAATCAGACCAGAGAGCCCTTTTATTGAATCTGGAACCAGCCAAAAGCTTCTGGGCATACCTATCCTAGATTCCACTTTGAATCACTATGGGCTGAAGAAGAGGATTGCACTACTATAATTGCCGAAGTTTGGACTTTACAAAGGCATGAGGGTGCCTTGTCTAATGTTTGTGCCAATCTTTCTCTATGCGCCCACAGCCTCCAAGAATGGAATTCTTCCCACTTTGGTCCCTTCCTCGACAAATTTCTAATGTCCATCATAAGATCAATCGGCTTGCCGTCAGTAAGGATATCAGTCGAAGTCATCCTCAAATTTCAGACCTTTAATGTACTCTTGATGCCCTCCTCTACAAAGAAGAAAAGTATTGGCACCTACATGCAAGAGTTCAATGGATGGAGGCCGGAGAAAACAGCACAAATTTTGTTCATTCACGTGCCTCTACCAGGTGCAAACTGAACTCCCTAAATGGTATTTTTAACATGAATGGCGAATGAAAAACTTCAGTGGAGGATGTCTCTAATATCATCCTCTCCCATTATCAGGCTTTATTTGCTACAACATCACCTTCTGATTCTGATTTGGAGAATATTTTGAGCTCTATCAGTCCTTCTATTTCTATAGAAATGAATGACACGTTATTAGCAGATTTTACTGTTGAAGAGGTTCGACTAGCAGTTTTCTCCATGGTCCCTTCAAAAAGTCCAGTTCCAGATGGAATTAGTGCTTTACTTTACCAAAAATATTGGTCCATTTTAGGTCCTATAACCACTAAAGTTATCCTTGATTGTCTCAACGGTATATCTGCCTTTTCTAGCATCAATAAAACTCTTGTCACTTTAATCCCCAAGGTGAAAAATCCCACCCCCATTTCTGAATATCGCCCTATTAGTCTTTGCAATGTTATTTTCAAGATTGCTTCCAAAGTCATTGTCAACAGACTGAAACATGTCCTCCCTCTGGTCATTTCTGAAAACCAAAATGCTTTTCTATCTGGTCGTTTGATTCTTCATTGCCTATGAGTCTATACATGCCATGAAATTAAAGAAAGTTGGTGGAAAAGTTTTGCAGTCATGAAATTAGACATGAGTAAAGCCTATCACCGAATTGAACGGGGTTATTTAGAAAAATTAATGTATAAAATGGGATTCCATGATCGATGAGTTCAACTGATTATGTCTTATGTTACATCAGTGGCCTACTCCTTCCAAGTGCAGGGTAAAATCTCTGAGTATATTACACCATAAAGAGGTCTCCGCCAAGGTGACCCCCTCTCTCCTTACTTATTCCTTTTGTGTGCTCAAGACATGTCTTCATTATTATCCAAATTTGAACACAACAATGCAATCCAAGACCTTTCTAATGTGGAGCTCCTAAGGTTTCTCATCTGTTCTTTATAGATGATAGTCTCATTTTTTGTAAAGCCAATGAACATACTTATGCAACCCTCAAGATCATTTTTCACAACTACGAAAAAGCTTTAGGTCAGAAAATTAATTATAACAAATCAGCCATATCTTTCTCCTCTAACACCAAATCTGACATTAAGGCTTTCTTTCATCAACACCTTGGTATGGACATTTTTTACTGTCATGAAAAGTATTTAGGACTCGCTACTATGGCTGGCCATTCGAAAAAGAAGCTTTTCATCTCCATCAAATCTAAAGTTTGGAAGTACCTCAACTCATGGCAAGAAAAGCTTTTCTCACACGAAGGTAAGGAGATTCTCCTCAAGGCAGTTGTTCAAGTCATACCTACTTATGTCATGTCTTATTTTCACCTACCTGTTTTTCTATGCAACTCTTTAGAAACCTTAATGGCTCGCTTTTGGTGGGGTTCTATGGGAAATTCTAGAAAGACTCATTGGATTGCTTGGAAGAAGATGTGCTTGTTGGGATTTTTGCCCGAAAAAGTAGATTTCTAATTTTACTTTTTTAAGTATAAACATCTTTATTTTATATGTAATTATGATATTTGCTAGATTAAATTATCTTAATTGAATAGTTTATTCATTTGAAAAAGATTCCATGACTTTATATGTGTATAAAGAAATAAACATGATTAAGTATTAATTATGGAGAGATTTTTTTCTTTATCTAAGTCTAAATGAAGAAGTTTACAATCTGTAAATAAAGATGAAATATTTTATTTACTATAGGTTGTGGTGTTTGTCTATCTCAACAGGAATGATGTACCTCAAATTATTGAAGTATCTGACTTCTGATAGAAATACTAATACAACATAAACAAGTTATGTGTATTGAACTGGACCAGGTAATATAAAGAATTAGAGTGCATAACTCAATTCTTATATTATCACAAACTAGCTCTTAGCATATAGATATTAATCCTTGATGTTTGACTGGACTTGCTTTCATGGGTTATAGCTTTTTGATTTGTTAAAAGAGTAACCTCTATGAAATTAGAGATGAACTCTGGCATATTAGATGTTACGACTTATGAATTGGTGGGAACACCAAATAGTTAAGGACACTGTAAATTAATACCACTTAAGGTTCTTTCAAGATTCATGGAATAATTAAATCTAAGATCTTAGTATTCACTTTGTGAATTGGTTGATAATTTTGTCTAAATGGCTATTGAGAACAAAATTATCGACAACATTATTCCTTGATAGAAAGATGATAACTTAAAGGTAAATAGGTATTGGAGGGGTATTACGATAATTTCACCTATCCAACTACGGCATTGTATAGCGATTCTATATGTGGTATAAGATATGCTAGATGGATCGGTTAATCAAAGTTAGTTGATTAAATCTCTATAAAAGGCATAACATTTAATCTAAGAGTGCAATATTGGGCTTTTAGTGGAGTGTCCCCTTTAATAATAATATTTATATAAATACCATAATAAGAATTATTATGTATTTTTCATATTATTAGGGCTTAGATTATTTGGATCTATTAGGTCTCTTGTCTAGCTCAATTAAACTCATTAATTAATTAGTGGTATTTGTGAAATTAGTTTCATAAAATTATGTAAAATAATAATTCTACACAGAAGTTGGTATTTTTATAAATAAGTTTTATAAAAAATACACCCAAATCCCAAATTAGAGAACAAGCCTAATTCTAACTGGATTAAGGTTAGCAGTTTTGGGTCCCATATATATAAAATATATGAGAGAAAAACTACATAATAACTCTTAGAGAGTCACACGCATAAGGCATAGGGAGAGAGGAGAATTAGGCCACCCTAGGCTAAGTGAGAGAAGAAAAGTTTACTATCATCTCACAGTTCAATCTCACATTCCAGTGTTCCATAGGATCAAGAAGGCTTTCTTGATCGTTCTCCATCATAAGTTTCAACTTGGTGCCCACTCATCTCATCAATCAAAAACAAGAGCATAGACAAGAAGATCTAGGGGTTGGAGCTTTGATCACTATCAATAAAGAGATCAAGGAGGAACACGTTACAAAAGGTAAACCCTAATCTCATCTCTAGGGATTTGTATCTAGATTTGATTTATGTTGTACATGATCCTGTATATGATGCATGTGTATTATATGGTTATGAAAAACTGTTTTCATGTAAAAATTTTAAAACCTAAATCTGCTAATTTTTTCACTGCGTTCATGATATGATCATGTATTTTCCATATCTGCATGATTTTCCTAAGTGTTAGGTCAATTTATCCTACAGTGCTTATCTAAAAGAGATGGTGGTCCTAGGTTTCAATTGTTTACTGATTTTAATCAAGCCCTCCTTGCTAAGCAAGCTTGGCAAATCCTAACACAATCTTACTACCTCTTAGCTAGAATTTTTAAAGCTAGATATTATCCCAATATGGACTTCTCCATAGCTACTATTGGTCATTATCTATCCTTAACTTGGCACAACATCGTGTGGGGCAAAGCTTTACTTGAAAAAAGGTCTTAGATGGTGTATTAGGAATGGTACTTTTGTCAAAGCCTCTTTGGATCCTTGGATTCCAAATATGGGGTTCTTTCAGCCTACCTTATCGACCTAACCTGAGGAAACCTATGGCATCATGGCTAGTTTCATTCTTCCGTCCAGAACTTGGGATTTGGCTAAGTTGAATCACTTTTTGGTCCTTTTGATATTGTTGGTATAATGACAATTCCTCTCACTTCTTCTCATAGCCAATATAGGGTTATTTGGTACTTTGAAGAATCTGGATTCTATACAGTTAAAAGTGATTTCCATCTGGTATCTAGATTGTCAGCAACAGGCCATCCATCTTCCTCTCAATTCCTACAGAATTGGTGGTCTAATTTCTGAAACCTTAATGTCCCAAGGAAAATCAAAATTTTCGGGTGGCGTGCTTTCTTCGATGCTATTCCTATTTTTGTAGCTCTTGTCTGTCGAAATATTCAAGCTCATGCTCATTGTCCTCTATGTAGCTTCCAACATGACAACACAACTCATACTTTGATTTCATGCAAATTAGCAAAAGCCACCTGGAATCTCTCTGACTTTGGACTATACTTTCCCCAAATGAAGACCTGGCTATTTCGGGACATTTTACTCAATATTTATTGCCATCATGATAAGAATCAGATGGAATTGTTCTTAGTCCTTTGTTGGAGCATATAATGTAATCTAAACAAAGTTACTCATGGCTAACAGGTTAGATCGCCTATGGATACTTATACATGGTACCTCAATTATCTTCGGAAGTTTTAAACTGTCTAATAAGAAATAGTATTAGCTTTTTCAACTGAGTCTATCTCCAGACCTACTAAGTGGCAACAACCCTTTACCCATGGTTATAAGCTGAACGTGGATGTAGCTATCTCGAAATCCCAGCGATGTGTTGATTTGGTGCTATAAGTCGGGATATTACTGGCCTTGTTTTGGCCACTGTTGCAAAAAAACATCATAACCCTCTCAATCCAAAGACTACTAAAACTGCTACTCTCAGCTTTGGCATAAATTGGGCTACTGAAGTTTTCCCATCCCTCGAAGTTGTGGAATTAGATGCTTAAATAGCGGTTTCTGCCCTTAAAAGTGCTCAATGCTATCGTTCTGAGTTAGGTTGTTTCCTAAAAGATGTTAATAGTTTATTAACTACTTTTCAAGGTATCTCAGTTAACTATGTCTCTAGAGAATACAACAATACAGCTCACAGTTTGGCTAAATTAGCACTTAGGTTAGACGATGAACTTTTTTAGATAGAGAAAATCTCTCCTCTTATTATGTTTATTATAATTTCTAATTGTTATCTAATTCAAATATTATCTCAAAAAAAAACATTTGTTTAATTTTCGTAATTTTTTTACCCGGCCGACGCATATGAAAATGGAAGTAGACAAAGCACTATTATATAAATAGTATTAGAACAAAAAAAAATGTACTACTCCAAAGTCCACTGCTTTTGCTAGATTCTTTTTTCGTCCTTCTTGTTTTCGACAAGAAAATTAAGCGAAAAGAATCTAAACTGAGCTCCCCACTCAATTGCAGTCTTGTAGAATACATAATTTATTGAAGAAAAAAAAAGCGAGAGGTTTCTGAACTATTTCAAGGAAAATTTAAATATTGTTGATTTGTATATGTAATGTGTATGATCGTGATCAAAGAAAGTGGTATATAATCACAGAGTTATATGTATATAATTTATATATCTTACACAATTTTTATTTTTTCCATGGTTACCAGTATGACACTACGATTAGATTATTTATTTATCTTTTGATAAGTAATATTTTGATTAAAAAATATATTTGTAAATAAATATGTAGAGAGAAAAAAAAAAAAAAAAAGGCATTATGAGATGGTGAAAATTACGCCAAATAACATTTTTTAAAATTTATTTCAAAAATACCTGGTTTTATAGTTCATATTTCACGTACAAAATATGATTAGTTCACATTTATAATGTAAATTTTATTCATAAGGTACACATTTTATGTATAAAATATGAACCGTACACAGTTTAAAATGTGTGCCAATTTTTAGTTTAATTTTTATTCAGAAATATAGATCACAATATACATTTAATGCATGAAATATATACTGTGGTATGCATTTTATGTATAAAACAGTGGTGATTTATATTTCTCCCAAAAAAATATATATATAAAAACAGGTATTTATAAAATAAAAATATAAAACATGTATTTATGAAAATATGATTTTAAAAATAGGTATTTATGATATGATTAGAAGCGCCTAATTTTGCATAAGCAATTACTAGAAGAAGGCCCTCACCAAGTCCAACAGGGACCTTAAAGTCTGGGCTAGAGAGTTGCATTAAGAAGAAATTTGATTTTTTATGGTATTTTTTCAGAAAAATTGAAAAATCCCGGAATTTGAAATTATTTTGAAAAATCCCAGATTTAATTATAAAAATACCACTTTTAAAAGTATTTAGAAAAATACCACTTTTTATTGATTCATGAGATACTTAAGGTAACTAATTGAGTTACTTGAGGTAACTTGAATAGTTACTTCAAGTAACTGGATTGGTTACTCTAAGTAACATAACTAGTTACCTCGAGTACCATTGAAAAATGCCAAATTTAAAGGAAAATTGTATTTTTCTAAATATTGTTTAAAAATGTTATTTTTCTAATAATACTTTAAAAAGTGATATTTGTCTAAATCAATCCGGGATTTTTCAAAAAAATGGGTCCATCGGGGATTTTTCAATTTTTGGTATCCTGGGCCTGGAATTTTGTAAATAGCCCTTCCATTAATCACATTTCTTCAGGACTAGACCCAACCTAGCTTCGGCCTTCTTTAGCCCACATATATTACTCGTGCATGGTTTAACTAATTATAAGGAATCTATATGGGAGTTAATATATTAAAAAATATATTTATAAATAAGGGAAATTGACGTAAATAATAATAATTTTAACTAAAACGAATTTTTTACGAGTATTTTGAAAAATGATTTTTTTAGTAGTATTTTAGTGATTTGTGATCTTATACGATGAAGGGTCACATAATTTATGACCATTGATTAGTCCTATAAAAGTTATAATTTTATACTCACAAATTTTGTGACCTCTCGTTATACAATTTGTGACAATAATAGAAATGTTAATTTTAAAAAGACTACTAAAAAAGTCATTTTGTGTCAAGTTAGTATCATCCAGATCAATTTCCCTATGAATAAATACGTAAACAAAAAAAAAAAAAAAAAAGCCAACGTGAGATGATTAGAGGAGCCTAATCCTACATGAGCAATTATTAAAAGAAGTCTCCCACCGTCTAACACGGCGCCTGAAGTCTGGACTAGAGTGCTAGATTAATCACATTTCTTTAGAGCCAGGCCCAACCTAGCTACCCAGATTGCCTGGAAAACTTACGGCCTTCTTTAGTTCACTTATATTACTCCTCGTATATGGTTTAACTAATTATAAGGAATATATATATGGGAGTTACTATTGATAAATGCATGAAATACATTTTGGACAATAGATTAATTAATGGCATTTTTCAATATTATAATGCTTTTGGTGGTGTTTTAGTACGATTATTTTGCAAAGGTCAATTTTGACATTTGTAATTTTTTTTTGGTGTTAACAGCCCACCAAAGCAAGCATCTATGTCCAAGGCCCAAGATAGTGAGCAATTTAAATGAAGCCCAATAATGCAATAAACTATGCAAATCTTGCTAAGAAAAAGCCCAATGATATGTGAAGAATTGCTAAAAACAGTTTCTCCTGAATTTGAATCTTGTAATGCCATTTACTCCTTGATAACGCATGATTTGGGAAAAGTTATCAAGAATCACCTGTAGCAAAATTCGTGGCAAAAATATTGAAGTATGTTCAAGTTGTCAAAAGTTACTAATCTTAGTTTGATTGTTTGCACCTGGTCCTCCAATTTGTCTACAGTCTACATTCTTGCCGACTATTGACTAGCCATTAGAATGTAATCTCACCAGCCAATCTCCACCAACCCTCTTGCCATATAAAGCTCAGTCAAGTCACATTGACATATATGCAATCATGAACCTAGACAAGTGAATGCCCAAGTATATGATAAAATTCATTGGATACTTCATGGGCTGATTTGATTGGGATAATCATGAAAAGATTAGAGCTGATTTCGTGAATGTAACAATGAAAACTTGGAGGCTATCTTACACTGTAAAAGGAGCACCTTGACATCATTCTTCAACTCACCAAAAATGATTCAGTTCTCCAAATTTTAAGAGTGTTGTCTTCCAATTCTTCTTCACATTTTCCCCCTAGAATTTTGTAAAAGGAATTGCAAGTTAGGCTAGTTCTAGAACAAAGTTTAGAGACGACCGTTTAGTTCTTTTATTATGCTACTTTGATTCTTATGTAAGGTTTTCATGTTCATATATTTTGTTTGTTAAACTCTTTATTATTCCTTAATAGTGAATTCTAGTGGTTATGTTCTTCAATATCATTTAAATCTAGTCATGCTCTTTTTATATGGTTATTATTAGAATTATAATTGTTTTTGATTTGTATATCAATAAGTTTATTTTTTATTGTAATATAATCTATTTGATATATTATCGATTTTAGATAATATATAAGATAATTTTCGTGGTTTACAACTAACGGAGTTTTCAAATCAAATATCTCTCTTTTCTCTCAAAAGTTTTCAAGTTTCTGATTGTATATTTGGGAAGTGAAGCGTGCAACTGAATAGTAACTAGGAATTAAAGTAAGTAATAGTAAAATAAACGATAAAGTAATTCTCACAACTTTATGTTTATTATTCTAATTATTATCTTTATTCACTATTTGTTTTATTTCTCACACTATCTATTTATCTTCATTCTACTTTATTCATGCTTTTCTTATCTTCTTGTTAACCTTTTTTGTTAATTTATCATATATGTGGGATTGACACCTCAAATTTGCTACAAGTACTCAAGTGCAATTTGAGTGTAAATCAAGTATATTTCCTATCAATAGAGAATCTAAATTTGACAATTTAATTTTAATGTAATGTTTATAAAATAAATACTATCATTTAACTTATGATAAAATTTATTCCAACATAATAATTGTAATTATTCGATTGAAATGTGAACGTTAAAATTGGTTTTTGCAATCAATAGGGAATCTATTGTAACTGTTCCTTATATACATATTTGGCTTTCATAGAGGCATATAAATATAGTATATGAAAACGGAGGCAAACAAATATAGTATATGAAAATCAAGAAGTAGTTCTCATCTAGAGTCGGAGGCAAACAAATTATAGGGCCAAACTAAACGTGTTTCAGTTGATAATTAATGACATTTTCTATGTTTTGTTCCTTCAATTATATGTAAAGCAAACAGATCAGATGTTTTAAAACACACATGCTTTGCTTTAATTTTTAGTGTTAACGATATTAATGGTTCCTAAGTTATGTAATTGTTGCAATAATGAATTTTTTATTATAAATTGTTAAATATTTAATAGAGATAAGTTATTAGAGAGCATATGATTTAATAACTGTGATAAAAATAAGATTATAGATTTTTAACTTACATAAAGACAACCAAAATTTGTGCAATTTCTATAATAATGACCATTTTTTCATAAACTATTATTTTTTTTAACAAAAGTTAGTCATGTGAAAAAGATAATTTAGTAACTATGACTAAAAATGAGATTCTGACTCATAAAAATAAAGAATGACCAATTATACGCACTATCGACTATTAATCTTTGTAATAAATGAGTCATTACTATAACAATTTCATAATTCAGGGTCATTATTATGTAAGTTAAAAGTTCAGAGAGCAAAGTGATGCAATAAGTATAGTAAGGACTGGTACTATATTAAGAAGTTATCACTAAAATATCTTTTGTTTTTAAAAATACGAAAAAAAAACTTTGTATTTTGGAAATTCAAAATAAGTACTTTCTATTTAAGGAATGTTATCACTAAAATACCTATGTTTAAGAAAAAAGTCAAAAAAACTTTGTATTTTTAGAACTTCAAAATAAATACCATATATTTGAATTATCATATCATTTGTTACTTTTGACCGGTCAAAAACTTAAAAAAATTAGTAAAATTAACATTTTACCCCTATTATATTATTTTAAACCACACAACGCACTTGAAAATGAAAGAAGGGAGAATATATATATAGTTTAAACCATCTTAAAAAATAAAATTCTTCCATCTATAATTGCAGCACAAATTTTGAGAAGAAAAAAAAATTAATTTTTGTAAATTTTGAAAGTGAAAAAAGAAACAAATTCTTTCCTCTATAGTATCTAAAAAAGAATATATATTATCTAAAAAAGAATATATATGTGTATATATATATATATACATATATATAATTTTTGAAAATTTCAAAAAGTGATAAAAGTTTCGAAAAAGTTTAGATTTTTTTCTTCTTTTCTGGATTTGTACTGCAACTAGGAAAGAAAAGTATTTTTTAAAAAAAGAAATGTTAGACTATGTATTTTTTTTTTTAATTTTCAAGTATGATATATGGCAAGATAATATAATAATAGATAAATGTTAATTTTACTAATTTTTTTAAAGTTTTTGATTTGTCAAAAATAACAAATGATACGATAATTTAAATAAAAAAATATTTATTTTAAATTTTAATAATAAAAGAGTTTTTTTTTTATATTCTTTTGTTAAGATAGATGATATTTTAGTGATAATTTTAAAAGAGCTTACTTTGAATTTAAAAATATATATAATTTTTTTTCACACTTTTTTGAATACAGATAATATTTTAATGATAATTTCACTGCCACATTTAACCCTACATTTTATTAATTTGTTTTTTTTTTTTTTTTTTTAATGAGGGTAAAGACGGGTTGAAATCATATGCAGGCTGATGCAAAAAGGCTAAAGCATTATCGACTTTACGACAGTGGCTAGTATTATTCAAATTTGCTATGGTTTATAACGTTGTCTCTTAAGTTTGAGGTCATGACTACTCACTGTGAAGCTTAGTACATAGTGACAATTGTTTTGGAAAAATAATATATAAATGTATATATAGAAACCCTAATCCCCTTATTGGCGTTTTGGCCGCCACCCTATAGCTCTCAGACCTTTGAAACTTCATGGCTCACTGTCCCTCTCAAAATTGAAAGTCCGAGACCTCACACTCATGGCTTCTTCTCCCTCGTAAATTCCTCCCCCCCCTGAGTGTATATGTTTCACGATACCTGCACTTTTCTCTTTGTTGATATGGTATGAATCTTCTCTACTCACTCTTTATTGGTGTTGTTTTTTAAATTAAAAATGTCTATTAAGTCCATTGGCTGAGTGGATATAAGATATGAATTTGTTGGGTGAATGATTGTTGGTTTATATCTAATAAGTTTTTTAATTCATTATTTTCTTTTTCTTTGAAATATGATATTTTCTTGGGTGGGTATTGGTTCAATTTACTCTGGAATTTGTTATCATATTGAACTGTGAAGTCTTAATCCCTCTATTTCTAGTCAAGTCTCTCTGCGAATTGTCAAGTGTTTAATCTCTCTGTCTGGTAGTCTTTAGATTAACCAGAGGTTTCAATTCAGCTGGGCCTAATGGGTCGGCCCGTACATAAGGAGCCCCGGATGAGTCTAGGAATTTCGATCTGCCCGACCCAGTGAGGCAGCCGGCCAGCCCAAGTCTTTTTCTTGGGCCTAGAATTCTGGGCTTTTTGTGATTTGCATGTGACCGTAAGTGCTATATAGCTATTGGGCCCAATACTAATAATACACTTGTTTTAAAATAATTTTTTTAAAAAAACTTTTTCTAATACTATAATTCTATAACTAATCTGTCCTCTCACTCTTTTTTTCACTCTTACAAGTTCAAATACTTTTTTATTCTCTCATTTTTTCTCTCTAATTATATTCTCAATTTTTATCTTTTTCTCTATAATTATATTATCTAATTACTATTTACTAATTATAATAATTAGTATTTATATTTTATAATCTCCATTTCCAACTCTTAAAGTTCAATTCAAAGTACGATTTCATTTTTTTAGTATCTAAAATTTAATTTATCACACTTATTTTTTTAATTTCAATTAGTTCGTAATATGTTTAATTGTTTACTAGTATAATAGTTCGTAGAAAGTTTAATATAATATTATTTTTTCAGTTTTAATTAAATTATAGTTTGTAGTTGTTAACAATTAAGTTATTAGTTTGTAGTTGGTAGTTTCTAAAAAGTTATTATAATACTATCTTTTTAATTTCACTTAATTTATAATTTATACTTGTTTACAATTGAGTTAGTAGAAAATTTATTATAATACTATCTTTTTAATTTCAGTTAATTTATAGATTGTAGTTATTTATAATTAAATTGATAGAAAGTTTATTGTAATATGTTCAAATTAATTAATTTAGAAATATGTTTATTATAATTCTAAAATATAAATTCAAATCAATTAAATAATATATTAAAAATATGTTTAAATATAGGATATGAATATGTCAAAAAATATCTGTATTGGTTTGGAAATGGATCATAACGAAGAAGAAGACCAAATTCGCATAGTTGAAGAGGGCGACTAAATTCATGAAATGCAAACTAATCTGAATGCTTGTGGAAGTTATTCTTAGTTTTAAGATAGTTCTTTGCCGAGTGTAAGCATGACATCAAAACTTGCAAAGACAACTTCAAATGTATGAGACCATTTTGATATGGAATTCAAAGATAATGCTGATGACAATAAGACAAAAATGGCGAGGTATAAATATTGCAAGAAAGTATTGACTGCTAAACCTTCTAGTATGATTGCTCATCTCAATAAACATAATAACGAGTGCGTCAAAAAACATAAAAGAAGTAAGGAGCTCACTCAATCAACATTTTAATTCAACAAGGATAATTCAATAAGTTCTTGGAACAATGTTCTTTTAGTAATTAGGAAGTCTCTAATATTTTAATTGATATAAAGGATTTACTATTAGAATTTAGTGATTGTAGTAGCTATGAAGATCATATTAGAAGATTTTATCATCCAAACTTTAAAAGAGTATCTAAAAGTATCACTAGGCATAATTTGATTAAAGTTTATGAAAATATGCGTAAAGAATTAATATTTGAATTAACTTCATTAAACTTTTATACTACATTAATATTTGATAATTTGTAGTGCTAATTTCAAACGAGATTATTTAAGTATAGTTGCATATTATTTTGATTCAAGATAGATAATAGCAGAAAGAATAATTAGTTTTAGAGTTATTGATATTCAGCATATTGTAGAAATTATTAGAGATAGAATTTTAAATATTATTGAAAAATATAGCATAGCTAACTTCATTATCTCTATCACTTTACATAATTTATCACAAATACAAAAGCTATAAAATTATTTAACAATTTTGTAAGTTCATCCACTGGAGTATTCTTGCTACATCAACGTTGTGCATGTCATATCATCAGCCTTATCGTCAAATCAGGTATGGATATAATAAGCGTCTATATTGAAAATATTTGATCTGTTATTAGTTACATTCATGCTTTTAATCCTTGCATTACCGAATCTAAAAGATATTATATAGCCCAATGTTTAAAATCAAGAAGATTCCAAGTTGACATGTCTGTACAGTGAAATTCTATTTATTTGATGTTGAAAAATGCATTACGATATAAAATTTCAATTACTATGTTTTACAATTTTAAAAATGGGCTCATTAGTATTTAAAGATGAAGATTGATTTATTTGAAAAAATTTTATAAAATTTATAGAAGTTTTTTATAAAGCTACTGTTGTTTATCTGGTATTTATTATCCTACTTCTCTAATTATTTTACTTCTCCAATTCAACCATTATTATAGTCTAGCAAATTTTCAATGGCGCAGTCATGGCTTATTATCATCATCATCTCAAAATATATAGCAATGTAGCTGAAAGATAATTTAATTTACCTCTATGATCTAAAATAAAGCAAAAAATATAATAAAAGAATTAGAAATAAAAAAAATGACATAAAATAATTAGAGAATTATGATAATAAATATTAGATAAAACAATAGTAAGTTTATAAAAAAGTTTCTAAAAATTGTACAATTTTTTTGGCAAATAAACCAATCTTCATTTTTTAATATTAATGAACCTATTTTTAAATTGTGAAATATAGCAATTAGAATTTTATATGGTAATACATTTTTTCAACATTAGAATTCCATCTTATGAGAATGTTAACTTGGAATTTTGTTAATTTTAACTTTTAGGTTATGCGATATCTTTTAAATTCGACAATACGAGATTTAGAAGCATGAATGTTAGCAGTAACAGATTAAATATTTTTAATATAGACACTTACAACATCCATACCTGATTTAATGATAAGATTAATAATATGACATGCACAACGTTGATGCAGTAAGAATCCTCAAGTGTATGAATTTACTAAATTATTAAGTAATTTTATGGCATTTATGTTTGTGGTAGCATTATCTAAAGTGATATAGATAATGCGGTTGGTTATGCCATATTCTTCAATAATATTTAAAATTCCATCTCTAATAATTTCTGCAGTATATTTGTTAATAATGAGTCTAAAACTTTTTTTTTTTTTTTTGCATTCTCCATCTTGAATCCAAATAATTTGCAACTATTCTTAAATAATCTTTTTTAGAGTTAGAACCCCAAATATCAGATGTCAATGAAATGTAAAAGTTTAATGAAGTTAATTCAGATCTTAATTCTTTACTCACATTTTTATAAATTTTAATCAAATCACTCTTAGAGGTATATGTAGAAACTCTTTTAAAGTTTGGATAGTAAGATCTTTTAATGTGATCTTCATAGCTACTACAATCACCAAATCCTAATGGTAAATCTTTTATAGTGATTAAATGTGTTAGAGACTCTCTTGCTACTAAAATATTATAGTTTCAAGAACTTATCAAATTATTCTAGTTGATTGAGTGGGCTTATTTCCTCCTTGACGTTTTTGACACATGGATTACTATGTATAATGAGATACGTGGTCCTACTAGATGGTTTAACAGTTAATACTTTCTTATAATATTTATATTTCGTCATTTTTATCTTCTTACCATCGGCTTTATCTTTGAATTTCATATAAGAATGATCCTATACATTAGAAGTTGTCTTTGCATGTTTTGATTTCGTGCTTGTACTCGGCAAACAACTGTCTTAAAACTGAGAATAACTTCCACTAGTATATGAATTAGTTTGTATTTTGGGGACTTGATCACCCTTTTTAGTTATGCAATTTTGGTCTTCTTTTTCATTAGCATCCATTTTGAAATTAATAGAGATATTTTTTGACATATTCATATCATATATTTAAACATATTATTAATATATTACTTAAATAATTTGAATTCATAATTTAGAATTATAATAAAAATATTAGTAAATTAATTAATTTGAATATATTATAATAAACTTTGTACAAATTATGACACTACAAATTAATTGAAATGAAAAAGATAGTATTATAATAAAGTTTCTACTAACTTCATTATAAACAAGTATAAATTAATTGAAATTAAAGAGTATATATTATAATAAATTTTCTACTAACTTAATTATAAAGAATTACAAATTATTTTTTAATTAAAAAGATAATATTATATTAAACTTTCTACATACTTTTAACTATTATAGTAAGCAACTAAATATATTACAAATTAATTGAAATTAAAAAGATACGTCCGATAAATTGAATTTTAGATACTAAAAAAAATGAAATTGTACCTCGGATAGTTTTAGGAGTTGGAAGTGGAGACTATAAAATATAATTACTAACTATTATAATTAGTATATGTTAATTAGATAATATAATTAGAGAGAAAAAGATAAAATTGAGAATATAATTAGAGAGAAAGAATGAGAGAGTATTTGAAACTGTAAGAGTGAAATAAAGTATAGGAAGATAGAGTATTTATAGAATTATAGTATAAGAAAAAAGCTTCCTTTTTTTAAAAAAAAAAAATTATCTTAAAACATTTAAAAAAGAGAAACTTAAAACTTCATTTATTTACATGTTCTAAGCCCAATATCTCCTTTATATCATTTCTATCCTACTTATTTTTATACTACTTGTCTATAATCCATCTATTTTTATATCATTTTTTACTAACTCACTTCAACAAGTTATTTTGTCTACAGTTTTTAATCCTTGCACTTCAATGATCTGTGAGTATCGAGTTATTCTCCTCGAATTCTATACTTGATCTGTGGCACAAGTTTAACATTTCGTATTGTCTCACTTATTATTTTTGTTATTATTTCTATTATTATTATTATTGTCTCTATTATTACTAACTCCTCATTTTTTATAATTGACTTATAGTTAATATTATGGTCAAGTTATTCATCTCCGTTAACTAGACTCTTTTATCAGTATTGTATCATCATACTATTGTTATCCTTGCAATCGCCTACGTACAAGGGTGCCATAGGAAGTGGTGTTGTTTATTACAACTGTCTGTCTAAATTTCAATATGCAGTGATAATGTTGTGATAATATTTACGTTATTATTATTATGTCATAATTATTATTATTATCTCGTAAGTACATTATCTCTGCAACTGCTAACATGGTAAAGACATTATGAGAAGTATCGTTTTCTATGTCAACCGCCCATTAGGATTTCGACACATAAACAGTATTGTGATAAGTCTTACACGCATGTGTATATTAAGTGAGTCATTTTTATAATCACCAACGTGGCAAGAGCGCCATTAGAAGTGTCGTTTTTTATCGCAACAGTTTACTGAGATTTTGACACGTGACACATATTGTGATAGTCTTTTTTATTTTCACCCTGTAATCTAACTATAATCTCAATTATTACGTAATTTGTTTTATTTAATCACAAATTTTATTAAATAATCAGTGCACAAAGTCCGATTTTGAACATCCTCTAAAACTTGTTTTAGATATTTTAAAAATATTTTTAATTAATTAATTAAATAATTAAATAACGTTCGAAAATGTCACTAATACAATATAATAGCATTTTATAAATGCTATTAAAAAGGAGGATGAAATGTCATTAGGCCTTTAGTCTTTTATATTTTTCATTCCTGCTACTAACCATACAAATGTGACTAAAAATAAGTAATAATGATATTTTAAATGTCATTTTGAAGGATTTTTGTTGCAGTGAACGACTTAATATCAACGAGTCTCCTTACCTCTCCTTGTACTGACCACGAGCTTATAGCCTACGTGGCAAAGCCTCTTCATTGAGTGGCGGCCCGTTCAAGCCATACGTACCGACAAATAATAACATTCGCACAATTAACTCCTGACCAGCGAATCAATGACTATCTTAATAAAACACAATACGTACCGACAAATGATAACAAAAAAGTTGGGGATACAAAATTATTTATCCCAAAATTCAGGGAAAGAGAGAGAAAATTAATCAAGTTCTTATATCCGGGTAGCTAGTCCTACCTCTTAACATTCGCACTTACTGTTCTCGATTTGTCAAGTTCCCTTGGAACATGTATAGCGTATATTTTTGACCAAAGAAATAAATAAATAAATAATAATATTAGTAATAAGAGGAGTAGGAGGGAAACATATAAGAAAGGAATATATTTCTTTTTACAATTGTTAAATAAAAAAGAGATAGGAAAAACAAATATACGAGTAAATGACTTTGACACCCTCTTGATAATTTCGTTTCGAAGGTGGCCTTTGTTTCCATAATTAATTAATTTAGTCTTTCTCTCTCATGGTCTCTTTCACGTTTGAGGTAACTCTATAAATTTATAGATTATTCTTATTACAATGACGCTCAACAACCATTCTGAGTAAAAATTAAAACAAGGGAATAAATAACCGACAATGTGCGTACGGATTAATTGATCGATCGCTGTAGATTATAATTTACTATGTATGTCAGAATGTCAGGTATTGAATAATCGTGCGCAGTGGCGGCGGGAAAATCCAAACAATTATATAGTATTTATATATAAAATTAATTAATTCTCATTTTTTCTTATTAAACTTAATTTTTTTTTTTTTACATTTAACCATATTTAAATTTAAATTAGTTATTTCCCTAATTTTTAAGGCTCTGTTTGGATTTTTGATTTTAAGAAAAAAAAAAACAAATTATTGAGAAGTCTATTTTTTTTTGTTTATATTTTATCAAAGATTGAGGAATTTTTTTTTAATGTAGGTTTTGTGGGAGACATTTTCAGTAAATTTGAAGAATTTTTATTACAATGAAAAGATTATGATAAAAAAAATTTTGAAAACAAAATTTTACACAAGCATAGAAAAATATTTTCCATCTATTTTTCTTTCAACTTTTTCGTCATAATTTTTCTCTACTAAATTTCAAATTCTAAACATAACCTAAACATCGTCAATCTCTTAAATTTAGAATTTCTAGTGGCTTATCTTTATCTCTTTTTACCTCTATTTTTGTCCCCCTAACATTCATCGATAACTTATTTATTTCTTGAAATTTATTGGATTAAACAACTAGCAATTGTTTTATTATATTAGGCAACGGATACATGTGAGATTTGTTTGTATTTATAGACATATTTGTGAATAAATTTGTCTATATATTTTATATTAGTACATTTAATTTTTTTTTTCAGTTCACTGGCATATTTAGTTTTGATGTTTTATTTGTAATACATATGTATTATGTGAAAATATTATTTTTTTATATCTTATATATTTTTTTTCTCTTGATTTGTAGATTTTATGAAATAAGTGAGATTTCTATTTCTAATTTAGAAAGTATTTTAAATAAAAATTAAACTCATTATTCTATACATGAGAAAGTAACGATAATTTAACATCAAATAGTATGAGAATCACCTTTACATATCTAATAACAAATATGAAGTTAGGAAAACTAATTTTAGGTTATAATGTTTGAGATTAAACTTGAAAAATATGTAAGTAAATTGACCTTTATTAAATCTTTATTCAAGCTAGCTAAAATTTTGATTTCTATTTTTACCCCCTAAAAAATATTTCTAACTCCGCCATTGATAGTGCTTTCATAGAAACCATGGGTCCACGACATGCCATGCATAATCAAGATACGATAATTTGATAATAAATTTTTAAAAAAGGGTTGCAAAAATTACATATACGTGATAGAATAAAATATTTTGATATTTTATCCCAATATATAATAATGTGTGTTGTTTAACTAGCACGTACAAATTCTTAGCCAGAAAAAAGAGCAATTATTGAAAATGAACCAATCACTAATCGGGTATATGTCTCTAATCTCTATTTTCATTTAAGCACATAACGAAACTATATATTAAGCGGTTAAGCGTAAAGAAATCTCAAAATATCATGTTGTGCAGCGGAAGCACAATTACTTTAAATGTTTATATTTAATACTAAGACAATATTAAATATAAATTACCAACTATCTACTGAAATTAATGAAAATAGAAAATGCGCAGAAAATACTAAATCCAAAAATAAAGGAGAACACAAAATTTAGCGAGGTTCAAAAAATTATCTATGTCCTTAGGGTGTTGCTAACCATTTCACTAACTTCAAATAAGAGAAAATACAAAATTTAAGCTATAATGCAAAAACCAAGAAGCAAATGAGAAAAACGGGGTAAAAAAAAAAAAAACTATGGAGTAAAGGTCCTTACCAATATGGAACTAATTTTGCAATGATTAAAACCAATTACAGAAGGCTTTATTTATAGTCAACTGTAAACTCCAAATATTCATACACAAATAATGTGGGACAAAGTGTAAAATAATTACAAAAGCTAACAAACCAAATTCTACAGCAACATTACTTTATACGCCTAAATTTATCGCTATCTTGGCGAGTTAGCGAGTCCCACATAAATTTCCCTATTTCTCGTATTCTCTATCTAGTATAACAACATTACTTTATACGCCAAAAAGAGCTATCAAATTTGTAGAATGTTGACTAAGTCCAAACAATGATTGAACTTGATCGATGTCACCATCTTTACCATCATATTTGTAAGATTCTCAACAGTCCCAATCTTCTGAAGTAGTATCTTTCTTTTATCAATAATCTCTCACACAAAGTGATGTTGGACATCAATATGCTTCGTACGTACATGGTATACTGGATTCTTCGCTAAGTGAATGACACTCTGACTATTAGAATAAATACAGACATAGACCTGAACAACTTCCAACTCTTTCAGTAATCCTTGTAATCAAATAGCTTCCTTCATAGCTTTTGTAACCGCCATGTACTTTACCTTTGTAGTAGACAAAGTAACTGTAGACTGCAAAGTAGACTTCTAACTGATTAGTGCTCTTACAAATATGAATACATATCTAGTAGTTGAACGTTGTTTATCTAAATCATCAGTGTAATTGGAATCAACATAACCAACCATACATTGATCAAGTCTATCATCCCGCTCAAAAACCAAACCAATATCTACATTCTTCAATAAGTACTGTGGAATCCATTTCACAGCTTACTAATGATCTCTCCCTGGATCATGCGTATACATGCTCACAATTCTAATTGCATGTGAAATGTCGGGTCTCATACACACCATCGCATACATCAAGCTATCAACTGCATTTAAAAATAGAACTTATGACATATACTCTCGCTCTACATATGTTCTCGGGGTGAAAGATGCACTAAGCTTGAAATGAGGAGCAAATGACGTACTGACAGATTTTGATTATTCAGTCATACCAAAACGCTGTAATACTTTCTTCATATATTGTTTTTGAGTCAAACTAGCCTTGCTTCTCCCTCTATCTCTACTAATCTCCATATTAAGAATCTTCTTCGCTTCACCGAGATCCTTCATCTCAAACTCTTGATTCAACTGAGCCTTCAACTTCTTAATTTCTTCTTGATTTTTCAAAGCTATTAACATATTATCAATATACAAGAGTAGATAAATGAGAGACCCACCTCAAAGCCTGTGAAAATACACTCAACTATCAAACTTGCTTCTTATATAGTTCTGACCCATCATCAATCGATCAAATCGCTTGTACCACTGCCTTGGCGATTGTTTCAACCCATAAAGTGATCTTTTCAATTTGTAAACCCAATTTTCTTTTCTAGCAATCTTGAATCCTTCTAGCTGAGAAATATAGATTTTCTCTTCTAAATCACCGTGTAAAAATGCGGTTTTCACATCTAATTGAACTAGTTCAAGATCTAACTGTGCTACCAAGACTAATAAAATTCTAATGGAGGAATGTTTAACAACTGGAAAAAATACCTCATTGTAATCAATTCCCTCCAACTGAGCATAGCCTTTCGCTACCAACCTTACCTTGAAGCGAATAACATTCTTATCGAGAAATCCTTCTTTCTTTGTATATACCTATTTGCATTCAATTGCCTTCTTGTGCTTCGGTAGTTGAGCTAGCTCTCAAGTTTTATTCTTCTGAAGAGACTGTATTTCTTCCTCCATTGCTTTCTCTCACTGTTCAGTTTTTAAACTTTTGACTACATCTTTGTATTTGGAAGGAGCATCATCATCTATAATGGGAAGTGAATAGACCACCATATCAACAAATCGAGCAGGTTTACAAATTTCACATCTTGGCCTATTATGTGCAATTGATTCTTATTACTGTTGAGGCTCTTGGGTTGGAATCTCTTGATCATCTTCACTGTCCTCCTCTGCTAATGGAGTGTCACCACTACTTTCAACAATATTAGCTGAGACTACTGTTATTGCTTTCTCAAACTCCACCTGCTTTCAACTAGGCTTTACCTGCGGCGGAACACTAATAGTCTTCTCTTGGTCTTCTGTTACATTTTTCAATATGGCAGACTCATCAAAAGTAACATTTCTGCTAAATAAAATCTTCCTCGAGCTTAGACACCAAAGTCGATATCCCTTTATACTTGAGCTGATAACCATAAATAATACTTTATTGGCTCTCGGATCTAGCTTAGACTCTTTCACATGATAATAGGCACTGGAACCAAATACATGTAAAGAATCGTAATCGCTAGTAGGTTTTCTAGACCATACCTCAAAAGGGGTTTTTCCTCCAATTACAGTCGATGGTAAATGATTAATAAGATGACACACATACGTAATTACCTAAGCCCAAAAAGGTTTGCCTAACCTAGCATTAGACAACATACACCGAACTTTCTGTAGTAAAGTTTGATTCATGTATTTTGTCACCCCATTCTACTGTGGTGTTTTTTGTACTATAAAGTGACGCATAATACCTTCAGACTGGCAAACTCCCAAAAATGGATCACTCCTATATTTTCCACTGTTGTCTGATCGAAGTCGTTTGTTCTTTTTGCCTATTTGAGTCTCAATCATCTTTTTCTATTTGAGGAAAACTTCAAGTACGTTATCCTTAGTTTTCATTACATACACCCAAACTCTTCTGGAAAAGTTGTCGACAAAAGTAACAAAATAATGCATACCTCCCAAAGAAGCTATTTTAGTAGGTCCCCACACATCAGAATGAACATTATCTAGAATACCCTCAGTATTGTGAATTGTTATGCTGAACTTCACTCTTGTTTGTTTTTCCAGAACACAATATTTACAAAAGTCCAACTAACAGGTCTTCGCTCCTTTCAGTAAGCCTTGCTTCACTAAACTAAAGAAAGCTTTTATCCCAAACGTGTATGCTATAGCCTCGTAATGTATGAAGCTTCATCATCCTCAAAAACTGCAGCAACTGATCCAGTAACTATACTATATGGTAATATAAGTTATTTTTCTTGTACCTTTCATTACCACCAAAGAGCCTGAAGTGACTTTCAAAATTCCATCTCGTGTAAACATAGCAAAACCTTTAGATTCTAAAACTCCCAAAAAGATAGGATTCTTCTTCAATTTCAGTATATACCGAATATCTACCAAAACTCTAGTCGATTCATCATGATTCTTCAATTGAATTGAACCTACCTAAGCTGTTTTACACGATTCATCATTACCTATGTAAATAACTCTACCATTTAGCTCTTCAAAGTTGAAGAACCACTCCTTGTAAGGACGCATATGGTAAGTGCAACCCGAATCTAAAATTCATTCATTATGTTGTGATGTCAAAGATTGATTAACTAAAGTAAAATCTAACTCATCATCTTTAACTTCAACTACATATGCATCAGAAGTAGCCTTGTCCTTACTTTTATTCTGTAGCTTCGGACAATCTTTCTTCCAATGCCCTTTTTTATGACAAAATGCACATTCATCCTTATCAGGTCTTCCCTTCGAACGAGATCTACCCCTTTTCTCCTACTTATGGCTTTGACTACATCTGCTTGTTATAAGAGCTTCTGCTGAAATATCCTTATTCTCTTTTCTAATCTTTCTGTTGAATCTTATTATTGTATAATGCAATACTCAATTCATTGAAGGATAATTTTTCCTTCCCATGATGCAACGTAATATAGAGATGATCTAATTCATCAGGAAGGGACCCAATTAATAATATTGTTTTATCCTTATCTTTGAAAGTTTCATCTAAATTCAACAACTCTGCTATCAACTGATTGAAAATATCAATGTGGCCACCAATAGTCGTACCAGGCTTTAACTAGAGGCCGAAAAGTCTCTTCTTCAAGTATAGCCAGTTCTTATTGCTTTTCTTTATGTACTTATTCTCGAATGCCTTCCGCAACTTACTTGCAGAAGTCTCCTTCATGAATGGATACTTCTGTTCTCTACAAAGACATGAGCAGATCGTACTACAAACTTGACGATAGATCCTTCCCCATTCTTTATCATCTATTTTTTTCGGTTTCGTCTCATCCAGAGCAATATCCTGATCTCGTTGACATAAACCATCCAATATCTCGTACTGTCACAAGCCGAAGTTATTTCGGCCATCAAATGTCTCCACATCAATTTTTGCACTAGTCACAGTCTTCATCTTTGCCAGCACTGATGAAGATTCTAACATTTTTGCTAATATTTCAAATAGCTACTAAACAATACCTAAGGCGAATCTGCTACTCTGATACTGCTTGTTGTGCAGCAGAATCACAACTACTACAAATGCTTATATTTAATACTAAGACAATATTAAATATAAATTACTAACTAGCTACTGAAATTAATGAAAGCAGAAAATGTGCAGAAAATACTAAATGCAAAAATAAAGAAGAATACAAAATTTGGCGAGGTTCGGCAAATTACTTACGTCCTCAGGGTATTGCTGATTATTTTATTAACTTCAAATAAGAGAAAATACAAAATCTAGGCTATAAGATAAAAATCCAGAAACAAATAGGAAAAAAAGGAAAAAAAAATAAAACTGTGGAGGTATTTAAGAATAAAGTTTCTCACCAATAAGTAACTAATTTTGGGATGATTAAAACCAATTATAGAAAATTTTATTTATAACCAACTGTAAACCCCGAATATTCATATACAAATAATATATGACAATACGTAAAACAATTTCAAAAACTAACTAGCCACGTTCTAACACATCAGTCATATATGATATTCCTTTTTAGCTTGAAATAGATAATATTTTATATATATATATATGGCTCGTACTATATATGTATATATAATCAGATCCTAAATTTTCGTATTCTTCCTCGTGGAACAATTGCCGATCTAGCATCTTTTTCATATTCCTCTGCCAACTTTCTTTGATTTTGTAAAATAAAAGAGAGGGTAATTTTATCTATATACCTTGAGATTAGGAGTAGTAGCACACCTTCTGATCGATGCATTTGGTGATTTAATGATGTGGGAAATGACTTTCATATACTATTTAGGTAATTGTTTGGTAAATTTGAGATATGCAGAAATTAGAAAAACTCTATAAATAGACACCTTATAATTTAAAGACAAACGTTCACGAACATGTCCATTTAGGCTCTTTGGTAACAAGATTCTGTTACTTTAGAATGTTGTATATATGGAAACAACATATTAGCTAGGGACAGTACTTCTGATATTTTTCGGGGAAAAAAAAAAGACCAAGTCATATACGTTAGACTTAGAATAAGGTTTTTTATTTTTGTACGATTTGTAAAACTGATGCGAATGTTTTTTGGTTTTTTCTCAGAATAAATATATATATATATATATATATGGTTGTCAATCCAATAGGTATTTTTTTTCTTTACCGTAGGTATTTTGTTTTTAGCCGTTGGATCACCATCTAATGGTGATCCAATAACTATAATGAAGTGCATGAAAAGACGTGCATCATTAATGCTCTTTCTCTCTCTTATTTTTTACAATAAAAAAATATACTTGCTAAATTTTCAATAGCCAAATTGATACCTATGCATAGATAAAAAAAAAAAATACTTACTTTACTGGATTGGTGCCCTATATATATATATAGTCAAAATCTACTGTATAGATAGAATTTTCCCAATAAACGAACTTAGACCACAAGTAGGTAATTTTTTTTCTTTTTAAAGATGAATCTTGACGGAACAAAAGAAAATTAAATTAAAAAAAAAAAGAAAAAACAGATACACGGGCATAAACCTAAGCAAGTAAATATTAGGATTACTAAAAATTAGAAAATAATAATAATGATAAGCAGGCTGAGTGTTTCAAACTGCGGTTTTCCACCATATCATGATGAACGAAAGCGACTAGAGAAAAGTAATAGCTAGGGAAAGTCAGAGAGCCTTATGATCAGTCTCTCTGTTGATTCTTCTTCTTTTTATTTTATTTGCAAAAATAACAATTATAGTAAGGAATGATCAATGAGGTTTACAGATCCTCATTAGTAAAAGACCTATTTACTCAACTAGATCGTTGTTCTGATAATAACATTCTGCGAAGGTGCTGGTACATGATTAAAACAATATTACTTACTATTAGTAGGAAGTCAACTAATCTTGTTCAAGGCCTAATTAAATTTAGATATTGGTAATTTAAATTTGTTTAGAAACATGCATATTTTTTCTTTGAAGCTATGCACGCAATTTTTTTTTTTCATTTTAATTGATTTTTTTTAGATTTCTTTTTAATTCATAATTTGGTCCAAAGAAAATTTCCACATAATGTCATTCTCTTTCTAAAAAATTAATATATATATATATATATAAATTCGTGATCGGAAATCCAAAATCATGATTTTTAGTAATTTTAGGTGAAAGAATGATTAAAAATTAGTTTTATAAAATTCATGAAAAATTAAGTATTAAATAATTTCGTTTTGGTCTTCAAATCATTTTTCATAACTATTAAAAGTCTGAGCAGTTTTAATTATTTAAGAAAAATACTCTTTAAAGTCTAAGAATGCTTGTATTTAATTCATTTGGAAACTAATAAATAATTCATGGATTTTGATATACCGAGTTCAATTGAAAATTTTAATCCAAGGTCTAAAATAATTTATATTCAATTATTTGTAGTTTCAAGTTTTCAAATTAACAACAAAACCATTCTCATACATCAACTTAGTAGGTTTATTATTTTTGGCTAAATAATTGAACAATAAAAGAAAATTAACAGAGTATAGACACCCACCAGAGAAGAGAAGTGGAAAAGCAAGTACAAACTATAAAGCTTGTATAACTACCGGAATGACTATCTCAAATTGACAAACACCTGAAAGTGAGAGAAGTAAGAGGGTGAGCATTCCCATGCTCAATAGAAATTCAATTATCGTTTTGAATGGATGTAATTTTATCAAACCTGCATGGTTAATACCTTTTTCTAAAATCTATTTATAAACTAAATTTATAAAATAATTAATATCCATAATAATCACATATTCAAAACTAAAACCAGAACACATGATTGTATATGTCATAAATCAACCAATATATATCACTGAACTCTCATCCTCCTACCACAGCCCCGTAATAGCACTGTAGCAGAGATACCTAGCATCTTGATATTACCCGGAGGTGTATCAGCTAAAAACCTACACAGAGAAGTATGTCTCTCATTTAGTGTTGCAATAACTCGCCAATGATCTAAAATACTACGATGCAATAATGGAACTCAAGTGTGTGATCCGATGATACGTACAATATATAATAGTTTACAATAACCATGCATCTATGAATCAAATCATACTTTAAAATTTTACTTGGCATTATCCTGGGATTTATTGTAATATAGGTAACACACTGTTGTTTACCCTTTAATCACAATATAAAAATAACTTTAAAAATTCACATAATCTAATATTAGTATAATCTAATAATTTTCAACAATTTCTCAAGTCAATGTAAAATCATAATTTTTTATAAATAATTTTTAATACAATTATAAATCAAAACAGATATAAAATCAGGTAATCGAACCCCTACCACAATATGGTAGCTATACCAAGCTAACAATGCTCGAAAAAACTTTTATTGGTCACTTGAGTGCTTGAATAGTCATTTAAAGATCCCGTTAAGCTCACTTGAAAAAGTGACTTTTTCAACAAAGCCTCAGATTAAAAAACAGAGATTATTAATGAATTTAGAGTATCTAAAAAAAATACTAGGTTAGATATATAATTTGTCAAAAATGGGTCTTCAGGTAGAACTTGGCAGGTGGCACGTAAAATGACATTATTCATGAGTCACGTGTCTTGACTTTTGTGCCACTTCGAAACATAATCATATTTTATATAAAAATTCATTTATCGACCTCACTGAATCCAAATTCAAAATTAGAGTTCAATTTCGAGGTTTCGAGCATTAAATGCGCTTAAAAATTTGAAAGTTACAACAATACCACTTTTTGAAAATATTTAGAAAAATATCAACTTTTTAAATTCGAAATTTAGTGTGCCTTCCGATATCATTTTAAAGCTACAAAGTACATTTGTTCATGATTTTGACATTTCTAATACATCGTATAAATAATTATTTTACAAAATAATTATAAAAATATCACAATTTAATTATATATAATAAAATGAGCAAATCAAGATTTTACTTACCGACGCCGAGTTACCATCGATAACCAGCTGGGTTGATCGACGACCTCACGATAAGGTCACATGTGCCCACGATGTTCAGAGGAGACGTCAGATGACGAAGGTGTAGGCGAAAAATTGATCGATGATCGTGATCTTTTAGGCGACCGATCTCTAGCGTCGGGGCTCCTATCATGGCGAGAGATGGCGTCGTCACTTCTTCGTCAACTTCTGCTTCACGCAAGCTAGTGCGTCTGGTCAAGAGGATGGCAGTTCTGCTGCTCGTGAACAGTGGCCGATGAGAGAGTGTTTTGGGAACTCGTGGTCTTTGGCCGAGAATGTGAAAAATTCAGAGGATTTAAGGGCAAATTTCAAAATTGTAGCACACATATCGAAACATGGTTGCTTGGGCACTGTTCATTATATTTTCATTTTAACCCAGTTTTCTCAAAATTTCTTTCATATTTGTCTATCACTAATTTCATTTTAACCCTTAATTTAAAATTTCTTTTCACAAAAACTCAAATGTACCTAGAATTTATCTAGCCCAAATTCATTCAATAATTCAAATTTTTTTCTAAATATTTTGATCAAAAGACCAAAATACCCCTCATTTAAAAACGAGATTTTTCATCCCAATTAATTAGTCCAATAAAAATTATAACAGCTCTTTGTCCACAATCATAATATAGGAAAAATAATTCAACAGTCGACTACGTTCTTAATAAGATTTTGATCAATATATATAACATTATAGATAGAGATTTAAGTCGATCAATTTGAGTTCTTGTAAAACTCTCCCCCTCACTCATATTTACTCTCATAAAAGATACGGTGAAACAGTTTCCACAAAGATCAATATTAATCGGAACTTATTATTCTAAATCCAAAACTAAACCCATATAGAAAGTGGGACAAATAGTTCATAAAACTTGAAATCTATATTCACACAAAAGAAAGAATTATTAAATAAATAAATACAAAATATTAAAAAGAAAATCTTATCATAAAGAGAGAGTCTCGTCTCTAGGACCTCTCCATAGTAGAGTGGTATTCACTAGAAATCGGAGTTATAAACAAGAATGGAAGCTTTCAGATAAAGAAGATAGCGATCAGAATTTCTTTAGTTTTCATTATTTGTTTAAGATTAATCCAAAGGTATCAAAATGGGTTGGACCAAACGGGCCAATCGACCTGCATTAGAATGGGCTGGGCTTGGCTAAGCCTTAGGGGTAGGGCCGGGTTAGGCTTATATACCTAAGCCTGCGTGCTGGCCCGGCCTGACCCGTCAATCTAGCCTTCACGGGCTGGCCTAACCTGACCTATCAAAAATAATTTTTATTTTAAATTTTTTAAAGTTTTTAAATAAATTTAAATACAAAATTTTTTCTAATACTTATAAATACACATTTACTCACTCTATTTGTTTCACACTATTAAATTTCAAACTAATTCTAAATAATTTGTAAGATTTTTTTTTAAAACTTTTTTTTCCAACTATTCAACTTATATACTTTTAGTTTATTTAATTATTTTTTAATTTTTATCAATAAGAAAAGAACATAACATATTATTTATTTTTTCATAAATTTTAATTTTCAATTTCTAATACTTTTAACTAATTATACACATAATAATATTATTTTTTAAAGTTATATATATATATATATATATTTTTTTAAATTGGACCAAAATTATGTCGGTATGGACTGGCCCATTTTAGGCATGACCCGTCTAGGAGCCCAGTGGGCCTACGGGCTGGGTTAGACTCCACTTTAAAGTTTTAAGCGGCCAGTTATTTGTTCTCTCAAGTCCGTTTTAGGAGTCCAACCCGTCCATTTTGACAACTCTAGATTAATCTTAGAGAATTTCATATTATCCAATTTAGTCTTCTAATTCTCTTGACTTTCATTGATCACTTATGCGCTCTCCTTCCCAATCTTACTTTTTCTTAAAATCTATTAAATGTCTGAAAGCAGAAGAGTTTCAAAACTATTTTAACTAGTTTCATGTCTTATTATTATTATTATTATTATTATTTTCTTTTATATTTGAATTTTTTATTATATATTTTTTATTTGCTGTGGTTCTTCATCGATTAAATCTTTGATGTCTTTCTAATCCAGTAATTTTAATGCTTTAGGTGCTTTTTTCTTGACTGTTCAATTGCATATATAGTAATAATAAATACGTTTAACAGAAATTATGAATGACGTTACGTCTAATAGAAATTATGAATGCAACCATTAGAAACTTAAGAAAAGAAAAAGAAGAATAGAAAAACTAATTGAATCTCAATCAAAGAACTCTTGACGAGATTTCCAAGCAATAAAAGGGATGAAAACACAAGTAAAATTTTTTTTGCTGATTGTGCAACTCATTTAAAAATTTTAAATTAATCATGAAATGATGATCATACATTAAAGACTTTAGACATGTTAATGATGAAACATATAATGCTATATTCTCCCCCACCCCCCAAAAAAATAGAAACAAGAAATTAGAAAATGTAGAATAATATGAAATAATTGAAGGAACTAAAAATCATTCGAATAAAATTTAGAAAATATTCGCGTTAATATTTGTGACCAGGATGAAGAAAATTGTTAATGCTAAATTAAGAGACTCATTAATTAGTAGAAAAAGTTCTAATTAATTTGAGACACTAAAATAGATTTTCCAAAAAATAAATATAAAGATTTCACTAAAAATTTTGTAACTCGAAAATTGAGAAAATAAATTTAAAACGGAAAGATTTTAACTTTCAGAGGCCCTACTGCTCATATTGTCTTCAGATAGCTCAGTCAAGTCACCCCTAAAAAGCAACTGATTAATTCTCTCTCTTTTTAAGGTGATGAAACTGCTCATGGTACTGGACTACAACTGCATCCTCTAGTCAGATAATTAACTCTCCCTATACCATTCAATTCAATACAAAATGGGATCAGAGTTTCCTCGTGGTCGATGAAAAGTCCAATTATATGTAACGTGGACTGTATGGTCTATATTGTGTGGAGCATATATTATAAAAGACTAGTGTGTCATGCAGTTCAGGATGCGAGTCTTAATTCTAAGCCCAGTAGAGACCCAAGTATCACACAAGGCCGACCTTTCTATCTCTCTCTTTCTCTCCCTCTAAAGTCTCTTTCATTAGCCACTCCGCCATTAATGGAGGAGAACAAGCAGCCACTCCTCTCCTCCTCCGTAGCAACAGAGCAAGAAGACCAAAACAATCGCTTAGAGTCCCTCCTCACACCCTCAAACCTCTCCTTCACCCCCGACGCCGACGACATCCAGCCAATCGAGAGCGTCAGAGACTTTTACACAGAGTTCTGTGCCGAATCCAAGAGGCTCTGGTTCTTAGCCGGCCCCGCCATCTTCACCTCCTTATGTCAATACTCCCTCGGCGCCGTCACCCAGGTCTTCGCTGGCCACGTCAGCACTCTCGCCCTCGCCGCCGTCTCCGTCGAGAACTCCGTCATCGCTGGCTTCTCCTTCGGCGTCATGGTATCACTTTTTTTTTTTTCTCCTTTTTAAGACGTTTTGTTTATTTATTTACCTAAACTTGGTAGTCACCAATCAAGGCTAAATCTGCTACCACCCACCATTTTTTTTTTTTAAAATCCGATACAGCTTGGGATGGGAAGCGCCCTTGAGACGCTATGCGGGCAAGCATTTGGGGCGGGTCAATATGACATGTTGGGGATCTATATGCAAAGATCTTGGGTGATCCTCAACTCAACAGCGGTACTCCTCTGTTTTCTCTACATATTCGCTCAGCAGCTCTTGAAGCTGATTGGCCAGACGACGGAGATATCGGAGGCCGCCGGGGTGTTCTCCATTTGGATGATTCCTCAGCTGTACGCGTACGCCATGAACTTTCCCATAGCCAAGTTCTTACAGGCGCAGAGCAAGATGATGGTCATGGCGGTGATATCGGCGGTGGCTCTGCTTCTGCACACACTCTTTAGCTGGCTGCTGATACTGAAGCTCGGGTGGGGCATGGTCGGCGCCGCCGTGGTGCTGAACTTGTCGTGGTGGTTCATAGTGGTGGCTCAGCTGGTTTATATTTTTAGTGGGACTTGTGGTCGAGCTTGGTCTGGGTTTTCTTGGAAGGCTTTTCAGAATCTCTGGAGCTTTGTTAGGTTATCTCTTGCTTCAGCTGTCATGCTCTGGTGAGACTTATCTTTTATTTATTTTATTTTTTTTAAATGATTAATATTAGAGAATAGAAATTCGATATTTAGATCTTGACATTAACTTATTAGAGAGAGGAGATTTTGGTTCTAGTAATGACACTCAGTTTTCTGAACATCTTTATCTTTACCTTTATCTTTATGTTGTCTTCAACCTACCTGGCCTGTTTTTCTGAATATGATCATTTAAAGTAAATCATGATATTTAACCATGTAAGGAGAGTAGTTGAATTGGTTAAATAATCGTCCGTTATGTAGAGGTGGCTGAAAAGGAAAAAAGATTCATGTAAGTTAGGTTAATTTTCATTGGAGCACGATTGATAAGATATATTAAATATTAATTGACCAAGGTTCCAGCAAAGAAAACAAAATGTATTAACCAACGAGACGTACATTATTTATTTATTTTTTTGAAAGAATTGGACGCACATTATTGGTAATAATATTTTTTCATTGATCTGCTTTTGTAAAGTACACCTTTGCTTTTCCATTTTTTTTTTGGTTGCTTTAATAAATTTCATCTTCCCTTATTCTAAGAAGCACTTATTCTAAGAAGAAACTTATTGACATTATAAAGTATAAAACTATTATCGTCACTGTTTTTGGTTTGATGTGACTTTTCTTTTCGTAGTCATCTGGAAATGACTCATCGAAGAAAGCAAAAAAGAAGCATAGAAAACAACTTAGAAAAATAACAATATCACTTGCATAAACAGACATATAGCCAAGATTAGAGAAAGAAAATCAACTCTTTAATGGGACAAAGCTCCTTGGATTTCATCTTCACCGTTGGCAATGTGAGACAAAATAAACCTGCACACTAGTGACAAAGCATTTTGTACATATTTATATGTAGTCAGCGGAAGATCAATTTCATATTATGAATGCCTTGTCCTATCTTATATGTTTTGTAGCACCAAACAGAATAAAATACAACATTCAATGGACTGACTGTCAAGTATGATATATATATATTATCTGTTAAAATCTTTCACGGGAAAGATAATCTCTTCTTCTAAGCAGAGAGATACAGTCGGCTGTCATGTTATAAAAGTTATCATTGGTAGAGTATTAAATATGTCTATATATATTACTCTCTCTCCTAGCCATAGTTAAGGCAACTTTTACATATCTTGATCTACTGAATCTAATTCTAATGTATACAGTATTTATGTTTTAATTACATTAATTATAGATTTTTTTTTTTTTTTTTGGAAATCTTACGCAGTTTGGAAGTTTGGTACTTTATGGCACTTATTCTCTTTGCTGGATATCTTAAAAATGCAGAGGTTTCGGTGGATGCCCTGTCCATATGGTAAGCTTATACATATATAGATATATATTGCTCTTCACAGTCACGTTTTATTTATGATAAAAGGCAAAAGCAGCACAAATCAATCTGATGATCAAAATCTTGAATAATTAAACAAAACCCCCAGGAATAGCTAGCAACATGTACCGTATAACATTAATTGCCACGTACATGACAAATAACAAATCATAAGACGATTTATAAGTACTTTCATACCTTTATGGAGCAGTATTGTCACGTGGTGTAGGTCATATGGTTGACTCTTTAGTTACAGTGATTAATTTGCAATTATTTGTTAGGCCCATTCCTAAAACCATAACCATATATATGATAATAGAAGGATATGCTAGTGTCTGAACTAATGGAGAGATATCTTAATCTCCGATTTTAACAGAGACTGTGATGGGTACATCTAACACTAACAAGTGCAATAATACGTGATATACATTATCATCAGAAAGGGAGAACAGTAAAAATCTAAAATACTACCGAATTTGAGTACTAAACAAAGACAAAAAAAATAAAAAAAAATATATATATATAGGGCACAAAATTTTTTTTAACCTATTTATACGCATTATTTTGGCTAATTAAAATTTATTATTAACATTTTTTAATGTTAAAAGAGAAAAATATTAAATAATAAATTTTTATTTTTTTTTTCTCAATCACTTAGATACGTATTGGATTGAGATACCAATAAAAGTGATGTCTAATAAGGTCTTGGGTTAACCTGATCAACTGACATATACATGACATAATATTCCGGTGATTCGCTGTGTCGACGTTTCTTTGGATTTTAAAACTTCAAAAATCCGAAAGTATAAAAGGGCCAAAAAAGTATTAATTGTGAGATTCTTATTCACCTCCACTTACCAGTGTGCATTAAGAATTTCTCGTGTGTCTTTAATTTTTTTAACCTTCTAGAATCAATAAATTGACTTTGGATACGTTTGCACAAAAGAAAAGTTGCGCTACAAAATATTCTCATTTATGGAAAGATTGTGTAGTATGATAAAAATGTATCTTTTTATTGTTTTTATTTGATAAGTTTTATCAGATTTCGTTGTGAACTTATGTATTATACTGTTTTTAATATGTCGTACCAATTATTTTGTCTTATATATTTCACTAGTTCTATCATACCTATATATATAAGTACGTATTGATTACTAATATTAAATGTAAATGAAAATAAGGAAGTACTTTATTTTCGCAGGGAAGTTCTAAATTCATCAATACGTATATTCATTTTCTTTTTATATCAAAAAAATGTTTTATTCTTTTGTTTTTTCTCTGTACATTCATTATATTCCGAAATTATCCTTGTTTATTTTGGACCTTCATTTTTTTTTTTGTTGTACTAATGGGAGACAATATAAAGAGGCGTGAAGTTAGTTTTAATCAAGTGCTTAAATAATTTTGATTTTTTTAAAAAAATTTAAAGTAATTTTTTTTTATAATTAACCATAATTGTATCGTACACTTTTTTGCCTCCATATTTTCTTGCTATCATTTATTTTTTTGTTCTCCCAAAAAGATAAATATGAAAATTTTGATCAAAATAATATCATATATAAAAGGAAAAAAACAAAAATGACAATTATCTTTCTCCTCTATTTCTTTCAGTTTGTTTCGTTTATCCTTCAACTCATAATGATAATGTATTAGTACTTTTTTTCTTCTAGTCTCACAGACTCACCTTGGATAGGTTTCTATATATGCTCTCTAATAATAGCAGAATACTTTAACTTAATTTACGCATTTATACATATAACTTATATACGATGGTATATACATATATATATATATATATATATATTTCTTAATCACATTGTTTCTAGTATAAATATATGTATATATATATGATTGCCAATCCAGTAAGTATTTTTTTTTAACTATGTGTATGTATTTTTTTTTAATTATTGGATCATTATCTAATGGTGATTCAAAAGTTATAATGTGGTACATAAAAAAACACGTGCATCATTAATGTTATTTCTCTGTTATTTTTTACGATAAAAAAATATGCATAATAAGTTTTCATTGTCAAATTGATACCTATGTGTGGGTAAAAAAAAATACCTACTGAATTAGTGTCATATATATGTATATATAAAGAAGTGAATATACATATAAATAAGAACTTCGTTTTCCACGAAAAAAAGAATATGGTTGGATTGAAAAAAAAAAATAGATTTGTTGGATAAGGTTTTATTAAAAAAAATCTTTTGTATTTTTATATATATTATGATGATATTTTGTCCCAATTTGTTTATAAAATTGTATATTTTCTGATTTAGTTTCTTTCTTGTTAATAATTGCAATAAGGTAAATTTAAAGAATGAAACATAATTAATTTCCTTCTACAGTCTAACCAATTTTATAATTTTTTTTCTTGGGTTTTGTTGGGCGATTCTTACTTATATAACCATAATGGATGTATTTAATTCTGATATTGTCCTTTTTAGTAATTCTTATAATGGGTAAATTTATAATTAAAAATATGAATGTACATGGTTCATTTGTTGATATTTAAGTCTGATATTGTCCTTTTTAGTAATTCTTATAATGGGTAAATTTATAATTAAAATATGAATGTACATAGTTCATTTGTTGATGTATTTAGAACTTCCTTATTCTTATTATGTGTAATGTGTTTATTTACAAAATTTAGAAAATAAATACTTATGAATTTCTCATATTAGAAGAAAGATCGGTGAAATGGGGGAAGAAAACTCAATTTTCAATTTATTCTTATTCCTATGGTTCCGATTGAAGAGGCAGAACAATATTTGAGAATTGATAAGGTCTGCAATGGCAAGTAATGAAAAACATATTATTAAAACGACATATCCACATAATGTTGACCAAAATCTTGACGACCGGTATCAACATATGAAAGCGATTGTCAATCGACAAGATTTATTTATTCTTATCATTATTTTTGTTTCTGTTTTTCATAATTAAAAAACCTCTTTTGAATGACATTGCAGTTATAGTGTATATATAGAAAAAAAATACTTGCACACAATTGGACCCACATAAACTATATCAGAGCGAAGAGAGTATAAATTACGAAACAGACAAGAATCCCAGTGTACAAATTTTGTACCAGTTATTTTAATCTGTCATCCTGATCATCATCAAGAACAAAAAAACCAAAAAAAAAAAGAGGAAAAACTGAAGTACAAACTTTAAAAGATATTTCTGGCGCTGGACTATACTAATTGATCATGATTATATCAAAACTTTTATAATTTAATAATTTGCACAATCAGTGGTAGTGCTAATGCATAGGATTAATGTTGATTTAATTAACTTGCAGCACGAACATATTGGGATGGGCAGTCATGATAGCTTTTGGCATGAATGCAGCAATAAGGTACTCACTACTCACTTTCATATAGGAGCAAGCGAAAAACATATCTATTTTATATTAATAATGAATGTGATTAATTTCATATATATTTCGTTCAAGTTTTATAAAACATATGTGTCATTGTTCTAGTGTGAGAGTGTCGAACGAGCTAGGGGCAACTCACCCAAGAACAGCAAAATTCTCGCTAGTGGTGGCAGTCGCAACTTCGTTCTTGATTGGTGTCGTTTTATCACTTTTCCTCATCGCTACGCGAAATGAATATCCGTCGTTATTCTCAAACGACACAGACGTCAGAGCTCTTGTTAAAAACCTCACCCCGCTCTTGGCCACTTGTATCGTCATTAATAATGTTCAACCTGTTTTATCTGGTAATATATAAATAATTAATTTTTAAATTTGAATGTATAAAATTGTTCATTTAAATATATTGGTAAGTTGCACAATTAATTATTATGTAATGTTTCGGCACGTAAAAATCAGGGGTTGCAATTGGAGCGGGATGGCAAGCGCCAGTGGCTTATGTGAACATTGCCTGTTATTATGCAGTTGGTGTCCCGTTGGGCCTTATAATGGGCTACAAGCTCAACATGGGTGTTAGGGTACGCAATTTACTAACGGCCCATTAATAGCCTATGAGCGTTTTTTATCTATTTATTTATTTATTTTTCTTCAGTTATAACAAAAATGCCACTATTTCTGATTTTCCTGAAATTTTTTCAGGGAATTTGGTACGGAATGTTGTTTGGGACAGTGTTACAGACTTGTGTTCTTTTCCTGATGGTCTATAGAACCAATTGGAACAAAGAGGTATCCTCTCCCCCCCCCCCCCCCCCCCCCTCTCTTCTCTCCTTTATTTATTTATTTATTTATTTTTTATACAAACTGATCTACTTCCCCTTACATGTCCCAGCATAGTTAATTAAATTCCCATTTGCTATATGTATATATAGTACGTATGAGCTTCTTAAACAAATGACATTGTAATTAATGTAAGACTTATAAAGCATAGGGAATAAAATGCAGGCTTCTGTAGCTGAAGACAGGATAAGGAAATGGGGAGGGCATATAGATTCCAAAGAAGACGATGCGGAAAAGTGAAGAGTACAGCATCGTCAACTTATCATAAGGCTAAGGGTGACATGTTGTAATAGGAGTATAATTTGTTATGTTTGCAACATTAAAGAAGTAAGTCGTGCTACCGTCAAATGACTGTAACTTGTTGAACTCGTCCCCTATCACGCTAGCTTTTTTTTTTTTGTTTATAAAAAAAAATGACTATAATTTGCCTTGACCCAATTTGTGGCACCCTTAGGATGTCTTCGTCCCCGATTTTTGAATAATATAAACAATTTATTTCTCAAGAAAATAAAGTCCATGTGCTTTATATGCACTCACTCTGCTATATATATATCTCAAGAAAATAAAGTCCATGTGCTTTATATGCACTCAGTCTGCTATATATATATATATATATATATATATATATATATATATATACACGGTTGCCAATCTAATAGGTTTTTTTTCCTTTAAATATAGATAAGTATTTTTTTTTTAGNTTTTTACAATAAAAAAATATGCATGCTAAATTTTCATTGGTCAAATTGATATCTATGCATAGGTAAAAAAAAAAAAATACTTACTGGATTAGTGCCCTATATATATATATGTTCTTAATTTATTTGGTATTTTTTTAATTATTAGATCATCATTTAATGGTAATTCAACTGTTATAATGAGGTGCACGAAGAGACAAGTATCATTAATATTTTTTTTATTATTATTTTTTATTATAAGAAAACATGTATGATAAATTTTCATTGGACAAAATAATAGCTATGTATAAGTAGAAAAAAAAATATCTATTGAATTAGTGACTATATATATATATATATATATTCAAGAAAACTATTAATTAGCAGTACAGTTTGTGCATTAAGGTAGGCATAAGATATATATTTGTTCACATTTCATGCTGTGATTGACGGCGTGAATGTAAATATCACTAAATACTCATCACTGAATACTAGATGTAAGCTTTTTTCCCTTCTTAACGAGCCAAAAAAAAAAAAAAAAAAAAGAAGATATGAGCTCTTTCAACGAGAAAAAAGAGACAAAGATATAAGCTCTTTTGGCATTATATGTGTACAGGCACTAATAATATTTTTTTTATTTATCTAGAAGTGTTATTTTACACTATTAAAATTTGTTACGTATAATATATATTTATTTTTAGATTTTTTAATACGAAATCTCGTGAATTTAGAATAATTTAGTAAAATTAATTTTAAATTTAATTTTTTGATACAAAAGTCTCTGAAATTTTATAATATTAGTTCTATTAGAAAAAATAGGTGTTTTTGTTATTTATCTTTTCTTGAGTCTTCGTTATTTTATTTATGGCATTTAGGTCCCATTTCAGATATGTCGTTGGCTTTTTTTTTTTTTTTTTTTTCCCGTTTTAACCTGTCCAAACCAAATTGGTCCTTATAAAAGTATTTTCTTTAAGAATTTTTTTATCAAAATTTTCGAAAAGACATAAAAATATTATATTTATAAATATTTGCAGTAAATTATAATCTTATACCAAAATTTTCGGTGCCCGATTATACAACTGGAAAAAATTTTGAACTTTTAAATTTTATCTTTTTCTTCTTTTCCAAAATATCTCCTAGTATTTGAATATGGATTCGTGATCTTTTGAGTTTATATATTAATTTCACGAACAAAAGAATGTTCCTCGTCCAATTTAAGAAACAACTTTTCTCGAAAAAAAAAAAAAAATCTCCTAACCGATAAAGACATAAAAATAAATTAATAAATATTACGGATAAAAATAACAAAACAATAACCACACAAGGGAATTGTTTACCTCCCCAAATATACGAGACATAGTTAATCATCACCTAAAAGCTACTTTCCAATATATATAAAATTTATCAGACAATTTTTTTTTTTTTTTTTTTTTCAAAAAATTATATTCGGTATGGGACATGGGTTCTTGCCATCTCTAAATTAATAATTTTCCTTTGTTTCCAATTTTATCCTTACTAAGACGAGTATATTTTTGTCGAATGACAATTAACAATAATTTTAAATAAAAAAGATTATAATGTGAAATAAAAATCTAAGAAAAAGGCCATAAAAATCACAAATAAAAAAATAAGGACTTAACCATTAAAAAAAAACTAATAGAATCACTTTTCTTTTTTAATAGAACTAATATTAGAAAACTTCATGAGGTTTTGTTTTTAAAAAATAAGTTCAAGATTAATTTTACTATGTTATATTATGAGTTCAGAGGGTTTTTGTATTAAAAAGTCTTCTTTTTATTACTTTTTTTCCAACAAAAAAATCGTTAAAATACAAACAAGTCGTAAAAAAATCAAGTATATAAAGTTTACTCACGTTAAATGGAATGATTTAGGCTAAATAAAGGTAATTTTTGCAAAAACAAAATAGGCAAGAATAGGAGCTATCATGCATAGAGGAGATGGAGAACACTAGTCTAGCCACGGTTGCTGGAAGAATCGAAGAAGAAGAAGTGAGGGTCGAGCTAATCTCGGCCCTCTTTAAATGGTTTTTAACAGTAGTCCTAACAGAACCGCCATTAAAGACTTTCTAATAAAAGTCTTGGCAGTTCTGATCCAATCACCGAGAAAAACTTTTGAAAAAAATTGGTTTTTCTCAACGGTTGGACAGAAACCTCTGAGAAAGTCCCTACAGTCTACTTTAACAGCGATCTTCTATGAACCACCGTTAAATCCACCTTTTTTTTGTAGTATCATTGAAAAAAATTTAAAAAAATCCAAGGTTATAAACGTCATCAGAAATATAAGGTATGATACATGTGAGAGACTTCATCCCTAAAAAGTACATAAGGGATTCTAGAAAAAGCCTATTTTCTATAGATATTTTTTCTTTCTGTTTATGGCACCAACAGTCGCTTTACTATTCTATTTGTGGCAATTTGGCCATTAAAGTTTTAATTGTGACACAAATAGTCCTTGAACTTTATGATTTGCAGCAATTTGGTCTCTAAATTGTCTAAGGCTATGTTTGATAGGAAGGAAAAGAGAGAGAAAAGAAAAATTTTGATGGAAATTAGAGGAAAATAAAAATTTGGATTGTTTAGTAGAAAGGAAAAGGGAAGGAAAGAGAAAAGGCGAGGGAAAAGAGAAGGGAAAAAAGTGGTAAGACTCACTCAAATATTTTTCTCTTAAAAATGAAAAGAAAATTGGGAAGAAAAGTTTTTTACTAATGTTTTAAAGTGAAATTACCAAATTAATATTGTACATTCACTTAAAAATTTTATAAAAGGGGAAAAATAGTCATTTTAAAATATATTAGTTTTTTTTTTCTTCCTGCATACCAGATAATAATAGAGGAAAGACACTTTCATTTCCATCTTATACATTTTTTTTTTCTCTTCTAATTTATCTTTCCCTCTTATTTTCTTTCCTCTCTATTATATATTGCATAAATTGCAATATGTTGTTAAATTTCTTGACAAAAAATACAAGTGAGAAGTACTTTATAGTATTTAAAAGTATATTTAAGGAAAATAAATTGAATAAAAAAATTTAAAGAGAAGAAAATTTGTATTTTTCAAATTTTTTAGGGTTCTTGGAATTACGAATTTATAAAAAAAAATTGTTATTATTTATTTTTATTCTTGAAATTCCTAAATTACTTTTCAAATACACTTTTAAATGCCACTATGTGCTTTTTACATATATTTTTAGTGTAAAATTTAACAATATATTATAATTTAGACAATTTATAGTTTAAATTACTACAAATTAAAAAATTCTCCAAGGATCATTTGTACTACAATTGAAATTTTGGAGACCAAATTACTAGAAATATGTGGTAGCTCACGACCATTTGTGCCATTAACCATTTTTCTTTTAAACAAAAATGGTCAATGTTTGTTTGTGATGTTGACATTAGTTCATACATAAATATACCTTAGTGTCACAATCTTAACCTCAAACTAGATAATCGTGCAATACTTAACACAATCTGTCACACTAAGTAAGCCTATTAATACTCAAGAAAAGGACTTAAAGTAAGCTTTGACATAAAGTGGTAAGGATAAGAGAGTTTGAGTGAATAAGTAGCTTTATATTACTCGTGGAATTCTTACAGTTCTCACAAATGAGACTTATGTACAAATGAACTTAATTGGTCCTTTATATAGGTAAAGCCTAAACCAACCAAGAGTTATGATCGTACAAAGTGTCATGATCTTATAAACGATCTAAAATATTCTCAAATAAAGTTACAATATCTACAAAGATATTTACATAGAAAAATCTAGAACAAGCACGGTCTAGATCCTTCTAAGATGTTCACCCACCATCTTGACTCTTTCAAGTCATTCTAGGAGTTTTTAGGATCGTTCAACCTATCTAGCATCATCCGGTCTCGTCTAGAGACTTCTAAGACTTAGTAGCGTCATCTAGAATCTTCTAGTATGACCAAGACCTCTCTTGATCATTCTAGAAGTGTCCACCATATTCTAAGGTCTTCTTTATAATCTTTTTGGATGCACAGTGTATATAAAGGACCTTAAAATTATGAGAACAATATTTTGCGTAACATTAGAATCTTTTCAAAAAGAGTAATCTCTCGTAGTAGACAGTAAAGTGAACGAATCTTAATCCTGCCAAATAATAGATCCCCAATCCAAACACAAAACCGAGCTCTCTACATCTTATCTCTATCATTAACACGACTGCACCCTTAATGGAGGAGAACAACCAGCCACTGATCTCCTCCGGAGAAGACCAAAAGAACTTCCTCAGACGCTCAAATCACTCATTCATCCTCGCTCCCGATGACATCCGGCCGATTAATGGTGTCGGAGACTTCCTCAAAGAGTTTAGCGCCGAATTCAATAGACTCTGGTACCTAGCGGCCCCAGCCATCTTCACCACCATATGCCAATTCTCCCTCGGAGCCATCACCCAAGTCTTCGCTGGCCATGTCAGCACTCTTGCCCTCGCCGCCGTCTCCATAGAGAACTCCGTCATCGCCGGCTTCTCCTTCGGCATCATGGTATCATTTTTTCTTTTGTAGAACATTTCTTTCAATTTTTTTTTCCTTTTTTTGAAATTAAGCGTGAGAGATTGAAACGTGTGGTTACCAATCGCAATCAGACTAAGTCTGCTGTATAACTTTTGATACAATATTTTTATTTAATTAATTCAGTTTGGCATGGGAAGCGCCCTCGAGACTCTATGCGGGCAAGCATTCGGGGCGGGTCAACATGACATGTTGGGGATCTATATGCAAAGATCTTGGGTGATCCTCAACGCAACGGCGGTAATCCTTTGTTTTCTCTACATATTCGCTGTGCAACTCCTCAAGCTGGTTGGCCAAACGGCGGAGATATCGGAGGCCGCAGGCGTGTTCGCCATTTGGATGATACCTCAGCTATTCGCGTACGCCATGAACTTTCCCATAGCCAAGTTCTTACAGGCGCAGAGCAAGATGATGGTCATGGCGGCGATTTCAGCGGTGGCTCTTGCTTTGCACACGTTTTTTAGCTGGCTGCTGATGGTGAGGCTCGGGTGGGGCATGGTCGGCGCCGCCGTGGTGCTGAACTTTTCGTGGTGGTTCATAGTGGTGGCTCAGCTGGTTTATATCTTTAGTGGGACTTGTGGTCGAACTTGGTCTGGGTTTTCAGTCAAGGCATTTCGGAATCTCTGGGGCTTTGTTAGGTTGTCTTTTGCTTCAGCCATCATGCTCTGGTGAGACTCTCCTCACTCTTGGTTTTTTTTTTTTTTTTTTTCAATAGTTAATTTTCATTTAGAACAAAATGTGGGATAAAATTTGAAGCATAAATATATATATATAGTTATTTTTTTTTTATTTATACATAAGTATTAATTTGGCCAATGAAAATTTTGCATGTATATTTTTTTATTGTAAAATATAAGAAAAAAAGAAATTAATGATACACGTCTTTTCATGCACTTCATTATAACCATTAGATCACCATTAGATGGTGATCCAACGGCTAAAAAAAAATACCTACGCATAAATAAAAAAAAAATAACTATTAGATTGGCAACCATATATGTATATATATATTACTTAAAATGTGCCCGATTTACTAATCGGACTACTACTTCTAGCGTACATGTTTTTTTTTTTTTTTCATCATCTTTTACATGTGTTTTAAACCCTTATTTTTTGACGTAAAAATAAAATATAGTATTTCTATCGAAGCAAAAAGTAAATTATTTATTTAGTTTTTATTTTATTTTATTTTGTAACCTGTTGATACATATAGACATCATATAAGGTAATTAACGAGGGGACAGCTGGATTGGCCATACATGGACATGCAGTGGCTAAAAAGAGAAAATATATAAAATCATTTACGGTAGGCTAATTTCATTAATAGAGTGAAGATATATAAGATTATATGAACCAACATCGAAAAGGTGGACAATACAACGATAATAATAAGGTAAAATTAGCTACTTTTGTAAAGTGCTCCTTTTTCTTTTTCTTTCTTTGGTGTTAATATAGTAACATTATTCACCCTAATTCTTCAAGGAAAAAAAAACGTTTTGAATTATTTTAAAAAGTAACCTTATTAAATATCCCATTATTTCCTAAAAAAAAAAAACAACCTTTATACCTTTCGTCACTGTTTTCGATTCGATGTGTTTTAATCTTTTATTTACCCAGAAAAGA